>LR812534.1:22334179-22666679 GCA_903798195.1 Danio kyathit | reverse complement strand
TTGTTATAGAAATATTTTAGATATTTTAAATAAAATGTATTTGATTGTTTATGCACAATTACTTTACAGTTTCTTACTCTAGTAAAAATTTAAAATAAATTAAATATTAATAATTAAGTAAATAAATATCAGTGACTTTCTTGCTGTAAATCATGCTGACAACATATAGCCACCATGCTGCCCTACGTAATATAATATAATATAATATAATATAATATAATATAATATAATATAATATAATATAATATAATATAATATAATATAATATAATATAATACAATAACATATTTCATTATAAATCATTTAACATTTACATAAAAAACTGTACTGTTCAGAGTTTGGGATTAGTATGCTTTTATTTATTTTACCTTCTATTAAGAAAGGAATGATATTAAAAAAAAAGGATGACTTAATTGTTTTTATTAAAAAGATGTATATTTTTTTCAGTTCTTAATTTCTGTCTGTCTTTACTGCACATGTTTTTAATCCAAGTTTTTAAAATTATGGGCCCTATCATACACCTGGTGCAATAAGGCGCAAGACATGTTTGGCATGATTTGTTGCTATTTTCAGACCAGTGCAACCCTAATTTTTCACCACATTGTTTAAATAGCAAATCTATTTGTGGCACTTTGTGGACTCATAGGTGTCCTGGTCTAAAAAGTTGACCAACTGCAACCTGGTCTAAAGTCCAGTGCAGAGCGCGTTAGTTATGTGCCTATGCAGGTCTAAAACGCTTACACGTTGCTTTATACACACAGGATGTACAGCAATACACAAATATCTTTACATGTGAAAAAAAAAATTAAAGGATTAAAACGTTACAAAAATATTATTTTCTACATAAATAAAAAAAAAAAACACTACATCTATGCCTTCTTTATGTCGGGGAGCGTTTTCAGTTTATTCATGACAATTTGTCTAATGTTATTATTATTAGCTGTATTATTTATTTTATGCATATTTGTATTTGTCTTAATAAAACAAGTTTAGATTTGTTCACCTGTCAGGTTTTGAAGATGTATGTGTCACCATATGGGGCAAAAGAATAGGACATGTGTTTGGACATAACAATTATTGTTCATTTATTCATTTGCTGAAAATTAGAACTGAATTTAGAAATAGTTTTGAAATAAAACTTTGCGCTTAACAAACAAAATTAGATATGTAGGCTAATGGATATCTTCAGTGGAGTGCGTACAACACCATTTCCTTACTACACAAAAGTTAAGGAGTAAAGTGTAAATGTAAAATAAAGAGAAAGTAAAGAGACCGAATGGAGGAGACTCATTCTTTATCCTCGTGCTGCAGATGGTTTGTTAAACTGTTTTTTCTCTAGTTAAGCATTCAGTTTTTCCACTTACAAACTCCGCCATGTAAATAGCAAATGCACCATGGCACAACACAATTGACTCTTAAAGGGAATGAGAGATGAGTCTCCGTCCTTTTTCTGTCCTTAAAATAGCTAAAGTGGGTTCGGACACACCACTTAATGCTTTTGTGCCATGCGATTTAGACTTTGAACCTAGATCATTAAAAACAGAGCCCTATCTCTGAATTCAGCAAATATGAATGAAGCCACGTGATTCATGTGGATTTTATCCATGCGGAGAACCATTCAATTTTCTAAATGTAATGATGTAATGAAGCCCTGGTTACTGAAATCACAGGACCTTGCCAATTTGATACGCACTGCAAAACAACTGATTTGGAACTAAATATTCATAAATGTTTCAGAGTTTTATGAAGCAGTGTTTCGAATGCAGCCATCCCTACCTGTCAGCTGGCTACTGACCTTGGACTGTTTACATGTTAATAAAGCTGCAAATGGGTCCTCATTGTGTTGAGTCCTCATTACATAGATAAACTGTACCATCTCCCAACCACCCACCCCCCAAAAATAGCTTCCAATGTGTAAACCATCATTCCACAGAAGCAATGATAAGCATAGCATGTGCAACCATACACATCGTGACACTGTTTCTTTTTCCCTGTTAGCAATCCCCACTACTGTATATAGAAGCCCATGCATGGGGCAGACTTCAGTGTAAGCGTATGTTTAAGAGTGTCATTCAAGAACAACAGATCCACAGGGTGCTGCATCAAACGTCTGGACCTCGACCCGTCACTAAGAACCTTTGGCAGCTCCTCAGTCATCCTCAAAAAGCTGTAGTGCTCTTGTTGCAGTAACAGATGCTGAAAGTACTTAATTGCATTTCAAAGCCCTGCGGTACATGGCCTACTCCTGCATGCACTTATTTTCATAGCTGGAGCCTCGTAAAGCACCGCTGTCCCCCCAAAAAAGCAGGTGCTCGCAGCCACAAAATGAAGATTAATCATAGAGAGGCCCTGAGTTTGGATCCACGAGCCTTTCGAGTAACATCAACCTGTTTTCGCTCTCTTTCGTTTGATCAGGCTTGTTTGAAAAAACACATTTGACGGACAAATTTCTGTCACCGAATGTGAAGTGCAGTGTGCTGCTTTCTCTGAGGTTAAAGGAATGAATTATAAACTAGCACAACAGCAGGAAATTGGCTAAAGTGGAGATACACATGCCACGATTTGTATCGGAAAACAGATGGGGATTTTATACACACACACACACACACACATGAGCACATAAATATACACACAAGCCCAGAGAGTAGTGTATTTAAGGCACCTGGTCATACTGGCGAATCATCCAAAAGTTTGCTCCAGTTTTCCAGTACGTAACTGTCAAAACTCTGCAGATCTGAATCCAAATACAGGTCTACAATTTCTGGGTGACTTATCTGGAACTTTGAGTCAAGGCACAGACTCCTGCTTTTCCTAGAAGATGTCATAATGGAACACAAGTTCATCCAAGAGGAAAATAGTTCTGATAAGCTTCAAAGATGCTGCAGACAAACAGATTCACTGACATTGTGCCATTACAGCCAGTGATGGTCTGAACTACATTATACTGGCTGTACAATGCAGTATATTCATATACAGTATATATAAATCTATACTTTTTTACTGCATATAAAAGGGTTTGCAGCAGCACAGTGGCGCAATGGGTAGCACAATTGCCTCACAGCAAGAAGGTCGCTGGTTCGAGCCCCGGCTGGGTCAGTCGGCATTTCTGTGTGGAGTTTGCATGTTCTCCCCGAGTTCACGTGGGTTTCCTCCGGGTGTTTCGGTTTCCCCCACAAGTCCAAAAACATGTGGTACAGGTGAATTGAGTAAGCTAAATTGTCCATAGTGTATGTGTGTGAATGAGTGTGTATTGGTGTTTCCCAGTGATATGTTGCAGCTGGAAGTGCATGTGCTGCGTAAAACATATGCTGGATAAGTTGGCGGTTCATTCCGCTATGGCAATCCCAGATTAATTAAGGGACTAAGCTGAAAATAAATGAATGAATGAATAATGGTTTGCATGCATCCAGTTAAAAATCCTTATTCTGTGGAAAAGAAACTGGCAATAGTAATTGTGCAATTAATGTACTATTCCTGAAACCAAATGGATGTTTATGTGAATGTTGCTTGCTAAGCAAGATTTTTACATGTTTTAATGCAAATAAATGACCAAATTGCATAAAAAAAATGTATATTTCTTGACCGGTGAGTTGAGTAAATGTACCTTAAAACTCAATGCCAAAAAATATGCTGGTTCACATGCTGTAGTAAAAATATGACACATTCGTTTAGGAATGATTTTTATTTGCAATAATTATTAGTAATAATAGTATTATTCATTTACATTATCCTTCAAAAATCACATAATATAATATTAAATCTGATATTGAAATTTTAAACCATTACTTTTTACAGTTATTGGAAACCATTTTTATATGTCCTTGTTAGACACAAGATCATAATAATTAAAAAAAAAGATTCTACTGATCATTTAAAATAGCCTAGTTTAGTTTAAGAGACTATATACAGTTGAACAATCATTCATTCATTGATTCATTGTTTCATTCATTTATTCATTTAATTCTCAGGCTTAAACCCTTATATATCCATCCCAGGCTTATTCTGAAAACGTACCTCTATATACATTTCTGGAGAGCCCGAAATACGTCCCAGGACCTACGTTTTTTTGTAGTTTTTGTTTTCGCGAGAGATCGATTTTGAGTTCTCAAATTTCTCTCACGAGTGCCATTCGCACCTGCTGTTCTCGCGTAAACCCACCAGAGGCCGCTGTTGACTGACTGTTTGACTGACTGAATGACTGACTGACTGACCGACCGACCGATTGACTGACCCACCCTCTTCCTTCCCTAAACCCAACTAATTTTAATTGACCCACACACCCACTTCCCTGAACCCAATCAACAATTTTTAAAAGCAATCCAGAAATAGAAAAGCCCTCACCTGATTTTTACCACGTTTTCAGATTTTACCACATTTTCATCCTGTTATTTATTGGTTTATTTAATTTTTTGGATTCTGTTTTTGTCTTACCCACTTTCTGGAACCGTTCTTCAATGAACTCGAACTCGAAGTCATGCAGACGTACATGGCGAGCTAGCAGGACAAACTGGTTACAGCGAGAAAGTTGTCCATATGGAGGTAAGCAGTCAGCTGGTAAATGCAAAAAGGAAAGGCATCATACTAGCATTCGTTTTAAAAATAAAATGGAGCCATACGTACCTCTGGATACATAATTTGCGGTCTCCAGAAACGTATATAGAGCTATGTTTCCAGAATGAGCCTATGTTGTATTTTTGTTTATCACATGTCCTTGCCAATTTGATACGCACTCCAAAACTACTGATTTGAAACTAAATATCCGTAAACCTTTCAGAGCTTTATGAAGCAGTGTTACGAAAGCAGCAATCCCCTGTTAGCAATCCCCAGTATCTACTGTAGAAGCCCATGCATGGGACACTGGAGGAAACATCACATGAACATAGGGAGAACATGCAAACTCCACACTAATGCCAACTGACACAGCCAGGGCTCGAACCAGCGACCTTCTTGCTGTGAGGCGACAGTGCTAGCCACTGAGCCACCGTGCCACCCAGTTAGACAATCTTTACAGCAAAATGTATTATGCATTTGGGCCATGATAACACATGATACTGATATGAACTGTGCAATACTCTTTCAATAGATCTGGCCTGAGATGCATTATGCTGTGTTTTAGTCATTTTCACTGACCCAAATTAGGGGGATGGTTTTGATAATGACACCTTCTATATGCTTAACATTCAAAAGTAAAGCAAAGTACATTGTTGTTGTATAAACATACCCTACATACTCCTGTAAGCAACCCATATTATGTCAGCATTCACACAGAGAGCAGATATAATGCATTCCACCTGCAGGACTGATAGATTCATCCAGCATCTCCTGTTCACAGATACAGATCTGCACTGCACAAGACTGGGGAACTCCAATTTGGAGCATTCATTCATTCTTCTGTACGGTTTCACAAGTTCACCACTGATCAAAAACATCTTCCAGCATTGTCTTTTTCTTTCTGCAAAGCACACCCACCCTCTCATCAAAAGCAGTCCTGCCATAAATCACACACTGTTTTACACAGAACAATACAGGACACTAAGTCTGTAATCTGGGCAGGGGTTTTGAGCAAGAATGCAGATCCTTTAAGATGGGACTCTGGGATCAAACACGGTCATAAACGGGGTACATCTGCAACTTAGGCCATGGGAGGGTCCGGGTTTCCATTGGGAATCCACGGGGAATAAACGGAGACACATGTTGGTTGACTGCGGCTTCTTGCGAGTAAATGCATGCAGCTGAGCATGTGCAGTAGCCACAGAAACTCCAAGAGTTCCCTGCTCTTATTTGATTAGTGAGAGAATGTCCACCTGTTAGAAAACGTACAGGTTTCCACATTTTCTAGAAATTGAATAGGAGGACACTATATTTGTAAACAAATGTAAGCTAAATATTGACTACTGACCAACAGATAATAAACTCAGACCACACGTTTGTAAAAATACACTCACTGAACTCTTTATACTGTAAGTGCACCTGGTTTCATTGAGGTTTCATCCCTCAACATGAGAATTACCATTGATATTCAAGATATTAGGCCCTTTCACACATACAGACTATTCCATATAATTACAGTTTTACAGTCGTACAAAATTACATTTGCAGTAAAGAGATCGTGTGTGATTAGGATCTTTTTAAAAATACTGCAAATTATGTTCTGACAATTTTCTAGAATGAGTAGTTTAATAGTAAATTACAGGAATATCCGAGTTCAGATTTGCGATGTCTTTACAGTGTAGTACATTCTGATGCTGATGATACACTCACTCTGTGATGCTTATGTGAAAATTAAAGCCTTTGAATACAAATGGTGCTTTTCCAGAAAGAGTTCTGAATTTATTTGCCTGTGTGAACAATGCATTTTTTAATTAACCTGTAAAGTCGTTTCAGTAATTTTATAGCTACTTACCTGTATTAGAGTGTCAAGGAGGCTACTGACACTCCTTCTCATACAGCCTTTCTATTGTACCACAAAAGTGTCCAACAATAGTTCAATTAATATATTGTTTAAAAGGAATGAGTGGGCAAGCTGTATTTCAACATTATCAAGCAAGGTGCAGATAAAACAGCACAAGTGGATAATTGTTAGCAATTTAGCAGGTTTTGTTAAAATATGGTCACATGTGTTCTGGTTCTATAAATCTTCATGGCCAAGTAATATAAATAGAAATCCATGAGTTTTGCATTTGGCCAAAATATTTCCTCACAGACATTTTGCAAAAGGTTTGTGTCAGTTATATAGTGTGTATAGGGTGTAACACGTTTCACAGTAATGCGTTACTGCATTCTAATTACATTTTGGGGGAATGCAGTAATGTAACGGATTACATTTAAAATTTGTGTCATTTGATTACAGTTACAGTCAACGTAATTGCGCTACTTACATTACTGCAACGTCAGTTAATAAGCATGCACTTTTAAATTGCAGGAGAACGCGAGCTGAAATGGCTGCTTACGAGAGTGGTTGCTTCTTCAAGTGGAAATACAGACATTACTTTGATTTCATTGAACATATGAACAAAAAATATTGCTGTGAAATGCAGTCTACGTCCAGTCTCTAAAGAACTTTCGACTGCTTTTAACTCGATCAGCAACTTGTTCAAGCACTTGAATAGAAAGCATTCTATGACAATACACGTCACCAAGGAGGACACCAGTGCAACTCAGCCTAAACAGGCTAAACTGAATTTTTGTGCAGGATTGGGAGTGAAGGTGTCTTCTGAATGTGATGAGAAGCGTCGCTGCCTATGAGGGCATTCACATATCGCGTCTTTTATCACATATTGCTTGCGCACACATATTATATATTTTAGTAGACTACCTCAGACAAACACAGACCACTCAAATACTGTAGTGTTTTTGCATACTATGAATGTCAATGATTACATGTATCCAGATTTCTTCATGTCTTCTTTTGTGTTAAAAAAAAAGACAAAAAGGTTTGGAACAAGTGAATGATAAGAGAATTTTAAGTTTTGGGTGGACTATCTCTTTAAGTCTTTTGAATATGTCAAGCTGCAGTGAATATTAATATACTGAAAGAGCTGCAGTATATTTTTATAGGTATATTTTATGTTTTAAAAGTAACTTCAAAGTAAAGTAATTAGTAATCTGATTACTTTTTACATTAAGCAATTAGTAATGTAATCAGATTACAATTTTCCAGTAGTAATTTGTAATCTATTACAACACTGGTCATATGGACCAATCACAAGACAGTGGGCACAGTTTTTTGTCCAAATTTTAGTAATGTGACCACAGAATTGGATTAGGGCTGGGTGATTAATCGAAGGCAATTTTCATGCACATTTTGTCAGTAAAGCTGGTTCTAGTATAACTCAAGAACATGCTTTCAGATGGAGCAGAATTGACTGCACATACTCATATTTCACTGGCAGGCAGGGGCGTTGCTAGACATAAAGCTGTACTGGGGCACCCCCCACCCCTAAAAGAAAAAAAAAATGTATATATATATATATATATATATATATATATATATATATATATATATATATATATATATTATACACGACAAATGATTAATAAATAAAAGTATTATTGTTATTGTACAATTATTATTCTAAATTACAGAAATTAATCCTAAATGTAACTGGAAAACAACGTAAGGACACAACTGGAGTGATGCTAAGATCATTTAAGAAATCTTTTGCATGAATAATAATTTTATCTGAATGAAATTCTACAGACAATTCTATAGAATACAAAAAAATAAGTTTTATAGAATTATCTGTTATCTTAGACATGGGCGAGAATTAGGTAAGTCTTTACCTCCCTGACTCGTCATCCCTCCTTTTTACTTCATAAAAAAATCAATCCGGAGGCATGCTTAGTAATCATATTATTTAAACTTTAGTTTTCTGCGCATATGCAGAGATGTGTCAGTTTGCTTTTTGATTAAACTACACTGCTTTTACCAGCGTTGGTTCGGTTGCACATAGAGAATAACGTCTTTATTCCGGCATTACCTCTCTTAATAAATACCCTTTGCATATGAAGTAAATCATATCTCAACACGTTTACTGGGGCACTGGTGATTTTTACTGGGGCACGTGTACTTCGCAGTTTCCAGAAACATCCACGGAGAGAGAGAGAGAGAGAGAGAGAGAGAGAGAGAGAGAGAGATAAATTTACTCAAAATTCTATGTTAAGATGCTTTGACACAATCTACATTGTAAAAATAAAGATTAATTAAATATATAAAAACATATATTTTTTTTAGATAGAACAAAGATCAATAAAGTAAGTTTTACAAGAAAACAGTCTTACCTTTCAGTCTCTCTTTCTTATTCTATATTAAACTCAACATACTCAACCTACAGTTGAAGTCAGAATTATTAGCCCCCCTTTGAATTGTTTTTTTCTTTTTTAAGTATTTCCCAAATTATGTTTAACAGAGCAAGGACATTTTCAGAGTATGTCTGATAATATTTTTTCTTTTCAAGAAAGTCTTATTTGTTTTATTTCCGCTAGAATAAAAGCATTTTTAATTTTTTAAACACCATTTTAAGGACAAATGTATTAGCCCCTTTAAGATATATTTTCTTTTCGATAGTCTACAGAACAAACCATCATTATACAATAATTTGCCTAATTACCCTAACGTGCCAAGTTAACCTATTTACCTAGTTAAGCCTTTAAATGTCACTTTAAGCTGTATAAAAGTGTCTTGAAAAATATCTAGTCAAATATTATTTACTGTCATCATGACAAAGATAAAATAAATCAGTTATTAGAAATGAGTTATTAAAACTATTATGATAAGAAATGTGTTGACAAAATCTGATCTCTGTTAAACAGAAATTGGGGAAAAAAATAAACAGGGGGGCTAATAATTCAGAGTTCTAATAATTCTCACTTCAACTGTACATTGAATATGAGAATCACCACTTTGTATAAACTAACTGAGACTTTCTTTTCCACATCCTCTTCCAGTCTCGCTGAACTCTCATGCCTGGTCTGCCAAGCGTAAGGCCCACAGAAAAGAACCCTTTTTTTTTGGAGCATCTGATTGTTAATAAATAAGCATGAACTGAGCTGCTTGTCAAGTAAAGAAGCATCTGTCTCGAGACAAAGCTCTAGATTTTGGCCGTCAGCCCGCAATGACACACAGCAAGGGGACCATCAATACTACAGAGTCCTTCAGCCAGCACTGCTGAAAGGCCTGTGAGGACACAAAGGCACACTTGACTAACTGCCTTTCCAGTTCCCAGGCCGGATTTACAGCAATGCAGCAAATCAAGCAAGATTCTGAATAAATCTGTCACAAATGAGGAAACGAAGGATCATACGGATTGCAGAGGGACAAGACAGTAATAACCGTATATTAGTAGCATTCCAAAAGTATGTCCAAACTCTAACGTCTTTCTCTCTTTGTAGAGGATGTGCACTTGACCTCAGCATTTGTATGCAGTTTCAGCTTTTCTAGAAAGCATCTGATGCAGATTATGAAAATAATATGGAAAGAGCTGGCAGCAAAAAAAAAAAAAGCTTTGATCTGAGCGGATGTCAGCATGCAAGGGTTTTTATCATTCTGCTGTAAAGCAAGTGACATTTTTAAAGGGTTAGTTCACACCAAAATGAAAATGCCCTGAGACTTTTGTTCATCTTTGGAACACAGCTTTAAAAATTTTACATGAAATCTGAGAGAGAAGATGTAGGGGAACATATTTACAGTATTGCAGTTGCATTTACAGTTCTTTGGCACACACAAAACTGTTTTGTTTCATATGATTACAGTTGAACTACACTTAATGTAGAATGTGCTCGAAGTCACATGTAATGTATTTTCAAAGTTTTTATTTTCTTTTCCAATCTTAGTCCATTGAAAGACTTTTTAAAGACACTGAATAACAATTGTTAGTTTGCAAGGTTCATGATGTTCCATAAAAACAAATATACATATATATATATTATGAAGTATTAAATCAATGCAATATATTGTAGAGTACTCTCCAACATTTTATATTACTGAACCCAAATTTCTGAACAGTAATGCAACTGTCTAATTGAGTTCTAATGGATGGATGGATGGATGGATGGATGAATGGATGGATGGATGGATGGATGATGGATGGATGGATGGATGGATGGATGGATGGATGGATGGATGGATGGATGGATGGATGGATGGATGGATGGATGGATGGATGGTGGATGGATGGATGGATGGATGGATGGATGAGATGGGATGGGATGGATAGATGAGATGGATGGACGAATGGACAAATGAATGGATGACATTGAACAACCAGGCATAAGAGCCTTAGTAGCCAACAATTCTTATTTACATGCAAAAATATATATCTTTTATGATCATTTTAACATTACTTTTACCATATTAAATAAATGGTGACAAACAATAATATCTCTTGATTAAAGATAAAGCATTCTCTTCAAATAAAGTTAATCAACCCAAGCTCAAGCTTCAATCTTTACTAACCCCCTAATAACTCAAACTCAAACATAACAGAAACTCCAAATCCCAACATCAAAACACAAAATATCTCTTAATTTCAACATTTGCTTTCTCTATTCAGTCACATGTAAAGCCTGATGGGAACTGGAAATCCCCTGCCTGGTTTTAGAGAGGCTATATTAAAGCCAGTGGACATTATTCATGTAGCCCTAATGCAAATGGATTAAGGAAATCTATGTTTTACCAGTGTAAATGGACCAGTCAAATGAAATTGTGGCAAAATGTTGAAAGTAAAGCGAAAAAGCAGCTCAAATGGCATTTTTTTTGTGTAGTTGTTCAGATATCAGTTGATATCAGACATTTGAGCTGAGGGTGTTGAAGTGGTAAGCCAGTCAGGAGGTGAAATGATTGTGCTGCAAGGAAGAAATGATGTTGACAACTGCTCTACTGTGAGCAGCACACCAAGCCAACAGAAGCAGACTTTAAACACATCACACAAGCAGTCTCAATCTTTTAACCTATTGTATGGTGGCAGAGAGAGCTTAATGCACTGCAATTACAAAACAACACCAAAAAAATAAGAAAATATATTTTCTTATATATTTTTACATATATTAATATTTTTTTCTATATACACTACCTGACAAAAGTCTTGTCGTTGATCCCAGTTGTAAGAGCAACAAAATATAACTTGACTTCTTGTTGATCATTTGGAAAAGTTCCAATTTAGGTATTTAAGGACCCCCTCAAAAATGAGATGATTCATCTCAAGGGGCTATCCCATTCAATAAATAAATTCAAATTCAAAGTGGCAGAAGGTAGATTTTTCTGATGAATTAACTGTTGAACTGCATCCCAATCATTACAAATACTGCAGAAGACCTACTGGAACCCGTATGGACCCAAGATTCTCTAAGAAATTAGTCAAGTTTGGTGAAGGAAAAAGCATGGTTTGGGGTTACATTCAGTGAGAGATCTGCAGAGTGGATGGCAACATCAACAGCCTGAGGTATCAAGACATTTGTGCTGCCCATTACATTACAGACCACAGAAGAGGGCAAATTCTTCAGCAGGATAGCGCTCCTTCTCATACTTCAGCCTCCACATCAAAGTTCCTGAAAGAAGGTCAAGGTGCTCCAGGATTGACCAGCCCATGTATGGGTAGTATGGATGCAGTCCTCCAAGCTCAAGTGAGTCATATACAATATTAATTCATTTTCCACTGCATCATTACTTTATATTCTATACTGTATATTATTTATGTTAAGTAACAAGACTTTTGTCTAAGTAAAGTCAGACCTTACTGTCCTAATTAAATAATTCAAAATCAAGGCATGATCATATTTATTTTGGTAAACTAACCGTAATATAGAGGCCTTTGCCTTTCATATAAGCCACTTCAGATACCAAATGATCAACTAGAAGTCAAGTTATTATTTGTTGTTCCTAAAACTTGCATATGAGACAGGACTTTTGTCAGGTAGTGTATATATTAGTAACTGAAGAATACATACTGTATTACTACCGAAACGGTTCTACATAATTTGACTAAATGTACAGTATTAAAAAAATAAAATAAATAAATATAATATTAATAATAATAATAATAATATATATATATATATATTATATATATATATATATATATATATATATATATATATATATATATATATATATATATATATATATATATAATATATATATATATATATATATATACATTAATTATTTATATTATATAAATGTATATCATTTCTAAAAAAAAAGGATAAAACACATGAATGCAAATTATTTAAATGTATTTCTTTTACTAAAATGAATACAATACAAATCAGTATTTAAAATACATAATGTAGTCACTATGATGAGATTATTAAAGGGTGTGTACATAACAGATGTTTTTTTATTATTATTATTAATAATGAATTGTAAAATCATAACATGCAGCTGTCATTTATATATACTGTATTTCTTACAGAACATCATGAAACCCCTCTACCGAGGCTTCATGTCTTTTGGGAGTCACTGATGTGAGAAAATCAATTGGCTTCTAAAACTCCATGTGACATGAACTCCATCACCGTCCCACCCGAAATTTTGACAAGCAACTCCCAATGCATTCAACCAATTATTTTATCAGTCCCATTCAGAGCCATTTGAGAAGAGGCTGATTTTATTAGCGACGCACACAGCCAACTGGCATCAATTAATGCCAAAAGCCCTTTACAAGTTTCTGACAGCCAATTAGGCCAGAAAAAAGCGTTGCTATAAACAAGAGTAAACAATTTCCTCATTGACTAAATAAATACAGCAAAAGAGAAGGTGTTATGGAAGTCCTCAGGGAACCTCAACCCCCCATGATCTGAGCCAAACTGCATATTGAGGCTGTGATAACAGTGCCATTCACAGGAGCTTTGCTTGCGGAATAGGCTGCTTTATTTGGTGATGTCAATAAAATGGACATAATCCGCTCTTGGCAAAGACGCTTGTCCAACACTCAAAGGGTCTTTGTCTCCGTGAAGATAGTTTGCCCATTTGGAATAGATTCACATCCAGTATGCCAGTCTGTATTGAGTCTGAAACCCTAAGACTCTTGCATGGACACAATTGGGAACAGCTCTCATGGGAAGAGAACATCATGTGGGATCAGGCATGCATGATGGTTAAACCTTATATTTGATATTCATACACTTAGCTTTCTATCCTGGAAATGATCAGGTAGAACAGCCATTACAAATAATGTAGCTCTTGTTGTGTGTAACCAAAAAATGTTACATACTGAGCATATTTTAATCGATTAAAACTTTATTGGCTCTATTTTAACGATCTAGGCGCAAAGTCTGAATCACATGGCGCAAAAGCATTAAGGGTGTGTCTGAATCCAATTTTGCTATTTTAAGGACAGAAAAATACGCTTTGCACCATGGCACATGATCTAACAGGGTTGTGCTTATTCTCTTAATGAGTTATGGGTGTGTTTTGAGCATAACGTGCATTAAACCAATTAGAGTCTCATCTCCCATTCTCTTTAAGAGTCAGTCGTGTTGTGCCATGGTGCATTTGCTATTTACATGGTGGACTTTGTATGTGGAAAAACTGAACACTTCACTAGTGAAAAAACAGTTAAACAATTTGTGCGAGGATAAAGAGCCTCTTCCATTCAGCGTCTTTGCTTTCTCTTTCTCTTTACTTTTTACTCCTTTACTTTCTTGGATACGGAAACGGTGTTGTACACACTCCTCTGAAGACATCCATTAGCCTACATATTTAATTTAGTTTGTTAAGCGCAAAGATTTGTTTCAAAACTATTTCTAAATTCAGTTCTCTAATTTCCAGCAAACGAATAAATGAACAATAATAATGAAGTGTGGGTCAAAAAAACCACAGTAGTTATATCCAAACACACTTCTTATTCTTATGCCCCATGTAGTGACGTATACCTCTCAAAACCCGACAGGTGGACACATCTAAACTTGTTTTTATAAAAACAAATATAATATGCATATAATAAATACTGCTAATAATAATATATGGAGGTAGTGGTTTTTATATTTATGTAGAAAATAATCATTTTTGTAACATTTTAACCCTTAATTTTTTTTTCATATGTAAAGATATTTTTGTATTGCTGTACATCTTGAGTATATTAAAAAAATGTGTAAGTGTTTGAACCCATATAGTGTGCATAAACACGCTCTGCGCTGGGACTTTTGACCTGCTTTTGGATGGTCTATTTCAGTTCTTCAAAATAGCAACGCGACAACAATGCGCCTTCACACAACTCTATTTTAGACCAGCACACCCATAAGTCTACAAAGTGGCACAAATGGATTTGCTATTTAAACAACGTGGTGCAAAATGTGAAAATTAGTGTTGCGCTGGTCTAATAAATAGCAACAAATCGCACCAAACACGTCTTGGTAGGGCCCATTGTGTCTATGTTTATGTATGTGTGTATGTATGTTATGTATTTATTATTCATTTTATTTTTTGCTGATTGGTTGATTGATTGATTGATTCATTGATTGATTCATTGATTGATTGATTGATTGATATGCATAATAATACATTAACTCTCTAACTGGATTTTAAAATGAAAATACCATACAAAAAAGTTTTACAATGTTTTGAGAACTGAACATTGCATTGTCAAAATTATCCTCATTCACACAGGCCAACACAAACAAATGACTATAAAATGCTGTGTTATTCATGCTGGGTCAGTATCACTCATTGTTGTCAAGTACCCATTGTTGTCATTGTTTTGTTTTCACAAAATCTTTTTTTGGTTGTTTCTTTACACGTTGGACAATAAGGGTATTGTCAACAAAAAAATGTACAAAGTAAAACCTGATTTGCTTTGTCAGGTCATCTACATGTTGTCATTATTTAAATGAATGGTCAAAATCCAAAAGGTTTTCTGCTTTTAGTGAAAAACAGTGTCGTGTAAACCCCTCCTAAAGGTAACTGTGCTAGCTGATATGGTGGTTATCTTGACTTATATACTGACACCTACTGATGTGGATGAAATGTGAAAATCTGTTTTCTGATGCATGTCGTCACCTTAGAATTATAAGGTTCTATCTGACATTTTTGTCAAAATTGAGTTCATGACATAATCTTATTAAATGACAACTTATTTACATTATGGGATGTTTTTTTTTATAAGTTGTTTATATTTTAAGACTTTTTATTTAAAAAACAAATGTTACACACTCATACTGTTTGCTAAATGGAATGCAAAAACTTTGAAGCTCAATATCTCAAAATCATTCAGAACACAGATAGAACCTTATAATTCCAAGGTGATGAATTGTAGAAAACCATTACTTAAAGTAAAATGAAAATTAGATTAATTCACTGTATGAGTGAACAGAAAACTAATTATAAAATGAGCATTATTGTCTAGTCATGTGAATTCAACATGGCGGTCCCCATGTTCTCCATGAGTCAATGATATGCATCTTCATCTTATATAAGTGTATATTAAATAATGTTAATTGCAAAAGTAAAACTATAAATGCCAAATTACTAAAACTGAATATTCATTCATTCATTTATTTTCTTTTCGGCTTAGTCCCTTTATTAATCTAAGGTCGCCACAGCAGAATGAACCGCCAACTTATCCAGCATGCTTTTACGCAGCGGATGCCCTTCCAGCTGCAACCCATCACTGGGAAACATCCACACACTCATTCACACCACACACACACACACCACACACACACACACACACCACACACACACACAACACACACACACCACTATACACTATGGTCAATTTAGCATACCCAATTCACCTGTACCACATTTCTTTGGACTGTGGAGGAAACCGGAGCACCAGGAGAAAACCCACGCAAACACGAGGAGAACATGCAAACTCCAGACAAAAATGTCAACTGACCCAGCCGAGGCTCGAACCAGCGACCTTCTTGCTGTAAGGTGAACGTACTACCCACTGCACAACCACATTGCCCTAAAACTGAATATTTGACTAGAAAATGGATATTTTACGGACTGTTAAATGCATTAAAAAGTCAATTGAGGACATTAAAGCTATAGCATTTTCTTATTTGAGCATTTCAGTAATGTTTTATACATTGATCATTTAAAATATCTGCTGTGCTTTGTTAAAAAAATTATTTGTACATATTTATTATTATTCACAGACCATGAAGGTACCGATAGTACAGTAACAAGCATCATTATATTGCAAATATTAGATTTCCCCAAAAAAAAAAAAACATAAGGGTTATCATAGATTTGTCTACATATTAAAACTACATTTCATAATTTAAAAAAGCTGATGCTTACCAAGCTCGTTTGTATTGTTCCTGCCCGCAATCTCTCGCTGACTCATTCAGTACACTGAAAAAGGAGCTTTCCAGAAACAATGGGCCATTACGCAGAGCGAGAATCTAAACAAGTCTACCGTATTAGCATATTCTCAGGCTGATTAAATGCTGTAATTACAATGTTACATTCCCATCATCTTCATTCCGATATGTATTCTAGTTGTGTTGGCTCTCAAAACTCCATAAGCACTTGTTGCAATATGCAGTAAAAGGTCTGTAAAACTACAGTAAGAGTCTCCTGCACAATATCTGCCCTCAAAGAGGAGAGAGAGGAGAGAGAGAGAGAGAGAGGAGAGAGGAGAGAGAGGAGAGAGAGGGGTGGGCTGATGGGAAAAACAGTGGAAAGGAATGGAAGGTAAATCATGATGAATAAAATTGAGAGAAAATAGGCTAGAAGACAGGAAAGAATCTTACCATGGCTGAAACCATTCATCTCTCGAAGAAGTTCTCTCTTGCCTGAAAGAAATTTCTTCCCTATCCCCGAGATTATCTTTAGACTTAAAACAATATCCTCCTCAGCTGAACCTATGCATAACATCAGTTTTCAGATGAAAAATTCCTTTCAGAATTCATAACCAAAGATTTCTCTCGAATAAGTTTTGCTTATTTTTGCAGAGATGTTTTGCTTTTCTTTTTTGGGCTTATATGGTCCAAACCAAAGTGCATTACTTATGGATGGAATATGTTTTACAAAAAGTAGGTGTTAATAATAATGTTGCCTTTTAAAATAGCAACACATGCATCCTCAAGCCAATTTTGGAATGCCTAAGAACAGGCTCAGTGTAAAAAAAGAGCAACATTCTTAATATATACAATGGTCAGCATATATGAGTACACCCCCACAAATCTCTCATTTAAATTAATATTTTTATTGGATGCGTTACAATATTATATTTGTGCATATACATTAATTTAATCAGTACTGAAGCCAAATCTGGGGCTTATCTAACAAAATAACTTACAATAATGGTAGAAAATTAGTAGGCCAAATTTAGTAAGGAAAAATATTTTAAAAAATTATAATAAAAAAAAATACAAAATAAAAAAATAAATAAATAAATAGATAAATTAATTCATTCATTCATTTTCTCTTCGGCTTAGTCCCTTTATTAATCCGGGGTCGCCACAGCAGAAGGAACCGCCAACTTATCCAGCAGCATGTTTTTACGCAGCGTATGCCCTTCCATAAATCTAAATTTCACAAAACAAATGGCACGCACACTTAGGACTGGATTTGTGGTCCAGTCACATTTAATTAGCTACTGAAAGATGAGAACATTTTTAAATAAATGTTTTTTAGCATACTAATATCAATTGTGAGTTGAATAACCTTGTGTGAACAGAACTTTTTGTGTGATGCATGGAGATTTGGCCAAAGTAGAATGTTTTAAATCAATCACTAGATTTCATGGTGGTAATAAAATTGCCTATCTAGGCCAACCCTTATGTTAGCATCTCTCTATGTCCTTGACAATAAGCTAATAGAACTTGTCCATTGGCATTTTCATTATGGTGAAAACAAGACCAAAAAAAGTTTACTTTATTTACACATTTTGTTCTTTATGATAACTCTTGACAAATTAAGTCAACCTACTCATATTTTGAGATCTTAATACGATAAACAGAGACAAAAGCCAAAGTTACCTTTAAACAAATTATGCCATGGTTGCATAACTTCACGTGACTATGCAATTAGACATCTGACAACTCTTACGTAAGCACGTCAAGGCTGTTTAAAGTGGACTAATGAGTAGATGAGTTTACTTTTCTTGGCTTAATGTGTTCCACCATGTAAGTTATCTTGTAGAATCAGTCATGAGGGTATTGGAATTACTTGATATATCTTGAACTAGTGTTAATCACAGACCTTTTATGACCAATAAAAAAGAATAAATAGACAAATAAATAAATATAAAGTGGACTTAGTACTTGTTCCTCTGCCACTCCACTCTTTTTATTATTTTATTTATTTATTTTTTAAAGATCAGTAAAATCAACGTCCCTACACTTGGAAAGCAGCTTTGGAAAATACATTGAGGGCCTGGGGTGTTAATGGATGAGTGGATTGTTTTATGTCTAAACAAAAACAGCAGTTAGATGAAAGAGAAAGGGTTGAGAGGGTTGAGGTCTGGATCCGGATTTCCAGCACAGATCTGCTTCGTTTGGGTTTATTTGATTTGAAGCTGAACAAACACAAGTCCATGAGAAATCTTCAAACCCAATCCACCAGACCAAAAGTGATGAACAGCATCCATCAAAGCCCAGGTACATATGGCGTAAGAAGTCTGCAAACCAGCCTATATTCTCTCTTTTTTTAATTACATTTTATAAGTATTTATTTTCTGACCGTTCTGTTCTGGTAAAGTTCATTAAGCACATTAAGGTGCATGAATGACCGTGTGTATAGCCAGGGCTTGACATTAACTTTTTTGATTACCAGCCACTGTGGCTGGTAGTTTTCCAACATTACTAGCCACTCGTCATTTTCAGTAGCCACACTTGTGTTTGGGAAAATATATTTAATATGCATAAATTTGACTTTGGCATGCTAAAATTACTTCATTTCTACCACAGTTCTTCAGTAGTTCACAATTATGAATGGCAATGAGATATTATAGTGAAACAGAATTCCTCTAACCGCAATACCTTGCACTACTGCACATTTCTCACCATGAAGTGTCATGTACTAAACTCAAGTTTGTTGAGAACATAGTTGTTTTGACTTCAAATTCTGTATGCGGTTTACTAGTATAGTGCCTGTTTAAAATCTGATTAGAAATGGAGATCTGGAGTTCCAGCACGTCAGCAACCATTCATTTGCTCACACACCCTACTGAGAGCAGCCTTACCGTGGACAGTTATTGTGGAATCTGATGTGTGTTAATCAAGTGTTTAAACATGATATAATGTATAATAGTTTTGGTTATATCTAACAGCAATGCTTGTTTAATTATTTGCTAGAGCACTTGTTTGCAGTCCTCACAGCCCACTTCTCTGCATTTTTTGCATGTCTGTCTTAGTGTTGCACGATATACCGATACTAAAAAAGTATCGCAATACCCTGGCTCTCAAAACAATTCGACAATAAGCCTGATACATTGATTAGCTTTGATTGATTACAGTTTGAGCTAAACTTAGCAGATTTGTGGATCTTCAGGACTAGAGTTGATCACCCCTGCTATGTTGTTTACTAGCTTGGTTTAAACTATAAGAGTAATTTTCTGTTGTGACACTCAGCATTTTGTCCTCTACAAAATCGTTTGCAGAATGCAAGAACAGGCTGTGGGAAAACAGCATTCAGCATGCATATGTGATCCTACGATGAGTGACAGAAAAAACAAAAATCGCAAAAATATGTGTGTTCGGCACTTTCTGAAATCTGTTTTCCTTCAATGTAAACTCTCAAATTAGAATTGATAAAGTTTTCCAGCCAATTTCACAAGTATGCAGAACAAAAAAAAACCTCTTTGATTAATTCCAACGCTCCTGTTTACTCAAGAGGGACTTCTTCGTGTCGGCTTTGGCCTTTCCCTCCTCTCCCGTCCCAGTGATGTTCTTCCAACATAAAGTTTCCGGGTAGATCTTTCAAAAACAAAGTGAGTTTCTCAGCATAGCTTGGTAAGAACTGACCTCAAATGGCAAGCAATACCTAATTAGCAGTCATCTCAGTCAAACAAATGAAAACAAAACACTGTGTACTTTCCTTGGTCCACTCCTCTCATGAACAGATCCTGAGGGTAAAGATCCTCAATGAAAATTCACAGCAAATTACTGTGAGGTAGTTCATGATTGTGATTTTGTTACATTAAATAACTGTGAAATTACAGCCATATAGTGTAACTTCATAGTAGATAGTAAAGTCATTTACTGTGATTTCACAGTATTATCTTGTAGAATTAACTATATTTTACCTTGAAGTAGGCTTTCCTCGGCTAGTCATTCTTACATTTACACTGACTGATAAACACCCAAAATTATTTCAAAGTGTTTGGTTTATGAATTAATTACTTTTGTTCCAAGCACAAAGTCTTAATAAAATATAAAAAAAAAATTCATATTTCCATGTTAACCTCAAAAAATTTAATAAAGGTGCAGTGCACACAAAAATGAAAATTTACTATTGCCTTCGTATCGTTTCAAAACAGGATGATTTTTCTTTCAAGTTATTTTTGAAGATGTAACCCAATTGTTTTTGGGGCTGCAATAATGTTCTGTTATTTCTAAATATCAAAAATGTGCCAATACTAGCATAAAAGTTCATTTGTATTAATGTCTATGTTGAATGAAATAAAACGAGTTTGAATTCCTGTAACATGCAAAAGATATAGCCCTTTTTACAGTAATTTGCTGTAATCATGCTACCTGCATTACTTTTACAATACAATACAATCAGGGCTTAACATTAACACCAGTAAGACAGACACTCCCACTAGCCACTTTGGCTGGTTGAAAATAATTTTAAATTGTGGTTTTCTTAAAAGCAGGGTTCGACTATAAGGATGACCCAATATGCGTGCAAATGTGATCTTAGAATCGAGAAACAGCACGACTTACACAAATAATTGCGTTCGCGGGAGCAATAGAAAGCAGGTGAATAACTAATGAGAGGATGATCAGTCGCGCTAACACCTGATGTGATGTGTGCGACTAAAAACGCGTGCGCACTCCTGTTTTCTTGCTTGAAGCAACTGTGCCTGAAACGCAGCTGTGATCAGTTCTCTTTCATATAGACCAGACAAAAAGCTTTGCTATGCACCCAGTCTTGCTACTTTAAAGAGCTCCAAATATGTCTTTTTGTAAGAAGCACCGGATTATTAATTGGCCTTAACCGTGTAATCATCCTTTCATTATCACACGGTATGTTTTTCACCTGCTTTCTTTTGCCTACGGTTATGTTTGTTAATATGGTTTATTATCTTATTTTTACAACAACATTGCTTTAATATGAGATTAACTTTCCATGTATGTGTAGTTAACTGGTGATCTGAGAGACCTTGAGCAAGGACAGATTACTGTGCATATTTTTGATACATGACAATAATTATTTTTAAAAGTCAATTGCTTTTCTTTGTTTTTTTGTTTTTTTTAAGAAATGTTTTGTTAAATAAAAAGTATAGTGTACAGCTATATTCAGCTTGTTTTGACACATTTAAAATTTGTGGCCAAAAAAATAATTATTGTTTGGTGTGGTCAGAGATAAATTTGGTAAATCCTTAATTTTGAGTTCTGAAAAGTCCTGTAAAATAAAAACTGTTTGCAGTATAACACTATGAAACCATGACCCATTTGCTTATACACGACACAAAACGTGAAATGAATAAGGAGGCATGTGGAAAAAAACACAAAATCTAAATCAAGTAATTTTAGCATGTAAAAGTCCTATTTATGCATATAAAAAATATGTTCCCAACAACAAAATTGTGGCTAGTGAAAATGCAGAGTGGCTAGTAATGTTGGAAAACTACTAGCCACTGTGGCTGGTGATCAAAATAGTAAATGTCAAGCCCTGAATACAATTATGAATACAACAGATTAATGTGAATTTTTACAGGTAAATCCTGTAAAGTGATACTAATGTAATTTACTGTAAAAAATTACAGTAACATGTTGTGAAATCTGGAAATGATTTACAGTGTATGCTTGTCATTTGGTATTACCCTTTTTAACCAGCAGATGTCCTCAGAGTGCTTCTAACGCTTTTGACCAGTGAATCCAGCTTGATTAATGTATCTAATCAAATGTATTAATCTATTCAAAAGAATTAGCAGTCACAGTCAGTTTAGTGGGAAAAAATGCAATTTCCCTAGCATTTTTAAAAGTGGCAACACCAACACACTGAAACCAGCACTGAATACTAGAGGTACATTTATTATTATTATTATTATTATTATTATTATTATTATTATTATTATTATTATTTATACGTCAATTTGCTACCCTGGCTTGCATAAGCTATATATCCACATACATATGTTTATCATTATTTCCCATGGTATAACCAATTGTTTTCTAGATAGTCATTATCTTTAAATATTATTTAAAAAGAGGGCTTAAGATCAAGCAGAGCTTCTCCACAATGATGTCTGTAGCTTTAAATTGCGCAAGCCATTTTTATTAAAATATTTCAGTGATTTCTGATTTTCTGTGAGTATTTTATCATTTACTAGCTGAAAAAAAAAATCATTCTGAAAGTGATGCCAATGATATAATTTTCTACATATTTATTATCTTTATAGCTTTGGACTGAAATCTGCTGTTGTTTTACAATCAGAGCGACTTTATAGTTATCAGGCTTTGTGTGAACAGGTCTATAGAATAATATTAATACTTATTCTGAAACTTGAAAGGATATGTTTTGCTAAATGTGCATTGCAATCAGTTGTGCATCGTTTGTTTTGTGATAATGGAGATGAATGTAGACATAAGTTATGCAATTGAAACAGCAAAAAGATGGACAAAATTGGATGACCATTTGTAGTGTTACTGTACATATCAATGAGACTCACAATAGGACACAGTGACACAAAACAGGTACTGTAAATGTAGCAACATTAGCTTTCTGTATGTTTATCCACTTGAAGTCAGAATTATTATACCCCCTGAATTATTAGCCCCCTTGTTTATTTTTTCCCCAATTTCTGTTTAATGGAGAGAAGATTTTTTCAACACATTTCTAAACATAATAGTTTTAATAACTCAATTCTAATAACTGATTTATTTTATCTTTGCCATGATGACAGTAAATAATATTTGACTAGATATTTTTCAAGACACTTCTATACAGCTTAAAGTGACATTTAAATGCTTAACTAGGTTAATTAGGCAAGTTATTGTATAATGATGGTTTGTTCTGTAGACTATCAAAAAATATATAGCTTAAAGGGGCTAATAATTTTGACCTTAAAATGGCTTTTAAAAAATGTAAAACTGCTTTTATTCTAGCGGAAATAAAACAAATAAAACTTTCTCCAGAAGAAAAAATATTATCAGACATACTGTGAACATTTCCTTGCTCTGTTAAACATCTTTTGGAAAATATTTTAAAAAGAAACAAAAATTCAAAGGAGGTTTAATAATTCTGATTTCAACTGTATATTCTAACACTTTAACATACTGTATTTGGGTTTTGTATGGCATGCATTCATCAAATAAAATGTGAATTTGATAACTCCTGTTGTTCTGGGTTAGACTTAGACCTAACCCTCTGCTAATTTAGTTCACTCAAAAGGTGTTCCTGTAACTAAAATTGTTCTTAGATCCAAACAACAAAAAGTAGGTATTTCTGTCAATAGCTCTAGAACTGTTAAAAAATGTATGCATGTTACTCCCAGTGATTACCCCTTGGAAATCCTGATTAAATGTAATGAATTGATTTCTTTGGACACATTAAAATGTGATTTATTTCAATGCCTTCATTAAAGTCCCTGTGCAGCATTTAGTCTTTTTTCAGTAAAATATTTAGTTAAATGCTGCAATCAGTCACTGTTTTACTTTCTTTTCTTTTATATAAACTATTATTGTTCTAATTTATTAGTTGGATTGCTTGTGAATGTATGCAACTGTCAGCCTATTTACAGTCCTCGTTTTCTTGTGATAAATATTGGCTTTGTTAGGTTTTGTTACGGTTTGAAAGTTTTCAATAATGACAGAAGAAACCCACTAAATGTCTACCAGTCTAACAATATTATATACCAAAAAAACTGTTACCCATGTTTAGAACAAGAATCATTTGATGACATATTAAATGAGTCTATTCAATTTTCTCATTTTGATTTAGCATTTTAAATCTAATATTATCCATATTTTAACATTTTAGATTCACAAAAAGTTATTAGAAACATTCAAGTCGACACACAGATATGATTCCTATTGATATAAAATAACTTTTGCAAATTTGCTTCTAAACAAAATGGGATGTCTTTGACCTTTAGTTTCATTCAACAAGACTTCATCATTCTAAAAGCTACAATCTGATTTAACAAGTGATTCATTTCATGATTTCCTTAACTACTGTATATGTTTCAACTGACTTGACTATAAGGGCAAACAAGGCACACAAGTGGTGATGAAAACCCACTCGCTTAAAAATGCCTTTGCTGTGGACAGCATGACCTACCTGACTTTCAACATACACGTCAACAGCATATAAGCTGAAATGGAGAGATCAGTAAAGAATATCATTAGCAACCGACCTCGCTAAAAGACGATGACACACACACAGCATCAATGTGGAGAAAGATGAGTTTCAGGCATCACCAACTCTTACATGTTTCCAAGTATTAAGAAATCCTTACAATCTCACGTTTTTTTTTCTTTTTTCTAAGGATAATAGCACATGAAAATAAAGTGGGAGAGAGAGAGAGATGGATGATGAGTAGTATGCGCCAACCGCAGCGAGTATTGTTTCACTGCAGAGATTTATGAGCAAAACAAAGGTGCTGTGTGAAATTCCCACTTCCGCGCCACACAAGGAGAACACCAGAGGCATCCATTACGATGGCAGATGCGAGTCTCTGGCTTGAGCTTCGGTTACTGCATCTAAGCAGGCCCGTCTACGTTTATGAAGACAGATCTTCCACCAATCCACCGTAGATCGCCTGAATCTCCAGGAAGGAATTCTCTCTCATAAAAGTGCCAAATGTGAGAGGAAACAGGGCGAGTCGTCCTGCGGCGGTTCTGCCCTTCCCACCTCTTCACCGCAGCCTTCTATTCCAAAACAAACCGGCCCTCTCCGCCCTGGCCCACCACAAAACTCACAAACCAGGGCAGGCAGCTTAAATATCCCCATCAGCCCATTAGCATGACCACCATGGGGAGTGTAAAATTGGTTGTCTAGTATGTTGGTTAATCATAAAACATGTCTATAGTGTTGAAATGAACTGTTGCATGAGCTGCTTAAATTAGTATCGAATTAAGTGATTAACTTAAGGATTGATTGATTGATTGATTGATTGATTGATTGATTGATTGATTGATAGATTGATAGATTGATTGATTGATTGATTGATAGATAGATAGATAGATAGATAGATAGATAGATAGATAGATAGATAGATAGATAGATAGATAGATAGATTGATTGATTGATTGATTGATTGATTGATTGATTGATTGATTGATTGATTGATTAAAGACTGGTCACAGCCTTCTAAATCAATAAGACCCCAACTACTGTTTGTGAAAGCATCATTTTACCCTTTTACCCCCTCCCTACTGTAGATATCAATGGCTACAAATTATCAACATTCTTCAAAATGATAATATATAAATAAGCTTAAAGTAAAGGTTTGGAACGTTACTGTGACTACAGAATAAGCAAATTGGAATTATTGGGTGAATTATCCTTTTAAGACCTAGTCTTGACATAAGGGTTGTTGATGCAACTGGCCCCAGTTCAGACTAGGCATGGGCATGTATAGGATTCTAACAGTATGATAACCTTGAATAAAAATATGACAGTATTGTGATTGCTGCCCTAAAATAAGATGTTTTTAAATGTCTGGGTAAAAAACAGCATTTTTTCCCCATTGAATGCAATATATGTTATTTTAAGAAACATTTAAAATATTTTGAAACAGTAATCATGTCAGGCTAAATAAATCAAATTAATCATTGACTTCTGCTTTCTTTATTAGTTTCAAAAACAGATTTGTTTGCAACTTGAAAAGGCATCTTTGGAGATATTTCTTTTTTTGTGGATATAAAGCAATGGCTCTGTTGGTGCAGAAGTGATTTGTTTTTCAAATGTTTGCTGATTTGTGAGCTGATCAGTAGCTTTTGATGTGGATAGTCTTTTGTTGTTGAAGATATTGCTGCCCTAAAAAAAACTCTTTGACAACAGGTGTAAAAAAAATGTACATATATCGTTGTTACGATTACCAGTGATCCAGCCTGAGCAGATCGCTGGTAAACACCTATGGACTACAAATCTGCCATTTTATGAACTACAACTCCATACATGCACTCCAATCACACACACATGTTCCTCATCCTGACTGATTGCACACACACCACCGGAGGCTTGTCAAAGACTGATTACACACAGTACATAAGCAGCACACACACTCACTTTAGGTCCGAGTCTTGTTACCTGTTATCTGTTTTCAGCCAGTTTCAATTCTAAGCGTTTTCTTGTTTTGTTTTTGCCGTGTGTTTACCCTCGCCTTGTTATCCTGTTTATCCCTGCCTGCTGCCAGCCTTTTGATTATCTGCCTGTTATATTGACGACGACTCTGGATTGCCCTCATACATCTGTTTGCTCCTGTTCTGATCATTGCTTGTCTGACCACCCCTTTAATAAATCCTTCATTTGGATCCGCATCCTGTTGTCTGCATCCTATCATTGGTTACAACCGTAGGAATGGTATAACAGAATTTTGTTTCCAAACCGCAGCAAACCTTGAAACCGGTTATTGTCCCATGCTTAGTTCAGAGAGACATAAAGGGCCCTATCATACACCCGGCGAAATAAGGAGCAAATTGTGTTTGGCACGATTTGTTGCTATTTTAGACTGCGCCGTTGACCAAATAAAACCTGGTATAAAGTCCATTAGTTCTGCGCATATGCAGGTCCTTAATATAAACAGGATGTACAGCAATACACAAATACCTTTACATATGACAAAAATGTAATACTTAATGTTACAAAAATTATTATTTTCCACATAAATATAAAAATCCCTACCTCCATGTCTTCATGTCCCATGTTCATGGCTTTTTTCAGTTGATTCATGACAATTAGCATTTGTATAATGTTATTATTATTAGCAGTAATATTTATTACTGTATATGCATGTTCATATTTGTTTTAATAAAAACAAAGATTTGTCCACCTGTCAGGTTTTGGAGACGTATGTATCACCATATGAGGCATAAGAATGTGTGTTTAACTCAGTTTCTTGACCACACTTCCTTATTATTGTTCATTTATTCGTTTGCTGGAAATTAGAACTGAATTTAGAAATTGTTTTGAAATAAAACCATGCGCTTAACAAACAACATTAAATATGTGGGGTAATGCATGTTTTCAGCGAAGTGCAACACTGTTTCCTTATCCACCAAAGTAAAGGGTAAAAAGTAAAAAAAAAGAGAAGAGGCCAAATAGAGGAGGCTCGTTCTTTATCCTCGCAATGCAGATGATCTGTTTAAACTTTGTTAAGCTTTCAGTTTTTCCTCTTACAGCTGTTTTTGTATGCTTTATATGCAATTTTCTCAATATTCCGATTATTTTTGAATCCTCAGATTCTTTGAAAGGATATGTTTTGCTAAATGTGCATTGCAATCAGTTGTGCATCGTTTGTTTTGCGATAATTGAGATGAATGTAGACATAAGTTATGCAATTGAAACAGCAAAAAGATGGACAAAATTGGATGCCTATTTGTAGTGTTACTGTACATATCAATGAGACTCACAATAGGACACAGTGACACAAAACTGACAGGTACTGTAAATGCAGCAACATTATGTTTATATATTGCAACACTTTAAAACACTGTATTTAGGTTTTGTATGACATGCATTAATCCAATAAAATACACTTGTGTGAATTTTATAACTCCTGTTCTGGGTTAGACCCAACACTCTGCTAATTTAGTTCACTCAAAAGGTAAACACATCATATAAGTCAAAATGATCACTTCTTCAGTTGTGCCAAAAATCATTGCAATATTAAATAAAGAACTTGTTCCTATTGTTATTTCATCAAAACATCATTTTTCTCAAAAAACAGTTTTTGTATACTTTTTATGAAATTTTCTCAATATTCTGATTATATTTGAATCCTCAGATTCCAGATTTTCAAATAGCTGTATCTTAGGACAATATTGTCCCGTTCTAACAAATCATAAATCAATGAAGATCTTATTTATCCAGAGTACTGTATAAATAAAATAATATTAAAATAAAAAAATGACATTAATGAGGGGTTTTGTGGTCCGTTAGTTGAATTTAAGTTAAATTGCATCTACATGCTAACTAATTCTCATTAGATTATAAGTAGGCTGGTAGATTGGGGTTAGGGTTAGGGTTGGTGTAAGTTGACATGTACTTGCAAAGTTTCTTATAGTGAGTTAAATGTCTGTTTAGCAGCAGTATCTACAGATATTAAGCAGACAGTCTACTAATACTCAAATGGACCAGCAAAATAAAGTGGTACTGATAAAACTTATAAACAACTATGAACTGTAAAACATAAAATCTTAAAACTCCATTGTCATTAATTGTTTGTTACTGTGATCTGAACAATATATACAACTATTTAATATAAACTTTAGAGAAAAACCAAAAAAAAAAAAAAAATGTAAATGTTAAAATACAGAAACACAAATAAATACATTTTAAAAAATCACATTATTCTGCAGAAAAATATACATTCAAAAAATGATGTTTGCGATTTGTTCAAACCACTTATTTCAAATAAACTAAAACAACACAATTATTGAGACTTTATTGCAACAACTTAATTGCTTTGTTCAATCCACTTTATTTTGTAAAAACAAGTTGAACGTATTCCTTCATGTTGTATTATTGCTTCAAATGAATTATGTGGAACCCAGCATCTTTTACAGGTTAAGTTATGATGAAAAATCGGTATTATAGACTATTTGCTCAGATGATGAATGAAGAAGAGCTTTTATCATTAAGCCCATGGATTTCTTTAAAAGGCAGGAATGAACAAACTGCCTGGAATTAGAGCTCATTTTACTGAGGAGACAGATTTCCTTATCATAACCATCTGTGGGCAGAAAGGAAAAAGAAAACACAATGTGCGCCCAGATGATAAACATGAAATATGAAAAGAGAAAAGAACATTGGGAACGTCGAAAACACGCCGGGCCTGGCGAAACACCCCGACTCTCCTTTGTTGGCCATTTTAAGGTTATTTAACTTAACACTGGCTAAAGTTTGACAGCTCGGTTTCCATATTTACCCATTCTTTTGTCTCCGCCTGTCATTATGAGCTGGAAGGGTAATATTCAAGGCCATTAGATATGATTTATCTTACAAGATTCACATTTACAGCAAATCGATTTTCAAAGGATGTGTCTCGACCACAGACATTCTGGCAGAAGAATCACAGATAAAATGATGATCTATACTGACTTGCAGTCATATTTACACAGGCTCATGACCCAAGTCCAGCTCCGGTATGTTCACACACTTAGTAATGGATCAAAAAAAGACCACAGAAAGAATAAAGTGAAAGTGTGTATATGAAATCTACACAACGCCTTCATCATTCACAGATAAAAATCTCTTGTAGTGTTCGGAAATGAATAACTTCCATTGTTGGCCTCTGGGTGTCACTACATGGATCTGCTTCACTGCCAGATTATTTCTGCGGAAAGTTCATTTAAGGCACAGCTTGTCATTCAATTTCACATTAGCATATAATCTAATGTCATTTTGTATTAAAGTAATAAATATATAATAGTATAACATAAGTAAATTTACTGAACTTTACTGATTGGTTACAGTATTTCAAGTGTCAGTAAATATAATATAATATAATATAATATAATATAATATAATATAATATAATATAATATAATATAATATAATATAATATAATATAATATATTACAATATAATTTAATATAAAGTCAGAAAATCTACATATTGTACACTCAAAATTATTATTTTGTGTTAATAAATATAGTGTTTTATTAAAATCAAAAGTTGTATCAAAGTTGTTTTTTTCTCAAAATAAAATATAATAATAAAAAAATAAATAAATATATAAATAAATAAAATAAAATAAAAAAATGAAATAAAAAATTATTAAATAAAATTAAATAAAATTAAAAAAAATAGGTAAAATAAAATTAAAAATTAAATTAAATTAAATAAAAAATGTAATTAAAAAATAAAATAAAATACATAAATAAAACAAAAAATATTATTGTTTTTAAGCTTAAAATAAGTTTTAAGCAAAGTGTTTTTGAGGATTTTGATAAACACAATTGCCAACAAGGTAAGGAATATTAATATATTTTTATAATAAATAGCACAACACAACATGACATAACATAACATAACATAACATAGCATAGCATAACATAACATAACATAACATAACATAACATAACATAACATAACATAACATAACATGACATGACAAAAAAGTTTTGTTTAAAAAATAAAAAACACTGTAAATAAAATGAGTTTGAACTGAGCCCAACCAAAACCTCATAGCCTAAATAGTTAACCATCACTCGTCGTGTAGTAACAGCTTTGTGTAGATCTGTTAATTGATAACTAGCTGCGGTTGCCATGTACAACACTACATGGGGTACTCTGCATGAGGTAAAACAGAGCAAAACTGAGCAAAAACACTGTAAAACCATCCAATGAGGAGAGAAGAAGCTTTAATCCCAATATCAGAATGATTTATGACTGTTCAAATCCATAAGTTCCACAAGCCTTATATAACAGTGGGCAACTTTCATTTACAGCACCACACACTGAGACAGGAAAGACTTGCTGTTATTCAATAAAACGGCTCAGATTTTTACAGCTTTTCCTTGGTAGATGTGAAAAAAGAAGAGAGAGAGAATCTGAATGATCTGTATTATGTATTATAATATATATATACTTGACAAGTCATGGCAATAAGGCTCTTTTGAATTGAATTGAATTGAATTGAATTGAACTTAATTAATAGAGAGATTTTAGCAAGATTTTGGCAAGTGTTTTGTGTGTCTTTGATAACCAGCAGTAAATTTGACTGGGAATCTACTGTGACCTCTCTGACGTCTCTGTGGATATAGACTAACTGACTATCTGTTATGTGTTATCCAACACAAAATACACATTATTTTTTGTTGCATTATAGAAATCCATTGAGAATTCTTGGACCAAAATGGCCCTGCAAATCTATCTGATCATGGTCTCTATGTGACAGGTGATTGACAGGAGTTGGCCTTGATGACATCATCCAAAAAGGAAAGTCACTTTCCTCAGTTTGAGCTTTAATTTAATCCAAAGTGCTGAAGAAATACTTCTTTCCCTTGGTATGGTATGCATGATAAGACCAGGAATGCATGTGAATGCATAGTATGTGATGTAGATTTTCCTTCTAAAATCAGGTCAGGAAAATGCCTAGCAATGAACAAATAATCACATTATGACTACCGCGACTCCCTCTTTCCAGGTTAGCAGCACGTAATACCCTTGAGTGCATCCAGAATGCTGCTGCTCGACTTGCCTTTAACCTCTGGAAACACTCTCAGGTTACACATCTGCTCAGGTCCTGTTACTGACTGCCAGTATCTGGTATAATTCAATTCCAGACACTGTCCTGGCCTATACAGCCTTAAATGGCCTATAGCCCCCCTACTTTACATTCAATCCTTCATCAAGCTGTACGCCCCCAACTGCGCCGCTTTGATCAGACACCTCAAGTCCACATGGCCCCCCTTCACTGCACACAAAAGTTCCTATTTGAAACTTCTCTATCCTTCTTGTTTTTGACCTGGGAATCATCTTGCCTATCTACAACTGTTGTTGCCGCATGCTTTTTACACCAATTTAGGCACACTCTCAGAAATAAAGATATAAGAGCTGTCAGTGGGGTGGTACCTTTCCAAAACATACACGTTTGTACCAAAATGCTCTATATTGTATCTTAAGGTACATATTAGTACCTAAAGTGAATATATCAATACAAAAAAATGACAAAAGTGCACTGTAAAAAGTAATTAGTTGACTTTATTTAAGGCCACTAAACATGTTACCTGTCACAAAGGAGACACTGACAAAGGAGGTGCAGATCCAAACACAGGTTTATTAAATGGAAAGGTCAGGCAAGCAACGGTTAACACAGGGGAAAACAGATGTATACAGGAAATCAAGTGTTGTGGTCGATAATATGGCAGATGGTCAAAAGGCAGGCAGCATGTAACGTAAACAAACTAACTAACTAGGCTAGGGTCAAAACACGACAGGAGAGGGCAAGGAAAACGCGTCGTAATGTTACCTGGACAGATAAACAAGACTCAGCCCTGATGTGTGTGTGTGTGTGTGTGTGTGTGTGTGTGTGTGTGTGTGTGTGTGTGTGTGTGTGTGTGTGTGTGTGTGTGTGTGTGTGTGTGTGTGTGTGTGTGTGTGTGTGCATGACTGGATCTTGTAGTCCATATTGGCGGATTTGTAGTCCGTTAGCGATCTGATAATCATAGATCGCTGATAATCATAACATTACCTTAAAAGTTACAAGTTGACTTTACTTAAAAAAGTGAATAAACCTATTGCTTTTGAAGTGATTAGTTGACTTAAAAAAGTCAGTGAAACTGTTGCCCTAACATGATTAAGTAATCAAACTATGTGCATGGTTACTAAAATGATGGTAAAGGAATAGTTGTCCCAAAAATTTAAATGAACACATAATTTACTCAAGGCAGATAGGGGTGGAAAACTTCAGGGACCTCACAATCCGATTCCAATTCTGGGGGTCATAATCCAATTCCAAATTATAACTTCTATATTTCCAATTTCTCCTGCTGTCCATTTGTATCTTTGCAACCTTACATTTTAACCAGAATTAAAGTTTATTTGCTTTTGTTTAATAAATGGAATCCCTGTATGGCAGTGCTGTCATCTAATATCTTTAAAATAATTTTATTTTTATTTTTTTATTAAAGAATTATTCAGGATGAACAAGCTCTGAATGTGAAAAGCAAATTACAATGAGCAATTATGAAAAACTAACATGTTCCTTTAAAAAAATCCTATTCATTTTTTCCCAAAAAAGATCACAAAATATCATTTTTTTTTATTTGTTTATAACATTTAGAAAATTTTAAGAAAAAAATGTACAGTCAAAATAAGTCAAAATAATTAGCCCTAAAATTATAATTCTTTTATAGTCTGTAATTATATGTAGTTCTTTAGAACTTGAAATGCACCATTCCACAACCTTACCATTTGGTGTTTATTTCTGCACTTTTTCACTCTCCGCACACACACTGGCCTCTCCTCCCGCCAGTGGCCCCTCCACCCCCCACCACCTTGTGTCACTCACGCCGCAAAGCTTTTCAGCCCACCTGCTAGTGGTTAAGCTCAATCACATCACAATGTCAAAACTGCAGCCAGCAAAGCCCAATACTGAACTCCACAGGACACACAAGTGAGTTCAGCTGGACATTTTACTCACAAACACATTGCAGGCACGTTTACATTAATCTGGATACTGGATAAACAGTGATTTCATTTCAAAATGTTGTCTGTCCACAAAGAAGTACTAAATGTCTGAAAACACTTATCGGAAAATGAAAATTTGTTCTTAATTTTCTCTCATCCGGGCTTTCCAAGATTCAATGTCTACCAACAGTTTAATAGTCCAAAAAACATAAACAGGCAAAACATAGTTGAAACATGTGTCTCATGAGGATGCATTGAGGTCTTGTGAAGCTAAACAATTGTTTTATTATTTGCAAAATCACAGCACATTCATTCATTCATCCATTCATTCATTTTCCTTCAACTTAGTCCCTTTATTTATCAGGGGTCGTCACAGTGGAATGAGCCAACAATTTATCCAGCATATGCTTTACGCAATGGATGCTTCCAGCCGCAACCCAGTACTGTGAAACACCGGTACACTCTTGCATTCACACACATACACTACGGCCAATTTAGTTTATTCAATTCACCTGTACCTAGGGTTACCGCGTTTAATACAAAAAAATAAGGTACGCATACTGCAGCAGGGGCCACATCCCCAATCACAGGCTCAATAGCATGCCAGGGCTGGTAAATCGCAACTTAAAATATGTTTTCAGGAAAGTATGAACACTTGGAAATTAAAATAAACTGTCTTTTATTGAAATCTGTGAAACCGATCAGATGCAGTCAGTCTTTCTCTTTTACAACTCTGCAGCACTGTTATAGCTGATGTTATGTTTAATAGTGTGGTTCAGCTGTGTTAACTCAGCTGCTGTAACCTAGAAGAGAGGAGAAAATACTAATGAACCTAATTTTAAAGGGTGGTATTGATAACAGATTTTGGCTAAAATATTTGTCCTTATTTGCAGTAACACCTATCCAAACATGGAAACAGCACATACATAAACTAGCTACAAACATTAGCTAGTAAACCTTTTATATAGCCTATTTCTAATTAAAAAATATGGAAAGTTGCATTTTACTAGTTTATTTTCTTTACATGGGCATTATGTTGTTCATTAATGTAATAAATGTAATGTTTCATGTAATAAATTAATGCTTATGTGTCTGACTTAATCTTAACAAGCAAATCATAATATTACATTGGACCGTGATCCACTTACATTGTATTTACAGAATTTTTACAAATGACAATTTGTGACCCAGTGTGTGAAAACCAGGCCAAATCTAATTCTGAGAGAAAGTTTGATTGTAGCCGTTCATTTGACTGTGATTTCAGTTGTTGATATGGTTTTACTCAGTTAATATTAAATACATATATTTTTTTTTATTTTATTATAGGCTGTTCTTTATTTTATGTAGAAAACAGTATTACAAAATTACAAAAAAAAAAAATAAAAATAATGACTCCAGCTAGATTTTTACAGACTGGGTCACCGTCATTACCATGTCTGCTTTGGGAGAGACTTGGGGTACGAAGAACTGTCTGACTGCGCATTGATTTTTGTGAGCTCTGTCATTGCGGGAATGCTGCTCTCCGGAGGCATGTTGTCGCACGTCCCGCATGAGCCACAGAGAAATCGTGCAGTTGGCTTGATAACAATTTCTACCACTCTGCAGCCAAGTATTTGTTTACTCCCACTCTCTGCGGTATTTTGCAGCTGCTTGCGTTTAAACTCTGAAATTTTAAGACGCGGGGGGTTACCTGGAGAAGCATCTGCCATTAGGCTATTCTCTGTCAAGACTTGACAGACTCTGCTTATAAGACACGCCCTCCTCACTGGACAAAGACCAATCAAACTAACGATGACATCAAGTATTGCCCAATCAAAAGTAGGAAATGATGCATCTTCATAAAATGCGTGTGGAATGATTTGCATGAAAAACTGCTTTAAAAAACGATAAAAAATACGGGACAAAACCCGTCATGTATTGATTTCACAACGGGACTGGCAATTTAATTCTCAAATACGGGACGATTCCGTATTTAAAGGGACGGGTGGCAACCCTACCTGTACCACATGTCTTTGGACTGTGAGGGAAACCGGAGCACCCAGAGGAAACCCACGCCAACACGGGGAGATCATGCAAACTCCACAGAGAAACAGCAACTGGCCCAACCAGGGCTCGAATCAGCGATCTTCTTGCTGTGACGCGGCAGTGCTAAACACTGAGCCACTGTGGTCATAGTACATTCAATCCAATAATACACTGCCAGGAGTAACAGGTAGTTTAGCTTCACCTGTATATACTTTTCTATTCTTTTCGGTTTATTCTCTTTATTAACCAGGGGTCTCCAGAGCGGCCAACTTATCCAGCACATGTTTTACGGCCCTTCCAGCCAAAACCCAACACTGGGAAACACCCATACACTCTTGCATTCACACTTGCTAGCTTATTCAATTCATCTGTACCGCATGTCTTTGGACTGTGAGGGAAACCGGAGCACCAGGAGGAGCCCCACGCGAACATGAGGAGAACATGCAAACTCCAAACAGAAATGCCAACTGACCAAGCCGAGGCTTGAACCAGCGACCTTCTTGCTGTGAGGCAATTGTGCTACCCACTGCTCCACTGTGATGCCAACAAAATGTTGTTGCACTAAATATTTTAGTTGAATCAAATTGACATTTCTAATCATTTCAACTTACGTCGATCAAACTGATACACTATTACGCTAAACTTTGCATACGTTAAAAATGCAGTTGAAACCTGATTAACTTATTCAAACAAGTTAAGGTAACATAAAAGCATTTGTTGTCATCACTTTTTCATATATTTTTTGACAGTGTAGCAGCTGACATTTAATCAATAATCAAGGACCACAGTTTCATTAAAATATCTTCTTTAATCCTTTAAGGTGAACTGTTTGATTTTTTATTTATTTATTTTTTGGCCCATGTCTTAAATTAAATAGTGTTCTTGACACCACTCTAAGCTATTTTTAAACCTTTTAAAAAGAAATTTTAGGAGTAGCATGTGCAGATGTTTTGACTTATGATGGAAAATCATTCTATTATCCAATCAGCATAAGCCCAAACCGCCATAAATAATCAAGTTTTATCTCTTGACTTTCAGCTTCTCTCCACCACCCCAACTCCACACATTTTAGATGCGATTTATACTTAATCATGGGGAGCATTCTGAGGCCGGGCTAAACACTGAGCTTGGACCCCTATCTCTCTTTCACTCTCTACAAGGGGAATAGCGCAATTGTGGGTGTTGTTGTGAGCACAGAGCCTTCTCCTCGGACAGCACACTAAATATGTATTCTTTATTCAGTCAAACATCTGTAATTGTGAACTTGATAACCTACAGTACGGAAGGACAACCAGGTTATTACGAAGCCCATTAAAGGGTTAATGTCCTACTTTAAAAAATAAAAATAAATTAATTATATAAATTATACAAAAAGAACTGTTAGTGTTTAGAGAATAAAGAGCTACAGTAAGGGGGGGGGGGGGTGTTATTATTATTCATTTATTAATTATTTTCCTTCGGCTTAGTCCCTTTATTTAGCAGGGGTCACCACAGCGAAATGAACCACCAACTTATCCAGCATATGTTTTACGCAGCGAATGCCCTTCCAGCTGCAACCCAGTACTGGAAAACACCCATACATTCACACACTAATACACTACAGCCAATTTAGTTCATCCAATTTACCTATGCATGTCTTTGGACTGTGGGGGAAACTGGAGCACCCGGAGGAAACCCACACCAAGACATTATTATTATTATTATTATTATTATTTTATTTTTAGAGATATAGAGTGATTGTAAGAAAGAGCCTGATGCAAATGTGACTGTTGAAGTGTCAGCGAGATGAAAGAGTGTTTTCTGTAGTTCAGGTGGTTTGTCAAGCCCACTCACCGCTGTGAGGCAAACGCAGGATTGCGTAATGTTTTGAGGTTGATGTGTGGTGTGGTAGAAGGGAGATATTATATTGGTGTCTGTTAATGTCAAACAATTGAAACACTGGCTATTCAGTGTACCTGTATTGACCTGTATCATGGATTTACTATAACTAAATGTCTTGTATAGGCATGGGCTGGTATAAGACGGTATAATAACCTTGGATGAAAATATCACGGTTTCACGGTATTGGGATCACTGCTCTAAAATATATTCTTTTTTTAAATGTCTGGGTAAAATAAAAAACTTTTTTCCCCTATGAAAACAATATATTTTATTTTTTGAAAGATTTATGATATTGTGGTGCAGTAAACACGTCAGGCTATATAATTCAAATGAATCATTGACTTTTGTTGTCTTCATTTGTTTCAAAAACACAGGTTTCTTTACAATTCAAAATGGCATCTTTGGATATTTTTTCTGCTAGATATACTGTTGTCCTAAAAATCAAACAAAAAAATGTAAATAAAAAATCTTACACATACCTTAGGAACATAATACAGAAAATTTTGAATGCAATAGCATTAGCACTAACACTACTTTTATGAGGGAAAGCAAGCAAACCGTGTTGTGTTTTAGTACATTTAGAGCAAAACTTTGGAGTGTGCCTTGCATGATATGTACGCCGAAAATGATTAAAGGCCGCTAAACTTCACAGTTACTTCATAGTGAGTGTGAAACTGTGCACACCTGCACTAGGCGGTCCTCCAGATTTAGATCATTTAGCTCTGCTGGTGGAGACTTTCTCTTCCAGCTGCTAAATCAAAGACAACGCTGGTTGTAACACTGCCGATTCGAAGAACATTTCATGCCTCAGTGGCAGAAAACACATCCACATCAGAGCTCAATGTGTACAACTGCTCTGATTCTCTGCTATAGGAATACAGTAAGTGCTCTGCATCAGGAACTAATGCTTTTTTATGGAGTGTGATGGGTAAAAAAAAAAAACTTAAGATAGATCAAAGAGTTTGAGATAAGGTCGAGTGGGTTTTGCACATGCTCTGATGCATTGCACGGGTAATCTGAATCTACAAAGTGAAAAAAGAATACCACAGAATTCCATTAAATGTCCATACATTTAACATCAATAGAACTAAACAAATATAAAATATAATAAATGTTACTAAGCTATTGTTGTTATATTGAAAAATCTAAATCATGCTATTTAGTTCTGCTATTTTTCATTGCAAGTTTGTTTTTCATTATTTATTATTTAGTCCCTTGCTTGGAAACTCACGCCAACATGGGGAGAACATGCAAACTCCACACAGAAACGCCAACTGACCCAGCCAAGGCATGAACCAGCGACCTTCTTGCTGTGAGGCGAACGTGCTACCTACTGTGACACCGTGTTGCCCAAGTTTGTTGTTGTTATTATTATTATTATTATTATTATTATTATATAAACTAATTTATTCATGCTACAGCAACCTGTAAATAGGACAAATTAAAATTAATAAAATGTATAAATAAATATAGATTTGATTGTACTGATTACTTTCAATATTGTCTTTATATTTGGTTCACATAAAACTAGAATCCTGAAAAATTATACAAAAGTAAAATGTATAAAAATACTATTTGATTGCACTAATAATTTGTCCTATTTATATACAGTATGAATACATGTACAAATTACATTAAAGAAATACTAAAAAATATATTTTTTTAACAGATTGCATTTTTATCTGTGTTTGGTATATTTTTAAAGTACATTTTTAAATCAATCTTAATAAAATGATAATAATAATACAATTGCATTATAAAATAAATTTGTATTTTAAATTACAATAAAGAACTGAAAACTTTTTTCAAATTAAATCTTTTTAATAAAAAAATACTTTGTTCAATTTTTTTTTTTTTACTTTAATTTGTATATGTATAAAGTCTGTAATCTGTATATGTAGTTTTTCTTACTTGATGGATACTCTTGATGGATGTCAAATCAAAAACAAAAAAACATACAAATACATACGCACATACCAATGGGTACATGTCAAAAACATGCCAAAAAACATGTCAAAAACTTTGACGTTCATTTGACATCTCCACATTGATGCCCTTTTGACCGCCAAAATATTGACACAGAAAACATTATAACATAAGAAATGTTTTATTCATCTGAAAGCTTCAATTACACATTTACACTGGAGTTTGCATTCCTGTCAAAACAACATCAAATTGATATCTAACATTGGTGTCAAAAACAAATTGATTACAGCAGTGGTCGCTAACTGTTTACTGCGGACCGGTCAACTCTTGACAATTTTATCCCGGCCCGGGTGGTGGTGGTGGGGAGATTGCTAGTCGGCCATCAACCATTTTCTCAGAGAATGACAAGCTGACAAAACATTGCTGAAACTCTGATACAAGTTTTCATTTATGGAGGAAAAAAACAGAACTGCAGTGTTTTTCTGAGAAAATGAGTCTACCAAAATGTGTACGTTCCATACAAAATATGAAGCTGATAGGTCAGTTTTTGTCACGTGACTCGCAGTGCGCTCGTGGCATTTTAAAGATGTTTTCAACTGAGTGAGCTTGTACGCTTCTGATATGTGAACAGCCTCCGTCATTTGCAATCTCCAGCTGTTGATCTTCTTGCACAGACATGCTGGGTTCACCTGATTTGTTGACAAACAGGTTGCAGATTCATTCCTTGGCAGTTCGTGGGTCCTTTCCTCTTCGCAAAGAAACTTTCCAAAGACGACTGTTTCTTACTCATTTTCAAAATAAAAGACTTTTTCAAAATAAAATCCTTTAGACTCAGACAATAAATAAAACAGAAATAATTAATGATTTTGTGCGGCCCAGTACCAATTGATCCATGGACCGGTACCTCAGCACCACCATGGCATTGTGGGGCCTAAAGTTACTACTGCACCTCATGATTCCCTTGACTTACACCAGAGCATCTATGCAGCTGGAACACATAAAGGCCACAGAGGGGAACAATATTCCCTTGAGAGCCGCAGGATTTACAGTGCTGCCTGCTCAGCACACCCACCAACTTAAGATGATTAAAAACAAAGGAGCCTCAACTAGCAGATCTTCAGTAAACTCCGCAATTACAAACCTGTGTGATGTTAGCCGCTTTTACAGACGGCGGCAGCGGTCAGCAAATGCTATCATGATTTGCATAGGATTATATTGAAGGGAAAGACAGGAGTTAATGAGTAAAACAAACATGGTCAGGCTCACCGGCCGGTGAAGAAGCCATGTTTGTTTACAAAGTCAGACTGAAGGTCAAAGAGCCATTTTATCATGCTCATCTGAGGCCTATAGGCGGGCTAATTTAATATGGCTTATTGGACATTGCAATAGCGTTTGTTGTATATTTCTTTGTGTTGATAAGGTATGTAGAAATATACAAATCATGAATGCAATAAATATTTAAAATACGAGCTAAATATTAGATCATCCTGATGGAAATGGTCAATTGAATTAGGAAGATTCTTAAAACAAAATGGCTGTCACGATGATGACAGACGAGGCTAAGAAGAGTTCAATAAACAGAGCTTGAATGACATCCATTTATCTTTTCACACAAGTTTACACAAGGCCTCTTTTGCCAGGCACTTGTGTATTAATTCAAAACGGCTGAAGAAAACATGGTTTTCTGTCAGGGCGAATGTGTGCGATTTCTTTTAAGGGAATGTTAATCAAAGTATTACAGTTTTCTTGTAATAGGCTGGTATAATCTGTTTTCCCAGCGGTGATATTCGCCCCTGAGGAAGAACAACAAAGCTCCTGAAATTAATTTATGCCTGTAGTGAGACCGCAAAACAAGGACACTTGTATTCATTTCATCATCTGAAGATTTCATCACGCCGGATGACCTAGCACCATGACAAAGTGAAGAAACATTGTCAAAAATCTTGAATTGACATCAGCTCCAGCCATCTGGACTTCATTTCGCTAGTTCACTAGCCCACAAATAAGAAAAACTAGCCTAATGTGTTCGCTCTCAGAACTACGAGTTGTATCACTACCTACATCTTCAAACCGTGACCCAGGCGACCCCTGACCCCAAACGGATCAACAGCTTTCGCAAAATGCTCAATCAGAGGCAGAATGCTCCCTCGGAGGACGGAATGCGCTATAAAACATCCCTGTAGACTCATCTGGAGCTTTCCAGGATTGTTGACAGTCGTGTCAGATGATATTTTCATCCTTCTATTCAATGGTTGCACAATGGAGACCCTGGTGGAGTAGCTTTGATCAGGCTTCTGTTGAAAGCTTGAGGTTTCCTCTCTGTCCCTCCTGCCAGACCACTCGAAACATATTGCAGAAGCAGGGGATCCGCACAGAGCTCACGCCAGCATACTGATGCCATTCTACAATGTCTGTTGTAAACTTCACACTTGCAAATGAGAAAACGAAACCTCTGTTTAGCTGGGGTTTAGAAAGTGACAAAGCGCTAAAACCTGAGAACGTACCTCAACCGATATGAGGAATTGCACTTTATCTAAACTAGAGTTCCTCATCTAAAACATGACTAAAGGCCAGATTTAATTAGAGCAAGCACCAGCGCAAACTGTCTTTTAGGCCTTAAAACAGTACTTAATCCTCACAAAACAAAGAATAGCATTGAAATGATGTGGACACAGCTATTTGTGTACTTTACTAACAAACACATTCATTGAAATTTTATCAGATGCAAATATTATGGAAATGAAGAATTTAAATCATACTGTACAAAACATATATTTTGTGTCATTCCTGGTCATAGTAGATCGCAAACACCTTATGAGCATCGGCTCTGCTTATTTAACTGCACTTATTGCATTGGTTGATATGTAAATTAGATATTATTTGTTAGATATGTAATTTAGACGTTATGCCTGCATTCTTTAATTTGCACGCTGTCTGTACAGTATATCACCCGCAGAAATTCCCATTACCATCTGTGATGTTTTGGAATTGCGCTCTTTCACAAATTTGCCCTGTTTGTCAAAATCTAAATCTGGCTCATAGGCATACCTGTCAACCCTCTCGTTTTTCCCGGGATTCTCCTATATTTTACAGTTCTATCCTGCTATCATCCCATAAAGGTATTTTCACGAATTTCTCCCATATTTTCAGTCTTTCTCTGAAGGGTGGCAATAAACAGGATCCTCCCTATACGCAACCCATACTGCCGAACCACCAGGTGACGCCCCTTGCTCTTAAATGTGAGTCAGTTCTGTGCTTTCATTTCATTTAGGCATGAAAACACTTGAAATATAAAAAATAAATAAATATAAAAACACAGCGATTCCCTTCCTTTTCATTACAGTTGCCGTCGCCCCTCCTATCCAATCCTCAAAACAGTCATGTAGCAGTGCGTGACTGTCAGCTGACGTGCTCCAAAGTGATAAATAGATGCTGTTTCCCAAACGAATTCTGTAAACACGATTTGAAGCGGAGTGAAAGTCTGGGTTTTGCAACAGACATATACACATAATTAATAATAATAACATCTAAAGATGTCGATCTTGGTGTTTTTTTTTTAAACACAACAAATTTTGGCCTAAATGAGCATAGAAAGTTAAAAAAGCAATCGAATGCTTTCATTATAATGTTAGATGTGTGCATTTTTAAAGTGACACCTGTTATTTATGTAATCAAACGAAAAATCAAAATAAATGAGATTCATTCGCTGCTCTTTAATCAGAATGTTTAAATTATACAGTCAAGAAAAGATTAATGAGATTTGATAATTTGATTATATTTCTTTATAATAGCTACTAATTTTAATAAGCCAAACTGTTTGCTAATTTATTTTTTGCTAATGTATACTATTTATTTTTCATTTGTAAATAATAATAAAACATTATTAGTATCCCTTATTATGTGGGCATATCCCTTATTTTCACATCCCAGTGTTGACAGGTATGCTCATAGTCTGTTTGTGCAAGCACCTTTTTATAACCAATGGTTATGTTTTAAAGTTAAGTGCCCTCTAGTGAATGTAAAAATAGTCATTCATTCATTTTCCTTCAGTTTAGTCTCCATTTTTAAGGTTGACAAAGCGGAATGAACCGCCAACTATTCAAGCATATGTTTTATGCAGTGCATGCCCTTCCAGCCGCAAGCCAGTATTGGGAAAAATGTGAAAAATAGGTGAAGTTTATTTCTAAACTATAAACTATATATTTAGAGAGGATCACATGCTTATGATTGACCACATGATATCTAATCAGATAAATCCAAATCATGCATAAACGCCCCAACTCCTCCCTTTTTTAGGGGATTTCTCGAGACCTACCTGAGCTCAGACTCTCTTCTCCCCCTATGAAATGGGAAGGAGCCCCGGGCTTGAGGATCATCTGAGCTCAGACCTCTCTCTCTTTGCACAGCATGCCAAACAACAATTTACTTATCAATCATCAGCTAAATGTGAACTCTTGAATAAGAGTGTTATACAGTATTTATTTATTTATGACTTACACTTTTTGAAGTTTTCTATTACTGAAAATGTATTTGTATCTTTACCCAAATGATAGCAAAATTACCATCTGAATTTCCTTTTAGTTTTAGAATAATAATACCTTTATAAATGCATAATTTAAAATGCGTCATTATTGTGTCCATTACCAGTGGACATAGATTTAAAGGGCAACTATTTTATCCCTTTTTCAAGATTTAATATAAGTATTTTGTGTCTCCAGAATGTGTCTGTAAAGTTTCAGCTCAAAACTCCCATCAGCTTATTTATTATACCTTTCTGTGTATTGGAAATTTGAGCTGTTATGACATTGTAGCTGTTTTTGTTGCCCGTGCCCTTAATGCAAATGAGCTGGTTCTCCCTGCCACCATTCCCACGTGTGTGTCAAAACCATTGAGATCGCTGATGCGTGCAGCCTCACGTGTTGCATCGCACCTCAGATAAACATCACAGTGACAGACAAGAATGAAGCAGATCTCCCTCACTACAGTAAGAACTTTCCCAACGGTTATCTGATATATTTGTTGTGGTGTTAATTCAAGCCTTTCTGCAACGATGAGTCACACACAATGTCACACACACACAACACACACACGCACATTTTTAGCTTTACACTGTTTTTGAATGGCAAATGTGACAGGATACACGTTAATATACACTGCTGTATGGACATTCGTTAATGTACAAAAAAAAAACTGATTTAAGTGCACAAACCGGGATTGAATCGTCTTCTTTTATAATTGTACTGACATGCGGCTATGGTTTTGAATTACATAGTGATTTTACTTTATTCATTACAAACATGCACTGTTTTAAAAGCGTTTCAAACTTGTAAAACTCATTCTTGAGGTGCTGCTGATCACAGAGAGCTGAACAGATCTTTTAATCCCAGTTGCTTTGTGCACGTCCTGTCTTGTGTATATGATTATATGCGTTACTATGAAGACATGTTAATATGTGGCTGTCGATCAATTCGGTGGGCGGGGAAACTGCACTCCTACGTCACGTTGGGGTGGGCCTCAAAATGGGAGGGATGTGGATCCTATTTTAATGTCAGAACATTTAAAAAGAGACACTTATTGTGTTTATATCACTCCAATAAGACTGCGGACACACTATACTTACACACACTTCTGTAAAAGCATCTTCCAAAAGTTAATTGTACCATAGGTGCCCTTTAATACATTTTAGAAATGCTGTCAAATTCTGCACATTTTGCAATGCATTTGTAACATTGTAACATTTACTGGCCTCACACAGTTGTTTCCAGATGATTTATATAAGCAAAATCGCTGTCCAACACATCAAACAACTATCATCTTTACACATATGGCTGTCTCATCCCATTCTGGATTTGAACCCCCATCGTTGGTTTAACCACGTTACCACAGACTCTCTGCCTACCCAGTTTGCATAGTGGTACCGCATCACCAAATACTAACGTCACAGCTTTGAGTGTTTGGCTTGTGGTTAACTAGCCTCTAGTTAGCATGTCATTTTTAGTCCCCTGGTTTTTAATGTAGTCCATGTCTCGTGTGCAAAGATCAGTGTTGTTCTGGTATGTGAGGCTGCATGTCACTATGAGACCATAAGCTATTTGTTGTGACATTTGTGAACACACTGTAATCAGACCATGTGTTTTAGTATTTTATTGGCTGTCTGTCTAGGCTAAACAACCCACAATGACATGGGCAAGGCTTTTTGTACATGCAAGACAATTAGTGATGGGGTGAAAAGGTACTTTTTTTTCTATAAGAGTATGTGCAAAGGCTTGTTTTGATTACAACAAACTGGTAAGAATGCTCTGTTTGTGTGCTTCATTTGAATAAACAGGCCCCCTAGTTTTTTGTGATTTCGCAATTGCTGAAACCAACGCAATATCAAAACAAAAAGTCGCAATTTTTTTCTGCAAAATTCTTAATTTAAACGCAAAATAATCACAAAAATTGTCAATAATCTCATAAAACATCAAATTCCAAACTATATAATCAAATTGTAAATTTATTGCAATTAATTATTTGACATGACTTATAGATGTTGCATATGCAGCGCACGTGATGTTTTTGAGTGTCTCTCGAAAAATGACGTCTCACACAATTACATTACATGGAATGGAGGCAGGGGCGGGGGTGAGAGGGAGTTTTCAGCCTGTGCAGTAAGCAGACGAGGATGAAGCACGAGGGATTTGCATGTGAAGTCAAAGCATCTTGGCCGTTTTGACGCAATTAGGACTGCAAAAGAAAGTGTGGGGAAACATCTAACAAATGGAGTAATGGAACAAAAAGATTGGTTCACCGATGACGGCCCTGGACAAATCAAAGGACATTATTTGTGCTTTACATGTATGGCTTGTATTATGATGTGCATCAAATCGATAAATTATTTTGTTTAACTCTTTCCCTGCAGTTCCCTGTATTACAGTAAGTAAAGCCCTAATGCATGTCCTGAGTGATGTGTATGATGTCAGATACCCAGGGGAGTGAAATCTGAGAGAAAGTAAGATCGTGGATAAAAATAAAGAGTTATACAAACTTCCTTTGGCTTAATCACTACCGTTTTAGATCTGTTTTAGACCTTGTCTTAACAAGAGACCAAAATAAAGAAGCTTCATTGCTGGTGTTAGTCTGGTGGATGACGGAGGGGTGTCGCGGACGACAGCTGGACGGCGGACGAAAGTAAGCGGGGCGGAGGTGTCGCGGACGACAGTGAAGAGGGTTGGGGAGTCGCGGAAGAAAGCGAAAGTGAACATCGGGGAAGAAGGCCGGTTGAGGAGGGGGACCGGTAAAATTAAGCCCTGGGTCTGATTAAAAAAAAAGTTTCTTTTCCACAACATGGTGTGGTAAGGTTCGGCACGGCTAGGCTCACTTAGATTTGGTTTTACTTGGCTTAGGCCTTGTCCACACAAACACAGGTATTTTCAAAATCATGCATTTTTCTACACGGTTTCGCTGTTTGCCCACATGAAAATTGAATATCAGGTGAAACCGACACTTTCGTAAAACTCTGGCAAGGGTGAACATTTTCCAAAACTAACTGGGCGCATTGTGGTCATGTGGACACTACAACCAGAATTTTCCATTCAAAAAATTTTCCATTAAAAACCCCAAACATTTTAGTTAAAAATGGTCCCATGTAATGGGGTCTCTTAAGTGAAACTGTTCAAGTTTGACCCTATCAATCAACTTCAATCTTGATCAAGAAAAATCCTCTTTTATGCTGCCTGATAATGTTGCTGTTTACAGAAAAAGAACCTCTTTCTTCCCGTACAACTGGTCAACATTGATTGTGGCCCCTTTAGCAGACCAACAGCACGTGATTATCCCTCTGACAGCTTGACTGAGAAAACAGATGAGGCGGAAAATCAAAGCACGATCCATTACCAAAGTGAGAGACTTAAGCAAAACACCGGCTGATGAGTAAGCACTTGTGCTGGGCTGCCTATGACATCGTCCTGTCAAAACGTCTCAAGTCCTCCTCAGACATTTCATTCCCTTCCCACTGTTTTCCTCATTTTATTCCAAACATTTAGAGCGGTTCATGTATCCCATCTGTGTCAAAACCTAGAACCTGCGATATGAACACACTTCTGGCAGTCTGACTTCTGCAGCAAACAAGCATTTAACTCCAAAAAACAACATTTACAAACTAAAAATAATGTGATTTATTTACTGCTTTATTTTATTTTATTTTTTTTTATTATTAAGAGTGAATTAGTTTTCACTGGGGATTATTACAAGCTTCATCACCATTGTAAATGATTTATTTACAATTAAATTGTAAATGTAATTTTCAATTAGAAGGAAAAACACATTTACTCCCAAACTATTATTTATCAACACAGAATGAAACCCGAATATTAAAATGTTGTAATAAACTGTGGAAGTCATCTGGATTCAGTCAGATTTACTGAGTGGAAACTGTTTTTTGTGTACCTGTCACTGCGTGTTAAACATTCAGATGTCTTTTTCCAAGCAATGAGAGTAGTATACTTTATTATTCTATGTTGCTGTTTATGAAACTGAAATATAAAATATTCATTCATTAATTGATTTTCTTTTTGGCTTAGTCCCTTTGTTAATCTGGGGTCGCCACAGCGGAATGAGCTGCCAACTTATCCAGCATATGTTTTACGCAGCGGATGCCCTTCCAGCTGCAACCCATCACTGGGAAACATCCATACACACTCATTCACATACATACACTACGTACAATTTAGCCTACACAATTTACCTGTACCGCATGTCTTTGGACTGTGGGGAAAACCGGTGCACCCGGAGGAAACCCACGCCAACACGGGGAGAACATGCAAACTCCACACAGAAATACCAACCAACCCAGCCGAGGCCCGAACTAGCGACCTTCTTGCTGTGAGGCGATCGTGCTACCCACTGCGCCACCATGACACCTTAAATGTAAAATATATATATAATAATATTAATCTGAGAATTACTTTGCCTAAAAGTACATGTAACATGATGCTATTTTGTTTCCATTAAATACATTAATAAAAATGACAAATGCACAATATGCAGGAAACATTAAACTAAAACAATCATTTAAATGTATAAAGAGACTTAAAATATTAATGGGTCAAAAAAGGTTTCAAGAAACTAGTCGTTTTGAAATAAATCAAAATGAAAGGAATTTTGTAAAGAGGAATCTATTTAGAATGTCTACTTCAATTGATCAACTTTTGTGAAAATAAAATTTTGATTGCTGAGTGTTTCATCATTACTGAGGCTCACATAAATATATGTAAAAATGAAACATACCATACTTGTTCTGACCTGCACTTCATTAAATATATGAAAGAATATGTTGCTTTAGCATAATTTCAGGTATGAAAAACATTTTATTATATAAACTATTATTACATTTTGCAGTGATGGGTTGCAGCTGGAAGGGCATTCGCTGCGTAAAACATACAGTATGCTGGATAAGTTGGCGGTTTATTCCGCTGTGGCAACCCTGGATTAATAAAGGGACTAAGCCGAAAAGAAAATGAATGCATGCATGAATTGTAAATTCAATTGTTAATAAACTGTATGATTTTCATGTAATTGATAATTTATTAATTAGATACTTTTAGATTTTTTTATTTTAAAGCATTACACTACGAATGAATGATATTATTGGCATGTAATCGGAATCTGCACATGCTGATAATTAATTCATTTGCTGATATTTGCCGATTCTGATTATGTGTGGATTATATGTGGATCCCTAATTTAATGCTGTTTTATTGAATTATTCTAGTATATAAGGCAAAAAAATAATAATATATGTAGACATAAACATCGGTATTGGATATAGGTCAAAATTTGTTGAAATATGTCAGCCATGGATATGGTCAAAAATTCAGTAATGTGCATCGCTAAATTACACTATTGTCATCTGCCATCTGCCAATGCTAATAACTAATTCATATGCTGATATTGGCCAATTCTGAATATGTACTGATAATATCGTGTATCCCTATTGTAATGCTGTTTTAATTTAATTATTCCAGTATATAAGGCAAGAAAAAATATATATGTAGACCTAAATATCTGTATCAGTATTGGATATCAGCTAAAATTTGTTTAAAATATATCAGCATGTCAGATATCAGCAAAAAATCCAGTAATGTGCATCCCTAAATTATACTAATTAAATTATATAATTATATTAATGATTCCAGTATTAAGGCAAAAAAAAATATGTTTGTAGACTTGAATATTGGTATCAATATCAGATATCGACCCAAATTTGTGAAATATATAAGCATATCAGATATCGGCAAAAATCCAGTAATTTGTATCCATAAATTACACCATTGTCATCTGCCATCTGCCAATCCCGATAATTATTTATATGCTGATATCGGCTGATTTAGATTATGTGCTAATAATATTGTGCATCGTAGTTTAATGCTTTTTTTAATGTAATTATTCCAGTAGATACAGCAAAAGATGTAATATTTGTAGAATTAAATATCGGTATCGGTATTTGACTATCAGAATTGGTATATTGAATATCGGTTAAAACTTGTTGAAATGAATTAATATGCTGATATCGGCTGACTCCGATTATGTACTGATAATATCGTGTATCCCTATTGTAATGCTGTTTTAATTTAATTATTCCAGTATAAGGCAAATAATATATATGTAGAGTTAAATATCGGTATCAGTATTGGATATCAGCCAAAATTTGTTAAAGTATATCGGCATGTCAGATATCAGCAAAAAATCCAGTAATGTGCATCCCTAAATTATACTATTGTCATTTGTCATCTGCCAATGCTAATAATTTATTAATATGCTAATACCAGAAGATTCCTATTAAGTGCTGCTAATATTGTGCATCCCTAGTGTAATGCTGTTTTAAATGAATGATTCCAGTATATAAGGCAAAAATGTAATATTTGTAGACTTGAATATTGGTATCAATATCAGATATCGACCAAAATTTGTGAAATATATAAGCATATCGGATATCGAAAAATCCAGTAATGTGCATCCCTAAATTACACCATTGTCATCTGCCATCTGCTGATGCCAATAATTAATTTGTATGCTGATATCGGCTGATTCAGATTGTGTGCTGATAATATTGTGCATCCTTAGTGTAATGCTGTTTTTATGTGATTATTCCAGTAGATACGGCAACCATTGTATTATACTGTATGTAGACCTAAATATCAATATCGGTATTGGATATTGGCTAAAACTTGTTAAAATATATCAGCATATCAGATATTGGCAAAAATCCATTAATATGCATCCATAAATTACACCATTGTCATTTTGAGGCTTAAAAAACTTATAAAAAACATAATATAATACCAACATAATAATAAATAATTAAATCCTAAAATAAAAATTTCCTTTTTACATTAAGAGAACCTTAAAAAAGTGATTCAGCTCTGAAATAACATGACAGTGATTAAATGATGACAGAACTGCAATTTTTTGGTCAACTATTATAAAATGTGGGTGAACTAATATAAAATGTTTGGTCTCAAGCCTCCAGTCTTTGATTAATAACACATGATGCTGAAAAGATAGATCTGCTTTCCAGATGTTTATCCCACACTGAAGTACTGAATTATTTAACCATTGTATTTTTCATAAATGTACGCATGTAAGTTCAAAATGCATTGGACAAAATCAATTGACACTATCTGTTATTCTACTTGTTGCACACATGGATCCAGACACTTTAACCAGAATAACTTAAGAGGAGGGCCGCAGAACCATCTGGCATTGGGGATCTAAGAGATCCAGAATAGATTATGGAAGGAACTACATATATTTATACCTGCAACCTGAATCCGCCAGTGACACAAATGAGTGAAATGTGTGTTCCTGGCTCAATATGCGCAATATAAAATTGGGTTAGACAGAAAAATAAACCCCATCCATTACTTCTACCACACTAATAGAGGCCGAGGGAAGATGAGTCGAGCTAAATTTAATTGAGAGTGTAAGTACAGTAGCTTCTGCTAAATATATTAGTCCGCATGTGGCTGCTGTTACAGCTGGTTTTTAAACGGTTTAAAAATATTACATTTCTTACAAGCGCACAGTCTATAGTTCTTCAGTGTTTTGGCATTGTCCTGCTAAAAAGAATAACTCTCCAGATATTTATATTTTTAAAAAATGAGTACAAAATCCTCTGTACAGGCTTTAGGAAACCATGCAGCCAACAAGAAGAATGAGTCAGTCACAAGTAGCTTTGTTAAAGTGGATATAACAAAAGTTTTCACATTCCTGTGGGAGTTTATAGCTTTTGGAAGCACGAGAAGTAAACACCTCCCATTTCTGAGCATCTCAGGACACTGGGCAGCAAACTTCACGTGGCCTAAAAATAAATGTGAAAGCACTGAGGAAAACAAAATAAAATTCACTTTGAGACGCTGAATCATAATGTCAGCAAACTTCAATGGTGCTTTCAACAGTGGAGGCTATTCAGCAGGTCACAAGGGCTTAAAGGGATAGTTCATCCAAAAATTCAACTGTTTACAATGTTTAGTCAATCGCATGTTGTTTTAAACTCGTCTGACTTTTCATCTTTTTTTTGTTTTGTTTTTTTGTATGATGAACTACTATGGGGAATCTGAACCTGATGTCCCAATTTGCATATATATTTTACACTGTGCAACACGTTTATTCCAACATACTGTACACGAGATGAATGTTGAAAAAAATATTTAGTAACACTTCAGTTTAGGTCTCAATGCATGCTAATAACTACTGGCTTATTCCCTGCCTATATTACTGTACAGTATGTTAACTGTTCTCATTAGTAGCTATAATATATGATCTTATTCCGCATCCCTAATCCTACCACAAACCTAAACCCAACTTCTACCATGCTAACTATTGCTAACTATTATTAAACAGCTAAACAGTAGTTTATTAAGTTAGTAGTATTAGTTAATGGTCTGTTAATACCATGAATTGTAGCCTAAACTGACGTGTTACTAAATGTTTATAAAATGAAACTCAACTTGAGCCATTCTACACCTTCATTAGATTTGTTCTAATTCATGTACATCTGTGAAACACAAAAGCTGTTAAAAAAAATCAAAAATAGAGTGATATTTCGGAAAAAATTACTATGATTTTTATTTATATATTTTGTTAATTATTATGATTCCTTTTTTGTCCATACAATACTATTATGGCCCATTTCCACTGGGTGGTACGGTACGGTTTGGTACGGGTCAGTACGCTTTTATGCCTGTTTCCACTGGCATAAAAAGGGTACCAAAAAGCAAACAGTACCGTACCACTTTTTGGGTACCCTTTCCAAAGGGTACATAGCACAACAAAGGGTACCTGAAGAGCAGCTGAATGCTACTGGTTTACAGAGAATCATTAGCACGTGCACAAGCCAGGAGAATTAAATCAAAGGAAGTGCCATTTTTAAAAACACAGTCGAAACATCACACCCTTATAATATATACATATAATATCAAGCCATGGTTGATCTCAGCAATGTAACATGTGCTGGTAAAGAATAAAGATGAGAGGTTTGTACGGACTGTATATGTTTTGTATCATTTATGAACCCAATTAAGGCCTAAATGTAAGTTTTGGGTATTTTTTTTTTGTAATTGGTAACATTTCAGAGACTGCAAGTTTCTGCATGTGTTCATAAATGTTTTTCTTTTTATATATATAATCGCAGACATTACAGTAGGATATTTTGCATTATCATTGATCTGCAGCTATAATCAAATCCTGTTCATAGAAAGGATAGCAATAAACATTTATTTATACATAAGTATTTATGTATATAAAGCATTTGTTTAGTAAAAAGTGGTTCTCATACGATATGTGAACTTCAAGCAAGAATGACATCGACTGCAACTTTCTGTCGAACACCATGCCCTTCAAAAGGGTACCATTGGTACCCTTTAGGCAGTGGAGACAACAAGCCTAATAAAGGTGACCCGTACCAAACCATACCATACCGTACTATACCACTCAGTGGAAACAAGGCATAAGGGTCCCAAACAATTAACCTAGGCTCATTCTGAAACGTACCGCTACATACATTTCTGGAGAGCGCCAAATATGTCACAGGAGCTACGTTTTTTTGCAGTTTTTGATTTCACAAATCCACCAGAGGCCGCTGTGTACGCGTTTTGAGATCTCAAATTTCTTTCGCGAGTGCCATTCACGCCAGCATTCACGCTCGTGTAAATGCACCAGAGACTGCTGTCGACTGACTGACTCGATCTACTGACCCACCCTCCTCCTTCCTTAAACCCAACCAATAGTGTTTTCAAAAGCAGACATTGACCCGCCCCCCCCTCTTCTCTAAACCCAACCGACAGTGTTTTCAAAAGCAATTCAGAAAAAGAAAAGCCCTCGCCTGATTTTTTATCATGTTTTCAGATTTTACCACATTCTCACCCTGTTAGTTACTTGTTTATTGTACTTTTTGGCTTCCATTTTTGTCTTAACCGCTTTCTAGAACCGTTCTTTGCGGTCGTGGTCAACTCCTCTCTGTGTCTCAAGTTCACCAACATACATGGTGAGCTACAGGACAAATTGGTAACAGCGGGAAAGCCATCGCTTCGGAGGTAAGCAGTCAGCTGGTAAGCGCAAAAAGGAACAGTGTCATACCGCCCCATAGTGTTCGTTTTAAATACGGAAATGTCGCCATGTGTACTTCTGGCTACATTAATTAGCGATTTCCAGAAATGTATATAGAGGGATGTTTTCAGAACAAGAGTATGATGCAAATATTCATTATTCTATGCCCCTTTTTAAAAGAAATATTGCAATATATACTTGTAAGATTATTTTTTACTATTATATATTCCTGTTATACAATGAAAGTAAATAAAGTCCAAAGCAAATTGGATCTAATTACCTGATAAAACATCACTTGGGGAAATCCAGATTTTTGCAACATCATGAAGGTAAGTAATTGATCACAGATTTCACTTTACACTAATGCATTCCACCAAAAACCCCTTTGTGATATCAGAGGCGAACATATGTTTAGCCCGAAAATCTGGTCAAGCTTGAGAAACTTCCCCTCGGCCGAGGGCTGCTTTATGGTGCCGGAACCCTCCGTCTGCCAGAGCGGGCACCAATCACGCTGATTCTGTTCAAGAAACGAATGGCCATACAACTTTCCACTTCACCCAAGTGCTAATTTGTCATGCGCCACACAACTTGCAAAAACCATAAAAAAAATCTATCTATCAGCCGTCCAAATCCTAGGGGTCCTTCCAGCCGGATAACTGGTGTAATAAAACACGACACACAGATGAGGATAAAAAGGAATGAATTCCTGCATTAAGAGAATGAGGCCCTGAGGCCCTCTTGGGTTGTGGCCTATAGCCCCCCGCTATTTACATTCAATCCTTCATCAAGCTGTACGCCCCCAACTGCGCCGCTTTGATCAGACACCTCAAGTCCACATGGCCCCCCTTCACTGCACACAAAAGTTCCTATTTGAAACTTCTCTATCCTTCTTGTTTTTGACCTGGAATCATCTTGCCTATCTACAACTGTTGTTGCCGCATGCTTTTTACACCAATTTAGGCACACTCTCAGAAATAAAGATATAAGAGCTGTCAGTGGGGTGGTACCTTTCCAAAACATACACGTTTGTACCAAAATGCTCTATATTGTATCTTAAGGTACATATTAGTACCTAAGTGAATATATCAATACAAAAAATGACAAAAGTGCACTGTAAAAAGTAATTAGTTGACTTTATTTAAGGCCACTAAACATGTTACCTGTCACAAAGGAGACACTGACAAAGGAGGTGCAGATCCAAACACAGGTTTATTAAATGGAAAGGTCAGGCAAGCAACGGTTAACACAGGGAAAACAGATGTATACAGGAAATCAAGTGTTGTGGTCGATAATATGGCAGATGGTCAAAAGGCAGGCAGCATGTAACGTAAACAAACTAACTAACTAGGCTAGGGTCAAAACACGACAGGAGAGGGCAAGGAAAACGCGTCGTAATGTTACCTGGACAGATAAACAAGACTCAGCCCTGATGTGGTGTGTGTGTGTGTGTGTGTGTGTGTGTTGTTGTGTGTTTGTGTGTTGTGTGTGTGTGTGTGTGTGTGTGTGTGTGTGTGTGTGTGTGTGTGTGTGTGTGTGTGTGTGTGGTTGTGTGTGTGTGTGTGTGTGTGTGCATGAATGGATCTTGTAGTCCATATTGGCGGATTTGTAGTCCGTTAGCGATCTGATAATCATAGATCGCTGATAATCATAACATTACCTTAAAAGTTACAAGTTGACTTTACTTAAAAAAGTGAATAAACCTATTGCTTTTGAAGTGATTAGTTGACTTAAAAAAGTCAGTGAAACTGTTGCCCTAACATAAAGTAATCAAACTATGTGCATGGTTACTAAAATGATGGTAAAGGAATAGTTGACCCAAAAATTTAAATGAACACATAATTTACTCAAGGCAGATAGGGGTGGAAAACTTCAGGGACCTCACAATCCGATTCCAATTCTGGGGTCATAATCCAATTCCAAATTATAACTTCTATATTTCCAATTTCTCTGCTGTCCATTTGTATCTTTGCAACCTTACATTTTAACCAGAATTAAAGTTTATTTGCTTTGTGTTAATAAATGGAATCCCTGTATGGCAGTGCTGTCATCTAATATCTTTAAAATAATTTTATTTTTATTTTTATTAAAGAATTATTCAGGATGAACAAGCTCTGAATGTGAAAAGCAAATTACAATGAGCAATTATGAAAACTAACATGTTCCTTTAAAAAAATCCTATTCATTTTTTCCCAAAAAGATCACAAATATCATTTTTTTTTATTGTTTATAACATTAGAAAATTTTAAGAAAAAAATGTACAGTCAAAATAAGTCAAAATAATTAGCCCTAAAATTTAATTCTTTTATAGTCTGTAATTATGTAGTTCTTTAGAACTTGAAATGCACCATTCCACAACCTTACCATTTGGTGTTTATTTCTGCACTTTTTCACTCTCCGCACACACACTGGCCTCTCCTCCCGCCAGTGGCCCCTCCACCCCCCACCACCTTGTGTCACTCATGCCGCAAAGCTTTCAGCCCACCTGCTAGTGGTTAAGCTCAATCACATCACAATGTCAAAACTGCAGCCAGCAAAGCCCAATACTGAACTCCACAGGACACACAAGTGAGTTCAGCTGGACATTTTACTCACAAACACATTGCAGGCACGTTTACATTAATCTGGATACTGGATAAACAGTGATTTCATTTCAAAATGTTGTCTGTCCACAAAGAAGTACTAAATGTCTGAAAACACTTATCGGAAAATGAAAATTTGTTCTTAATTTTCTCTCATCCGGGCTTTCCAAGATTCAATGTCTACCAACAGTTTAATAGTCCAAAAAACATAAACAGGCAAAACATAGTTGAAACAGTGTCTCATGAGGATGCATTGAGGTCTTGTGAAGCTAAACAATTGTTTTATTATTTGCAAAATCACAGCACATTCATTCATTCATTCATTCATTTTCCTTCAACTTAGTCCCTTTATTTATCAGGGGTCGTCACAGTGGAATGAGACAACAACTTATCCAGCATATGTTTTACGCAACGGATGCTTCCAGCTGCAACCCAGTACTGTGAAACACCGGTACACTCTTGCATTCACACACATACACTACGGCCAATTTAGTTTATTCAATTCACCTGTACCTAGGGTTACCGCGTTTAATACAAAAAAATAAGGACGCATACTGCAGCAGGGGCCACATCCCCAATCACAGGCTCAATAGCATGCCAGTGCTGGTAAATCGCAACTTAAAATATGTTTCAGGAAAGTATGAACACTTGGAAATTAAAATAAACTGTCTTTTATTGAAATCTGTGAAACCGATCAGATGCAGTCAGTCTTTCTCTTTTACAACTCTGCAGCACTGTTATAGCTGATGTATGTTTAATAGTGTGGTCACCTGTGTTAACTCAGCTGCTGTAACCTAGAGAGAGGAGAAAATACTAATGAACCTAATTTTAAAGGGTGGTATTGATAACAGATTTTGGCAAATATATTTGTCATTATTTGCAGTAACACCTATCCAAACATGGAAACAGCACATACACAAACTAGCTACAAACATTAGCTAGTAAAGTTTTAATAGCCTATTTCTAATTAAAAATATGGAAAGTTGCATTTACTCGTTTATTTTCTTTACATGGGCATTATGTTGTTCATTAATGAATAAATGATGTTTCATGTAATAAATTAATGCTTATGTGTCTGACTTAATCTTAACAAGCAAATCATAATATTACATTGGACCGTGATCCACTTACATTGTATTTACAGAATTTTTACAAATGACAATTTGTGACCCAGTGTGTGAAAACCAGGCCAAATCTAATTCTGAGAGAAAGTTTGATTGTAGTTCATTTGACTGTGATTTCAGTTGTTGATATGGTTTTACTCAGATAATATTAAATACATATATTTTTTATTTTATTATAGGCTGTTCTTTATTTTATGTAGAAAACAGTATTACAAAATTACAAAAAAAAAAAAAAAAAAATACTCCAGCTAGATTTTTACAGACTGGGTCACGTCATTACCATGTCTGCTTTGGGAGAGACTTGGGGTACGAAGAACTGTCTGACTGTGCATTGATTTTTGTGAGCTCTGTCATTGCGGGAATGCTGCTCTGGAGGCATGTTGTCGCACGTCCCGCATGAGCCACAGAGAAATCGTGCAGTTGGCTTGATAACAATTTCTACCACTCTGCAGCCAAGTATTTGTTTACTCCCACTCTCTGCGGTATTTTGCAGCTGCTTTTAAACTCTGAAATTTTAAGACGCGGGGGTTACCTGGAGAAGCATCTGCCATTAGGCTACTCTCTGTCAAGACTTGACAGACTCTGCTTATAAGACACGCCCTCCTCACTGGACAAAGACCAATCAAACTAACGATGACATCAAGTATTACCCAATCAAAAGTAGGAAATGATGCATCTTCATAAAATGCGTGTGGAATGATTTGCATGAAAAACTGCTTTAAAAAACGATAAAAAATACGGGACAAAACCCGTCATGTATTGATTTCACAACGGGACTGGCAATTTAATTCTCAAATACGGGACGATTCCGTATTTAAAGGGACGGGTGGCAACCCTACCTGTACCACATGTCTTTGGACTGTGAGGGAAACCGGAGCACCCAGAGGAAACCCACGCCAACACGGGGAGATCATGCAAACTCCACAGAGAAACAGCAACTGGCCCAACCAGGGCTCGAACCAGCGATCTTCTTGCTGTGACGCGGCAGTGCTAAACACTGAGCCACTGTGGTCATAGTACATTCAATCCAATAATACACTGCCAGGAGTAACAGGTAGTTTAGCTTCACCTGTATATTTTTCTATTCTTTTCGGTTTATTCTCTTTATTAACCAGGGGTCCAGAGCGGCCAACTTATCCAGCACATGTTTTACGGCCCTTCCAGCCAAAACCCAACACTGGGAAACACCCATACACTCTTGCATTCACACTTGCTAGCTTATTCAATTCATCTGTACCGCATGTCTTTGGACTGTGAGGGAAACCGGAGCACCAGGAGGAGCCCCACGCGAACATGAGGAGAACATGCAAACTCCAAACAGAAATGCCAACTGACCAAGCCGAGGCTTGAACCAGCGACCTTCTTGCTGTGAGGCAATTGTGCTACCCACTGCTCCACTGTGATGCCAACAAAATGTTGTTGCACTAAATATTTTAGTTGAATCAAATTGACATTTCTAATCATTTCAACTTACGTCGATCAAACTGATACACTATTACGCTAAACTTTGCATACGTTAAAAATGCAGTTGAAACCTGATTAACTTATTCAAACAAGTTAAGGTAACATGAAAGCATTTGTTGTCATCACTTTTTCATATATTTTTTGACAGTGTAGCAGCTGACATTTAATCAATAATCAAGGACCACAGTTTCATTAAAATATCTTCTTTAATCCTTTAAGGTGCACTGTTTGATTTTTATTTATTTATTTTTTGGCCCATGTCTTAAATTAAATAGTGTTCTTGACACCACTCTAAGCTTTTTTAAACCTTTTAAAAAGAAATTTTAGGAGTAGCATGTGCAGATGTTTTGACTTATGATGGAAAATCATTCTATTATCCAATCAGCATAAGCCCAAACCGCCATAAATAATCAAGTTTTATCTCTTGACTTTCAGCTTCTCTCCACCACCCCAACTCCACACATTTTAGATGCGATTTATACTTAATCATGGGGAGCATTCTGAGGCCGGGCTAAACACTGAGCTTGGACCCCTATCTCTCTTTCACTCTCTACAAGGGGAATAGCGCAATTGTGGGTGTTGTTGTGAGCAGAGCCTTCTCCTCGGACAGCACACTAAATATGTATTCTTTATTCAGTCAAACATCTGTAATTGTGAACTTGATAACCTACAGTACGGAAGGACAACCAGGTTTTTACGAAGCCCATTAAAGGGTTAATGTCCTACTTAAAAAAAAAATATTAATTATATAAATTATACAAAAAGAACTGTTAGTGTTTAGAGAATAGGGGGGTGTTATTATTATTCATTTATTAATTATTTTCCTTCGGCTTAGTCCCTTTATTTAGCAGGGGTCACCACAGCGAAATGAACCACCAACTTATCCAGCATATGTTTTACGCAGCGAATGCCCTTCCAGCTGCAACCCAGTACTGGGAAACACCCATACATTCACACACTAATACACTACAGCCAATTTAGTTCATCCAATTACCTATGCATGTCTTTGGACTGTGGGGGAAACTGGAGCACCCGGAGGAAACCCACACCAAGACATTATTATTATTATTATTATTATTATTTTATTTTTAGAGATATAGAGTGATTGTAAGAAAGAGCCTGATGCAAATGTGACTGTTGAAGTGTCAGCGAGATGAAAGAGTGTTTTCTGTAGTTCAGGTGGTTTGTCAAGCCCACTCACCGCTGTGAGGCAAACTCAGGATTGTGTAATGTTTTGAGGTTGATGTGTGGTGTGGTAGGAGGGAGATATTATATTGGTGTCTGTTAATGTCAAACAATTGAAACACTGGCTATTCAGTGTACCTGTATTGACCTGTATCATGGATTTACTATAACTAAATGTCTTGTATAGGCATGGGCTGGTATAAGACGGTATGATAACCTTGGATAAAATTATCACGGTTTCACGGTATTGGGATCACTGCTCTAAAATATATTCTTTTTTAAATGTCTGGGTAAAATAAAAAAACTTTTTTCCCCTATGAAAACAATATATTTTATTTTTTGAAAGATTTATGATATTGTGGTGCAGTAAACACGTCAGGCTATATAATTCAAATGAATCATTGACTTTTGTTGTCTTCATTTGTTTCAAAAACACAGGTTTCTTTACAATTCAAAATGGCATCTTTGGATATTTTTTCTGCTAGATATACTGTTGTCCTAAAAATCAAACAAAAAAATGTCAATAAAAAATCTTACACATACCTTAGGAACATAATACAGAAAATTTTGAATGCAAGCAAACCGTGTTGTGTTTTAGTACATTTAGAGCAAAACTTTGGGGTGTGCCTTGCATGATATGTACGCCGAAAATGATTAAAGGCCGCTAAACTTCACAGGACACATAGTGAGTGTGAAACTGTGCACACCTGCACTAGGCGGTCCTCCAGATTAGATCATTTAGCTCTGCTGGTGGAGACTTTCTCTTCCAGCTGCTAAATCAAAGACAACGCTGGTTGTAACACTGCCGATTCGAAGAACATTTCATGCCTCAGTGGCAGAAAACACATCCACATCAGAGCTCAATGTGTACAACTGCTCTGATTCTCTGCTATAGGAATACAGTAAGTGCTCTGCATCAGGAACTAATGCTTTTTTATGGAGTGTGATGGGTAAAAAAAAAAACTTAAGATAGATCAAAGAGTTTGAGATAAGGTCGAGTGGGTTTTGCACATGCTCTGATGCATTGCATGGGTAATCTGAATCTACAAAGTGAAAAAAGAATACCACAGAATTCCATTAAATGTCCATACATTTAACATCAATAGAACTAAACAAATATAAAATATAATAAATGTTACTAAGCTATTGTTGTTATATTGAAAAATCTAAATCATGCTATTTAGTTCTGCTATTTTTCATTGCAAGTTTGTTTTTCATTATTTATTATTTAGTCCCTTGCTTGGAAACTCACGCCAACACGGGGAGAACATGCAAAATCCACACAGAAACGCCAACTGACCCAGCCAAGGCTTGAACCAGCGACCTTCTTGCTGTGAGGCGAACGTGCTACCTACTGTGACACCGTGTTGCCCAAGTTTGTTGTTGTTATTATTATTATTATTATTATTATTATTATTATTATATAAACTAATTTATTCATGCTACAGCAACCTGTAAATAGGACAAATTAAAATTAATAAAATGTATAAATAAATATAGATTTGATTGTACTGATTACTTTCAATATTGTCTTTATATTTGGTTCACATAAAACTAGAATCCTGAAAAATTATACAAAAGTAAAATGTATAAAAATACTATTTGATTGCACTAATAATTTGTCCTATTTATATACAGTATGAATACATGTACAAATTACATTTAAGAAATACTGAAAAAAATATTTTTTTAACAGATTGCATTTTTATCTGTGTTTGGTATATTTTTAAAGTACATTTTTAAATCAATCTTAATAAAATGATAATAATAATACAATTGCATTATAAAATAAATTTGTATTTTAAATTACAATAAAGAACTGAAAACTTTTTTCAAATTAAATCTTTTTAATAAAAAAATACTTTGTTCAATTTTTTTTTTTTACTTTAATTTGTATATGTATAAAGACTGTAATCTGTATATGTAGTTTTTCTTACTTGATGGATACTCTTGATGGATGTCAAATAAAAAACAAAAAAACATACAAATACATACGCACATACCAATGGGTACATGTCAAAAACATGCCAAAAACATGTCAAAAACTTTGACGTTCATTTGACATCTCCACATTGATGCCCTTTTGACCGCCAAAATATTGACACAGAAAACATTATAACATAAGAAATGTTTTATTCATCTGAAAGCTTCAATTACACATTTACACTGGAGTTTGCATTCCTGTCAAAACAACATCAAATTGATATCTAACATTGGTGTCAAAAACAAATTGATTACAGCAGTGGTCGCTAACTGTTTACTGCGGACCGGTTCAACTCTTGACAATTTTATCCCGGCCCGGGTGGTGGTGGTGGGGGAGATTGCTAGTCGGCCATCAACCATTTTTCTCAGAGAATGACAAGCTGACAAAACATTGCTGAAACTCTGATACAAGTTTTCATTTATGGAGGAAAAAAACAGAACTGCAGTGTTTTTCTGAGAAAATGAGTCTACCAAAATGTGTACGTTCCATACAAAATATGAAGATGATAGGTCAGTTTTGTCACGTGACTCGCAGTGCGCTCGTGGCATTTTAAGATTGTTTTCAACTGAGTGAGCTTGTACGCTTCCGATATGTGAACAGCCTCCGTCATTTGCAATCTCCAGCTGTTGATCTTCTTGCACAGACATGCTGGGTTCACCTGATTTGTTGACAAACAGGTTGCAAGATTCATTTCCTTGGCAGTTCGTGGGTCCTTTCCTCTTCGCAAAGAAACTTTCCAAAGACGACTGTTTCTTACTCATTTTCAAAATAAAGACTTTTCAAAATAAAATCCTTTAGACTCAGACAATAAATAAAACAGAAATAATTAATGATTTTGTGCGGCCCAGTACCAATTGATCCATGGACCGGTACCTCAGCACCACCATGGCATTGTGGGGCCTAAAGTTACTACTGCACCTCATGATTCCCTTGACTTACACCAGAGCATCTATGCAGCTGGAACACATAAAGGCCACAGAGGGGAACAATATTCCCTTGAGAGCCGCAGGATTTACAGTGCTGCCTGCTCAGCACACCCACCAACTTAAGATGATTAAAAACAAAGGAGCCTCGACTAGCAGGTCTTCAGTAAACTCCGCAATTACAAACCTGTGTGATGTTAGCCGCTTTTACAGACGGCGGCAGCGGTCAGCAAATGCTATCATGATTTGCATAGGATTATATTAAAGGGGAAGACAGAAGTTAATGAGTAAAACAAACATGGTCAGGCTCACCGGCCGGTGAAGAAGCCATGTTTGTTTACAAAGTCAGACTGAAGGTCAAAGAGCCATTTTATCATGCTCATCTGAGGCCTATAGGCGGGCTAATTTAATATGGCTTATTGGACATTGCAATAGCGTTTGTTGTATATTTCTTTGTGTTGATAAGGTATGTAGAAATATACAAATCATGAATGCAATAAATATTTAAAATACGAGCTAAATATTAGATCATCCTGATGGAAATGGTCAATTGAATTAGGAAGATTCTTAAAACAAAATGGCTGTCACGATGATGACAGACGAGGCTAAGAAGAGTTCAATAAACAGAGCTTGAATGACATCCATTTATCTTTTCACACAAGTTTACACAAGGCCTCTTTTGCCAGGCACTTGTGTATTAATTCAAAACGGCTGAAGAAAACATGGTTTTCTGTCAGGGCGAATGTGTGCGATTTCTTTTAAGGGAATGTTAATCAAAGTATTACAGTTTTCTTGTAATAGGCTGGTATAATCTGTTTTCCCAGCGGTGATATTCGCCCCTGAGGAAGAACAACAAAGCTCCTGAAATTAATTTATGCCTGTAGTGAGACCGCAAAACAAGGACACTTGTATTCATTTCATCATCTGAAGATTTCATCACGCCGGATGACCTAGCACCATGACAAAGTGAAGAAACATTGTCAAAAATCTTGAATTGACATCAGCTCCAGCCATCTGGACTTCATTTCGCTAGTTCACTAGCCCACAAATAAGAAAAACTAGCCTAATGTGTTCGCTCTCAGAACTACGAGTTGTATCACTACCTACATCTTCAAACCGTGACCCAGGCGACCCCTGACCCCAAACGGATCAACAGCTTTCGCAAAATGCTCAATCAGAGGCCGAATGCTCCCTCGGAGGACGGAGTGCGCTATAAAACATCCCTGTAGACTCATCTGGAGCTTTCCAGGATTGTTGACAGTCGTGTCAGATGATATTTTCATCCTTCTATTCAATGGTTGCACAATGGAGACCCTGGTGGAGTAGCTTTGATCAGGCTTCTGTTGAAAGCTTGAGGTTTCCTCTCTGTCCCTCCTGCCAGACCACTCGAAACATATTGCAGAAGCAGGGGATCCGCACAGAGCTCACGCCAGCATACTGATGCCATTCTACAATGTCTGTTGTAAACTTCACACTTGCAAATGAGAAAACGAAACCTCTGTTTAGCTGGGGTTTAGAAAGTGACAAAGCGCTAAAACCTGAGAACGTACCTCAACCGATATGAGGAATTGCACTTTATCTAAACTAGAGTTCCTCATCTAAAACATGACTAAAGGCCAGATTTAATTAGAGCAAGCACCAGCGCAAACTGTCTTTTAGGCCTTAAAACAGTACTTCATCCTCACAAAACAAAGAATAGCATTGAAATGATGTGGACACAGCTATTTGTGTACTTTACTAACAAACACATTCATTGAAATTTTATCAGATGCAAATATTATGGAAATGAAGAATTTAAATCATACTGTACAAAACATATATTTTGTGTCATTCCTGGTCATAGTAGATCGCAAACACCTTATGAGCATCGGCTCTGCTTATTTAACTGCACTTATTGCATTGGTTGATATGTAAATTAGATATTATTTGTTAGATATGTAATTTAGACGTTATGCCTGCATTCTTTAATTTGCACGCTGTCTGTACAGTACTGTATATCACCCGCAGAAATTCCCATTACCATCTGTGATGTTTTGGAATTGCGCTCTTTCACAAATTTGCCCTGTTTGTCAAAATCTAAATCTGGCTCATAGGCATACCTGTCAACCCTCTTGTTTTTCCCGGGATTCTCCCATATTTTACAGTTCTATCCTGCTATCATCCCATAAAGGTATTTTCACGTATTTCTCCCATATTTTCAGTCTTTCTCTGAAGGGTGGCAATAAACAGGATCCTCCCTATACGCAACCCATACTGCCGAACCACCAGGTGACGCCCCTTGCTCTTAAATGTGAATTAGTTCAGTGCTTTCATTTCATTTAGGCATGAAAACACTTATAAAATATATATAATATATAAATATAATATATAAAAATATATAAAAACACAGCGATTCCCTTCCTTTTCATTACAGGTGCCGTCGCCCCTCCTATCCAATCCTCAAAACAGTCATGTAGCAGTGCGTGACTGTCAGCTGACGTGCTCCAAGGTGATAAATAGATGCTGTTTCCCAAACGAATTCTGTAAACACGATTTGAAGCGGAGTGAAAGTCTGGGTTTTGGGTGCAACAGACATATACACATAATTAATAATAATAACAACTAAAGATGTCGATCTTGGTGTTTTTTTTTTAAACACAACAAATTTTGGCCTAAATGAGCATAGAAAGTTAAAAAAGCAATCAAATGCTTTCATTATAATGTTAGATGTGTGCATTTTTAAAGTAACAACTGTTATTTATGTAATCAAACGAAAAATCAAAATAAATGAGATTCATTTGCTGCTCTTTAATCAGAATGTTTAAATTATACAGTCAAGAAAAGATTAATGAGATTTGATAACTTGATTCTATTTCTTTATAATAGCTACTAATTTTAATAAGCCAAACTGTTTGCTAATTTATTTTTTGCTAATGTATACTATTTATTTTTCATTTGTAAATAATAATAAAACATTATTAGTATCCCTTATTATGTGGGCATATCCCTTATTTTCACATCCCAGTGTTGACAGGTATGCTCATAGTCTGTTTGTGCAAGCACCTTTTTATAACCAATGGTTATGTTTTAAAGTTAAGTGCCCTCTAGTGAATGTAAAAATAGTCATTCATTCATTTTCCTTCAGTTTAGTCTCCATTTTTAAGGTTGACAAAGCGGAATGAACCGCCAACTATTCAAGCATATGTTTTATGCAGTGCATGCCCTTCCAGCCGCAAGCCAGTATTGGGAAAAATGTGAAAATAGGTGAAGTTTATTTCTAAACTATAAACTATATATTTAGAGAGGATCACATGCTTATGATTGACCACATGATATCTAATCAGATAAATCCAAATCATGCATAAACGCCCCAACTCCTCCCTTTTTTAGGGGATTTCTCGAGACCTACCTGAGCTCAGACTCTCTTCTCCCCCTATGAAATGGGAAGGAGCCCCGGGCTTGAGGATCATCTGAGCTCAGACCTCTCTCTCTTTGCACAGCATGCCAAACAACAATTTACTTATCAATCATCAGCTAAATGTGAACTCTTGAATAAGAGTGTTATACAGTATTTATTTATTTATGACTTACACTTTTTGAAGTTTTCTATTACTGAAAATGTATTTGTATCTTTACCCAAATGATAGCAAAATTACCATCTGAATTTCCTTTTAGTTTTAGAATAATAATACCTTTATAAATGCATAATTTAAAATGCGTCATTATTGTGTCCATTACCAGTGGACATAGATTTAAAGGGCAACTATTTTATCCCTTTTTCAAGATTTAATATAAGTATTTTGTGTCTCCAGAATGTGTCTGTAAAGTTTCAGCTCAAAACTCCCATCAGCTTATTTATTATACCTTTCTGTGTATTGGAAATTTGAGCTGTTATGACATTGTAGCTGTTTTTGTTGCCCGTGCCCTTAATGCAAATGAGCTGGTTCTCCCTGCCACCATTCCCACGTGTGTGTCAAAACCATTGAGATCGCTGATGCGTGCAGCCTCACGTGTTGCATCGCACCTCAGATAAACATCACAGTGACAGACAAGAATGAAGCAGATCTCCCTCACTACAGTAAGAACTTTCCCAACGGTTATCTGATATATTTGTTGTGGTGTTAATTCAAGCCTTTCTGCAACGATGAGTCACACACAATGTCACACACACACAACACACACACGCACATTTTTAGCTTTACACTGTTTTTGAATGGCAAATGTGACAGGATACACGTTAATATACACTGCTGTATGGACATTCGTTAATGTACAAAAAAAAACTGATTTAAGTGCACAAACCGGGATTGAATCGTCTTCTTTTATAATTGTACTGACATGCGGCTATGGTTTTGAATTACATAGTGATTTTACTTTATTCATTACAAACATGCACTGTTTTAAAAGCGTTTTAAACTTGTAAAACTCATTCTTGAGGTGCTGCTGATCACAGAGAGCTGAACAGATCTTTTAATCCCAGTTGCTTTGTGCACGTCCTGTCTTGTGTATATGATTATATGCGTTACTATGAAGACATGTTAATATGTGGCTGTCGATCAATTCGGTGGGCGGGGAAACTGCACTCCTACGTCACGTTGGGGTGGGCCTCAAAATGGGAGGGATGTGGATCCTATTTTAATGTCAGAACATTTAAAAAGAGACACTTATTGTGTTTATATCACTCCAATAAGACTGCGGACACACTATACTTACACACACTTCTGTAAAAGCATCTTCCAAAAGTTAATTGTACCATAGGTGCCCTTTAATACATTTTAGAAATGCTGTCAAATTCTGCACATTTTGCAATGCATTTGTAACATTGTAACATTTACTGGCCTCACACAGTTGTTTCCAGATGATTTATATAAGCAAAATCGCTGTCCAACACATCAAACAACTATCATCTTTACACATATGGCTGTCTCATCCCATTCTGGATTTGAACCCCCATCGTTGGTTTAACCACGTTACCACAGACTCTCTGCCTACCCAGTTTGCATAGTGGTACCGCATCACCAAATACTAACGTCACAGCTTTGAGTGTTTGGCTTGTGGTTAACTAGCCTCTAGTTAGCATGTCATTTTTAGTCCCCTGGTTTTTAATGTAGTCCATGTCTCGTGTGCAAAGATCAGTGTTGTTCTGGTATGTGAGGCTGCATGTCACTATGAGACCATAAGCTATTTGTTGTGACATTTGTGAACACACTGTAATCAGACCATGTGTTTTAGTATTTTATTGGCTGTCTGTCTAGGCTAAACAACCCACAATGACATGGGCAAGGCTTTTTGTACATGCAAGACTGCAAAAATAATGAGTAAAAATTAGTGATGGGGTGAAAAGGTACTTTTTTTTCTATAAGAGTATGTGCAAAGGCTTGTTTTGATTACAACAAACTGGTAAGAATGCTCTGTTTGTGTGCTTCATTTGAATAAACAGGCCCCCTAGTTTTTTGTGATTTCGCAATTGCTGAATCCAACGCAATATCAAAACAAAAAGTCGCAATTTTTTTCTGCAAAATTCTTAATTTAAACGCAAAATAATCACAAAAATTGTCAATAATCTCATAAAACATCAAATTCCAAACTATATAATCAAATTGTAAATTTATTGCAATTAATTATTTGACATGACTTATAGATGTTGCATATGCAGCGCACGTGATGTATTTGACTGTCTCTCGAAAAATGACGTCTCACACAATTACATTACATGGAATGGAGGCGGGGGCGGGGGTGAGAGGGAGTTTTCAGCCTGTGCAGTAAGCAGACGAGGATGAAGCACGAGGGATTTGCATGTGAAGTCAAAGCATCTTGGCCGTTTTGACGCAATTAGGACTGCAAAAGAAAGTGTGGGGAAACATCTAACAAATGGAGTAATGGAACAAAAAGATTGGTTCACCGATGACGGCCCTGGACAAATCAAAGGACATTATTTGTGCTTTACATGTATGGCTTGTATTATGATGTGCATCAAATTGATAAATTATTTTGTTTAACTCTTTCCCTGCAGTTCCCTGTATTACAGTAAGTAAAGCCCTAATGCATGTCCTGAGTGATGTGTATGATGTCAGATACCCAGGGGAGTGAAATCTGAGAGAAAGTAAGATCGTGGATAAAAATAAAGAGTTATACAAACTTCCTTTGGCTTAATCACTACCGTTTTAGATCTGTTTTAGATCTTGTCTTAACAAGAGACCAAAATAAAGAAGCTTCATTGCTGGTGTTAGTCTGGTGGATGACGGAGGGGTGTCGCGGACGACAGCTGGACGGCGGACGAAAGTGAGCGGAGGTGTCGCGGACGACAGTGAAGAGGGTTGGGGAGTCGCGGAAGAAAGCGAAAGTGAACATCGGGGAAGAAGGCCGGTAAAATTAAGCCCTGGGTCTGATTTAAAAAAAGTTTATTTTCCACTACATGGTGTGGTAAGGTTCGGCACAGCTAGGCTCACTTAGATTTGGTTTTACTTGGCTTAGGCCTTGTCCACACAAACACAGGTATTTTCAAAATCATGCATTTTTCTACACGGTTTCGCTGTTTGCCCACATGAAAATTGAATATCAGGTGAAACCGACACTTTCGTAAAACTCTGGCAAGGGTGAACATTTTCCAAAACTAACTGGGCGCATTGTGGTCATGTGGACACTACAACCAGAATTTTCCATTCAAAAAATTTTCCATTAAAAACCCCAAACATTTTAGTTAAAAATGGTCCCATGTAATGGGGTCTCTTAAGTGAAACTGTTCAAGTTTGACCCAATCAATCAACTTCAATCTTGATCAAGAAAAATCCTCTTTTATGCTGCCTGATAATGTTGCTGTTTACAGAAAAAGAACCTCTTTCTTCCCGTACAACTGGTCAACATTGATTGTGGCCCCTTTAGCAGACCAACAGCACGTGATTATCCCTCTGACAGCTTGACTGAGAAAACAGATGAGGCGGAAAATCAAAGCACGATCCATTACCAAAGTGAGAGACTTAAGCAAAACACCGGCTGATGAGTTAAGCACTTGTGCTGGGCTGCTATGACATCGTCCTGTCAAAACGTCTCAAGTCCTCCTCAGACATTTCATTCCCTTCCCACTGTTTTCCTCATTTTATTCCAAACATTTAGAGCGGTTCATGTATCCCATCTGTGTCAAAACCTAGAACCTGCGATATGAACACACTTCTTGCAGTCTGACTTCTGCAGCAAACAAGCATTTAACTCCAAAAAACAACATTTACAAACTAAAATTAATGTGATTTATTTACTGCTTTATTTTATTTTTATTTTTTTATTATTAAGAGTGAATTAGGTCTCACTGGGGATTATTACAAGCTTCATCACCATTGTAAATGATTTATTTACAATTAAATTGTAAATGTAATTTTCAATTAGAAGGAAAAACACATTTACTCCCAAACTATTATTTATCAACACAGAATGAAACCCGAATATTAAAATGTTGTAATAAACTGTGGAAGTCATCTGGATTCAGTCAGATTTACTGAGTGGAAACTGTTTTTTGTGTACCTGTCACTGCGTGTTAAACATTCAGATGTCTTTTTCCAAGCAATGAGAGTAGTATACTTTATTATTCTATGTTGCTGTTTATGAAACTGAAATATAAAATATTCATTCATTAATTGATTTTCTTTTTGGCTTAGTCCCTTTGTTAATCTGGGGTCGCCACAGCGGAATGAGCCGCCAACTTATCCAGCATATGTTTTACGCAGCGGATGCCCTTCCAGCTGCAACCCATCACTGGGAAACATCCATACACACTCATTCACATACATACACTACGTACAATTTAGCCTACACAATTTACCTGTACCGCATGTCTTTGGACTGTGGGGAAAACCGGAGCACCCGGAGGAAACCCACGCCAACACGGGGAGAACATGCAAACTCCACACAGAAATACCAACCAACCCAGCCGAGGCCCCGAACTAGCGACCTTCTTGCTGTGAGGCGATCGTGCTACCCACTGCGCCACCATGACACCTTAAATGTAAAATATATATATAATAATATTAATCTGAGAATTACTTTGCCTAAAAGTACATGTAACATGATGCTATTTTGTTTCCATTAAATACATTAATAAAAATGACAAATGCACAATATGCAGGAAACATTAAACTAAAACAATCATTTAAATGTATAAAGAGACTTAAAATATTAATGGGTCAAAAAAAGGTTTCAAGAAACTAGTCGTTTTGAAATAAATCAAAATGAAAGGAATTTTGTAAAGAGGAATCTATTTAGAATGTCTACTTCAATTGATCAACTTTTGTGAAAATAAAATTTTGATTGCTGAGTGTTTTATCATTACTGAGGCTCACATAAATATATGTAAAAATGAAACATACCATACTTGTTCTGACCTGCACTTCATTAAATATATGAAAGAATATGTTGCTTTAGCATAATTTCAGGTATGAAAAACATATTATTATATAAACTATTATAACATTTTGCAGTGATGGGTTGCAGCTGGAAGGGCATTCGCTGCATAAAACATACAGTATGCTGGATAAGTTGGCGGTTTATTCCGCTGTGGCAACCCTGGATTAATAAAGGGACTAAGCCGAAAAGAAAATGAATGCATGCATGAATTGTAAATTCAATTGTTAATAAACTGTATGATTTTCATGTATTTGATAATTTATTAATTAGATACTTTTAGATTTTTTTATTTTAAAGCATTACACTACGAATGAATGATATTATTGGCATGTAATCGGAATCTGCACATGCTGATAATTAATTCATTTGCTGATATTTGCCGATTCTGATTATGTGTGGATTATATGTGGATCCCTAATTTAATGCTGTTTTAATTGAATTATTCTAGTATATAAGGCAAAAAAATAATAATATATGTAGACATAAACATCGGTATTGGATATAGGTCAAAATTTGTTGAAATATGTCAGCATGGATATGGTCAAAAATTCAGTAATGTGCATCGCTAAATTACACTATTGTCATCTGCCATCTGCCAATGCTAATAACTAATTCATATGCTGATATTGGCCAATTCTGAATATGTACTGATAATATCGTGTATCCCTATTGTAATGCTGTTTTAATTTAATTATTCCAGTATATAAGGCAAGAAAAAATATATATGTAGACCTAAATATCTGTATCAGTATTGGATATCAGCTAAAATTTGTTAAAATATATCAGCATGTCAGATATCAGCAAAAAATCCAGTAATGTGCATCCCTAAATTATACTAATTAAATTATATAATTATATTAATGATTCCAGTATTTAAGGCAAAAAAAAATAATGTTTGTAGACTTGAATATTGGTATCAATATCAGATATCGACCAAAATTTGTGAAATATATAAGCATATCAGATATCGGCAAAAATCCAGTAATTTGTATCCATAAATTACACCATTGTCATCTGCCATCTGCCAATCCCGATAATTAATTTATATGCTGATATCGGCTGATTTAGATTATGTGCTAATAATATTGTGCATCCGTAGTTTAATGCTTTTTTAATGTAATTATTCCAGTAGATACAGCAAAAGATGTAATATTTGTAGAATTAAATATCGGTATCGGTATTTGACTATCAGAATTGGTATATTGAATATCGGTTAAAACTTGTTGAAATGAATTAATATGCTGATATCGGCTGACTCCGATTATGTACTGATAATATCGTGTATCCCTATTGTAATGCTGTTTTAATTTAATTATTCCAGTATATAAGGCAAATAATATATATGTAGAGTTAAATATCGGTATCAGTATTGGATATCAGCCAAAATTTGTTAAAGTATATCGGCATGTCAGATATCAGCAAAAAATCCAGTAATGTGCATCCCTAAATTATACTATTGTCATTTGTCATCTGCCAATGCTAATAATTTATTAATATGCTAATACCAGAAGATTCCTATTAAGTGCTGCTAATATTGTGCATCCCTAGTGTAATGCTGTTTTAAATGAATGATTCCAGTATATAAGGCAAAAATGTAATATTTGTAGACTTGAATATCGGTATCAATATCAGATATCGACCAAAATTTGTGAAATATATAAGCATATCGGATATCGAAAAAATCCAGTAATGTGCATCCCTAAATTACACCATTGTCATCTGCCATCTGCTGATGCCAATAATTAATTTGTATGCTGATATCGGCTGATTCAGATTGTGTGCTGATAATATTGTGCATCCTTAGTGTAATGCTGTTTTATGTGATTATTCCAGTAGATACGGCAACCATTGTATTATACTGTATGTAGACCTAAATATCAATATCGGTATTGGATATTGGCTAAAACTTGTTAAAATATATCAGCATATCAGATATTGGCAAAAATCCATTAATATGCATCCATAAATTACACCATTGTCATTTTGAGGCTTAAAAAACTTATAAAAAACATAATATAATACCAACATAATAATAAATAATTAAATCCTAAAATAAAAATTTCCTTTTTACATTAAGAGAACCTTAAAAAAGTGATTCAGCTCTGAAATAACATGACAGTGATTAAATGATGACAGAACTGCAATTTTTTGGTCAACTATTATAAAATGTGGGTGAACTAATATAAAATGTTTGGTCTCAAGCCTCCAGTCTTTGATTAATAACACATGATGCTGAAAAGATAAATCTGCTTTCCAGATGTTTATCCCACACTGAAGTACTGAATTATTTAACCATTGTATTTTTCATAAATGTACGCATGTAAGTTCAAAATGCATTGGACAAAATCAATTGACACTATCTGTTATTCTACTTGTTGCACACATGGATCCAGACACTTTAACCAGAATAACTTAAGAGGAGGCCGCAGAACCATCTGGCATTGGGGATCTAAGAGATCCAGAATAGATTATGGAAGGAACTACATATATTTATACCTGCAACCTGAATCCGCCAGTGACACAAATGAGTGAAATGTGTGTTCCTGGCTCAATATGCGCAATATAAAATTGGGTTAGACAGAAAAATAAACCCCATCCATTACTTCTACCACACTAATAGAGGCCGAGGGAAGATGAGTCGAGCTAAATTTAATTGAGAGTGTAAGTACAGTAGCTTCTGCTAAATATATTAGTCCGCATGTGGCTGCTGTTACAGCTGGTTTTTAAACGGTTTTAAAAATATTACATTTCTTACAAGCGCACAGTCTATAGTTCTTTCAGTGTTTTGGCATTGTCCTGCTAAAAAAGAATAACTCTCCAGATAATTTATATTTTTAAAAAATTAGTACAAAATCCTCTGTACAGGCTTTAGGAAACCATGCAGCCAACAAGAAGAAATGAGTCAGTCACAAGTAGCTTTGTTAAAGTGGATATAACAAAAGTTTTCACATTCCTGTGGGAGTTTATAGCTTTTGGAAGCACGAGAAGTAAACACCTCCCATTTCTGAGCATCTCAGGACACTGGGCAGCAAACTTCACGTGGCTAAAAATAAATGTGAAAGCACTGAGGAAAACAAAATAAAATTCACTTTGAGACGCTGAATCATAATGTCAGCAAACTTCAATGGTGCTTTCAACAGTGGAGGCTATTCAGCAGGTCACAAGGGCTTAAAGGGATAGTTCATCCAAAAATTCAACTGTTTACAATGTTTAGTCACTCGCATGTTGTTTTAAACTCGTCTGACTTTTCATCTTTTTTTTGTTTTGTTTTTTTGTATGATGAACTACTATGGGGAATCTGAACCTGATGTCCCAATTTGCATATATATTTTACACTGTGCAACACGTTTATTCCAACATACTGTACACGAGATGAATGTTGAAAAAAATATTTAGTAACACTTCAGTTTAGGTCTCAATGCATGCTAATAACTACTGGCTTATTCCCTGCCTATATTACTGTACAGTATGTTAACTGTTCTCATTAGTAGCTATAATATATGATCTTATTCCGCATCCCTAATCCTACCACAAACCTAAACCCAACTTCTACCATGCTAACTATTGCTAACTATTATTAAACAGCTAAACAGTAGTTTATTAAGTTAGTAGTATTAGTTAATGGTCTGTTAATACCATGAATTGTAGCCTAAACTGAAGTGTTACTAAATGTTTATAAAATGAAACTCAACTTGAGCCATTCTACACCTTCATTAGATTTGTTCTAATTCATGTACATCTGTGAAACACAAAAGCTGTTAAAAAAAAATCAAAAATAGAGTGATATTTTGGAAAAAATTACTATGATTTTTATTTATATATTTTGTTAATTATTATGATTCCTTTTTTGTCCATACAATACTATTATGGCCCATTTCCACTGGGTGGTACGGTACGGTTTGGTACGGGTCAGTACGCTTTTATGCCTGTTTCCACTGTCAAAGGGTACCAAAAAGCAAACAGTACCGTACCACTTTTTGGGTACCCTTTCCAAAGGGTACCTAGCACAACAAATGGGTACTTGAAGTGCAGCTGAACGCTACTGATTTACAGAGAATCATTAGCACGTGCACAAGCCAGGAGAATTAAATCAAAGGAAGTGCCATTTTTAAAAACACAGCCGAAACATCACACCCTTATAATATATACATATAATATCAAGCCATGGTTGATCTCAGCAATGTAACATGTGCTGGTAAAGAATAAAGATGAGAGGTTTGTACGGACTGTATATGTTTTGTATCATTTATGAACCCAATTAAGGCCTAAATGTAAGTTTTGGGTATTTTTTTTTGTAATTGGTAACATTTCAGAGACTGTAAGTCTCTGTATGTGTTCATAAATGTTTTTCTTTTTATATATATAATCGCAGACATTACAGTAGGATATTTTGCATTATCATTGATCTGCAGCTATAATCAAATCCTGTTCATAGAAAGGATAGCAATAAACATTTATTTATACATAAGTATTTATGTATATAAAGCATTTGTTTAGTAAAAAGTGGTTCTCATACGATATGTGAACTTCAAGCAAGAATGACATCGACTGCAACTTTCTGTCGAACATCATGCCCTTCAAAAGGGTACCATTGGTACCCTTTAGGCAGTGGAGACAACAAGCCTGATAAAGGTGACCCGTACCAAACCATACCATACCGTACTATACCACTCAGTGGAAACAAGGCATAAGGGTCCCAAACAATTAACCTAGGCTCATTCTGAAAACGTACCGCTACATACATTTCTGGAGAGCGCCAAATATGTCACAGGAGCTACGTTTTTTTGCAGTTTTTGATTTCACAAATCCACCAGAGGGCGCTGTGTACGCGTTTTGAGATCTCAAATTTCTTTCGCGAGTGCCATTCACGCCAGCATTCACGCTCGTGTAAATGCACCAGAGACTGCTGTCGACTGACTGACTGATCTACTGACCCACCCTCCTCCTTCCTTAAACCCAACCAATAGTGTTTTCAAAAGCAGACATTGACCCGCCCCCCCCTCTTCTCTAAACCCAACCGACAGTGTTTTCAAAAGCAATTCAGAAAAAGAAAAGCCCTCGCCTGATTTTTATCACGTTTTCAGATTTTACCACATTCTCACCCTGTTATTTACTTGTTTATTGTACTTTTTGGCTTCCATTTTTGTCTTAACCGCTTTCTAGAACCGTTCTTTGCGGTCGTGGTCAACTCCTCTCTGCGTCTCAAGTTCACCAACATACATGGTGAGCTACAGGACAAATTGGTAACAGCGGGAAAGCCATCGCTTCGGAGGTAAGCAGTCAGCTGGTAAGCGCAAAAAGGAACAGTGTCATACCGCCCCATAGTGTTCGTTTTAAATACGAAATGTCGCCATGTGTACTTCTGGCTACATAATTAGCGATTTCCAGAAATGTATATAGAGGGATGTTTTCAGAACAAGAGTATGTTGCAAATATTCATTATTCTATGCCACTTTTTAAAAGAAATATTGCAATATATACTTTGTAAGATTTATTTTTTACTATTATAAATTCCTGTCTATACAATGAAAGTAAATAAAGTCCAAAGCAAAACTGGATCTAATTACCTGATAAAACATCACTTGGGGAAATCAGATTTTTGCAACATCATGAGGGTAAGTAATTGATCACAGATTTCACTTTACACTAATGCATACCACCAAAAAACCTTTGTGATTCAGAGGCGAACATATGTTTAGCCTGAAAATCTGGTCAAGCTGAGAAACTTCCCCTCGGCCGAGGGCTGCTTTATGGTGCCGGAACCCTCCGTCTGCCAGAGCGGGCACCAATCACGCTGATTCTGTTCAAAGAAACGAATGGCCATACAACTTTCCACTTCACCCAAGTGCTAATTTGTCATGCGCCACACAACTTGCAAAAACCATAAAAAAAAATCTATCTATCAGCCGTCCAAATCCTAGGGGTCCTTCCAGCCGGATAACTGGTGTAATAAAACACGACACACAGATGAGGATAAAAAGGAATGAATTCCTGCATTAAGAGAATGAGGCCCTCACTGCAGGCTCTTGGGTTGCGTTCAGCTCCCACATCACCACACTTCCTCTCTTTCTCCTCTTTCTCTTTCCCACTCTCTCTCTTTGTGTCTTTGTTAGAAGCCAGACTCAACGGCAAACAGTTTATGCTCAAGTGAGGAAAGTGCCGAGTCTGTTTGCTTAAGTGATCTGCTGGACCAACAAGGTGTGAGAAGCAAAAACAAAAGATGTATTTTATGCTTGTAGGCTGGGATTAACTCCAGTGATGAGAAAACATTGATACACTAGTACCAGATTAAACCGGGCAGCTGAGAGGGGCAGACTAAACATAACGGTCAAACTTTGAACAATGAAGAAATAAGACTAGAATAAAAATGAGAAATAATGCCGGTGTGTAACACTGTCTGTGTTTCTGTGTTTTTTTGTCATTATTTCATAGTTGTCACCACAGTTGCCCTGATTAGTTCATTAGTTGCCTTCGCTTTTCATTGCCCCAAAACCCTGGTAATAACAAAGACCATAGAATACACAAGACATGTCACTCGTATCTTTTTGAATGGGGAAAAGTGTAACGGTCAATATGGTGAATAAAGCCCCGCCTACTAGTACAGGAGCCAATCATTGATCGATATATGGCAAATAAAGCCCGCCTTCTAGTACAGGAGCCAATCATCGATCACTATAAACTGCCTCCAGGGGAGGAGGGAGGACCAGACGTGAGTTTCTGCAGATTTTGTGTGATTTGCATGTTTAGAAATGAAACTAAAGACACAGTTGTTTTTTAATTGTATTGGTGATTCCTAATATGAAATTCAATGGTAAGCTTGGCAAGCAGTTTTGGAGAATTTGATGTTTCCTCATTCAGACAGAATACCCGAGCATACTGGCCGATAGGTGTTTCAAAGATGACCGCCGAGTGAAATGACTTACCTTAAAGGGACTTTGGTAATGAGCTGCCAGTATATATTTTTACAAACGTATAGTTCTCTATATATTATTTCTCAAACAATATCTTGTCTCAAACTACTAAAATGTCAATAAAAGTCACTTGGTTAAAACTGCTGAGTTGAATTTTCAACATCAAAACTTGAGAGAGCAGATAAAACTCTCATAATGCAATTCATAACAGTAAAAAAAACAACACACAGTGTAGTTAGATGTTGCTTTCCGTGATGTTCTTATGCTTCATGTCTAGTTTTGTTTTTGTGTTCAGCTTTATCTGCATTTGAATTCTCCGTTATCTTTTGTTTATGTGCACTCTGTGAGTCTGTGGTTGTCAAGGAATAGATCATCCAAAAACTTATATTCTGTTTTACTCATCCTCAAGTTGAGTAACTTACCCCTTAGCCCTTCCCCTTCCCCCTACCCCTCGTTTTGTGCGTTCATCGGTAGGGGTAGCGGTGTCCCAATTCTCTTTAGCTTGAAGGTGTAGGGCTAAGTGGAAAACATGCACTGTTTTAAAAACGTTTTAAACTTGTAAAGCTCATTCTTGATGACATTTGTTGATAATTGATGATCACAGAGAGGTGAACAGATCTTTTAATCCTAGTTGCTTTGCGCATGTCTTGTCTTGTGGATATGATTATGCACGTTACTAGAGAGACAAGTTAATACGGGGCTGTCAACCACACTTCAAAGTCACGTTACGGTGGGCCTCAAAATGGGAGGGGTTTGGATCCTATTTTAACATCAGGAAATTTTAAAAAAAAGAGACTTATTGTTTTTCTATCAACCCAATATGACTGGACACACTATTCATACACACAGTTTTGCCCAAACAGCTTACAAAGGATGATTTTCCTCATAGGTGCCCTTTAATGCAGATCAATTTTACTAAAGATAATTTTTAACGTTTTTAAAGAAGAAACCACTTTCCAACATAAAAACACTTTCCATCACAGGTCCAACATAAAATAATCATAATAATATTGCTAAATAAATGCTAAATGTAAACATTGTATTTTCAAGATAGCAAATTTCTCAACTTTCTGTCATTCATGTTTCTGTCTGCAGCATGTATTAATACATACTCATTATGGAAAGGTATTACTGTAAACAGTGTATTTTTTGACACCACAGTTTAAACGATAGAGCATAATATGAAACAATATACTTTTTATTTTGTACACATGATATATACAGTTGAAGTCAGAATTATTAGCCCACCTGAATTATTAGCCCCCCTGTTTATTTTTTTTCCCAATTTCTGTTTAACGGAGAGAAGATTTCTTCAACACATTTCTAATCATAATAGTTTTAATAACTCATCTCTAATAGCTGATTTATTTTATCTTTGTCATGATGACAGTAAATAATATTTGACTAGATATTTTTCAAGACACTTCTATACAGCTTAAAGTGACATTTAAAGGCTTAACCAGGTTTATTAGGTTAACTAGGCAGGTTAGAGTAATTAGGCAAGTTATTGTATAATGATGGTTTGTTCTGTAGACTATCGAATAAAAATTGCTTAAAGGGCTAATAATTTTGACCTTAAAATGGCTCTTAAAAATTTTCAACTTTTATTCTAGCCAAAATAAAACAAATAGGACTTTCTCCAGAAGAAAAAATATTATCAGACATACTGTGAAAATGTCCCTGCTCTGATAAAAAACATAATTTGGGAAATATTTAAAAAAGAAAAAAAATCAAAGGGGGGCTAATAATTCTGACTTCAACTATACAAGGTCTTGCCATAATAGCAGAATTCATAACAGGGCTGAACAATTTGACAAAAATAATATTTTTTTTGTCATATTGCACAGTGCTGTTATGAAGTCTGCTTTTATGGCAAGACCTTTGCATGTATTCATTATAATGTCTACAAAAAAAGGTTGGAACAACATGAAGGCCAATTTCTTTGTGTGACTGCCTTGTTAAAACTCATCAAGCCAAAGGACTTTTAGTCCCACCGTCTGTGTTTTATCTACTAAGCATCTTCTCTTTTCCCTCGTGTTTCTCTGTGCCCCTTTCTCTCCATCTCTCACTATTCACAGTGGCGGTGCACAGGAAGCTTGTCTGTAATCCTAACTCTGTGCGCCTTCTGAACAGACACACTTCGCTCTGCTCCTGAAGTTCAGTCTTGTCAACACTTTCCAAAGATAACACCCCAGACCCCACCGCCAGGCTGAGGCCCTGCAGAGCGGCCCTCACGAGGCCAAACCCCACAACCCTGCAGGTCTGAGATCAGCCACGTTTAATACATGAGGGGCCTGCAGAAATGACTTTATGTGCTGCTTAAAATACAGGCTGCACTGATATAGGGAGGTGAACAGTGATGGGTGTAATTAGTTACAAAGTAACTAGTTACAGTAATAAGATTACTTTTTCCACAGAAAAAAGTATAGTATTGTGACGTTCACACCAGATGCGGCTTGCACAAAAAGATTGCACTATTCACACGTAATTAAACGCTTGAACATTTTGAGTTTACTCGCTTCATTCGCTCATCCAATTCATTTCATTCAAGCATCCAAATTCACTTCCCAATAGACATGGATTCGCATCATGGGATGCTTGGTGACTCCAGTTACTTAATGACTGACATAGATTTTATCGTGAGAGTAGCTGTGCTACAAAGATTTGTTCAGAGCGGCATCAGATCCTTTAAAGGCACAGCCAGCTCAAGCTGTGCCTGGATGATGCAAGCTTTCAGTGGTACTTCCAACTGAGCTGGTCCCAGTTTGATGGCTTGTTGTTCTTTATTGGCAGGATTATTTCCCCTTAAGACACCAACAACAGGCGCTACGTCATAAGCATGCCCCTACTAAAGCAAGCTATTAGGTTGACGCAGCGCGAATGTACGACAAAGTTAAAAAAAATTTAACCCGAATCACATGTTAAATGTATGAAACACCTGAAATTATCAATTCGCACTGTGTTATTAGCTCGAATCACGTCATTTGCGCCCATCATTCACACGAATAGCACCGCAGGATGTCTAATCCCATTGTTGCATTGACTTAACATGTAAATCACTCACGCTTGAAGCTTCACCCGTGTCTGCTGTGAATGTACTATTAGGTATTACGTTTCATTTTAGGTCATTTAATTGTTAAGTACTTGTCTTGTCTTAAATATTTTGTCATTGCTTTGAAATGTTTTGTGATTTGAAGCGTTTTTTGTGTGTTAAATAATGCTAAAATGTCCTGTTTGGCTTAATATTATTATACATTATATAGTTGTTAAGATTTTTATGGATTTTAGGTAGTGCTAATATTAATTAATTCAATTTTTTATTAACTAATTAACTTCTTATTGAGTTAATTAAGTTAATTTTCAAGTCATTTAAATACAATTTTAATGATGTAATTAATAATTAGAAATGAATTACCTTTTTGAAGTGTTGAAGAACACTGGAGATGAACATGGATCTAGGCTTGTGTTTGCAAGAAAAGAAAAAAAGCTTAAATAAACACTTCAAGTAGTTTCATTGAACCCACACGGTAAATGTTGATCTGGTCTTTTTTTAGTAAATCAACCATGTGGCTCCCACTCAAATGCCCCAGAATTGTATATCAAGGAAATTGGAGCAACTTTCCCAAGAATTTCCTCTTCGGTCTTTTTTGTGCTGAACTCCAGAAGCAGCAGGTCTGAGAAAGATCACCATGCTGGTTTACTTTAGAAGGTAAATTGAGATTTCCAGGAAACAAAGCGAGGCAGACGGGCAGTACTATGAGAAGTAATGAGAAATCTGCCGTGGAAATATGCAGGATTGCACACCGCATGACGCCTCGTGCTATAGAACATTCCTCATGCTTTCATTTAGGTTCTTGCTTCCTGAAAACCCATCTTTTTACTCAGGAGGTTGCTGGGAATGAGAAGGGAACGTGAAAATTGGTTTTGAGAGCAACGGGGTAGTCATGTTAATTTAATATTTCAGGTATAAAATGTAGAGAAAGAAGGCTTGTGGGAGTAACACAGACAACAGATGAAAAAAATCATTCTTTTGGGTCAGGAACTTTCCACAGGACATGTGAAATCGAGTTTCACTTTACAAGCTTTGGCTGGTGTGCCACAAAAATCTTCATTTTGAATTTCCAGCCATTCACAAAAAGAACTCTTTTAGAGACAGACTAAGGTGTTTTCTGAAGAACCTGGAAGAAACATGTCCTTGAATGTTTATTTTTCTTGTATTCAAACAGTAGCATAATATGGGTGTCAGTGCTGTATTAGAGGCATATTTTTCTTTTTAGAAATGTTTATAAAATGGTGCAGACAGTGCATTAAAGTTTTTAAATGTATGGATATGCATGTTTATGTGTTTCAAATAAATGGGTAAATAAATACAATAAATCTATTAATTTTGTTATTAATTATTTTATTAATTAATATTAATAGTTTTTTGCTTCACAAGTATATTTTTTCCAATTGCCAAAAATACATCTCATGTGTCAAAATGATAATTTTTCTTTTATGCCAAAAATAATAAAGATCATGATTCATGTTCCATGAAGGTATTTTGTACATTTCCTACAGTAAATATTTTAAATTATTTTTTTAATTACCAATGTGCATAATGTGCACTGCGTTCAGACTAACTTTAAGCCAATTATTTTTTATGTATAAATATTTTTTATTTATTGTATTTTATTTTATTTTTGAAGCCTTTCAGATAATCAAATAGTTGTATCTTTGCCAAATGTAGTATCTCTAAACAAAGTATACATCAAAGAAAATGTTATTCATTCAGTGTGATTTTTTTTTATAGTTTTTAAAAATAAAAACGTACACTAATGACTGGCTTTGTGATTTAGGGTCACATATCAATATGCCATTTTATTTTTGAAGAAATTACTAAATGAATGAATGAGAATGTGTATTACAAGCAAACAAGCAAACAAACAAATAATACACTTAATAAATAAAACAATAATTGATTGTTGTTTTGAAGGAATGAGATACAGTTGAAATCAGAATTATTAGCCCCCTTTGAATTTTTAAATATTTCCCAAATGATGTTCAACAGTGCAAAAAAATGTTCATAGTATGTTTGATAATATTTTGTCTTCTGGAGAAAGTCTTATTGGTTTTATTTCGGCTAGAATAAAAGCACTTTTTAATTTTTTATAAACCATTTTAAGGTCAAAATTATTAGCCCCTTTAGCCTATATTTTTTTTCGATAGTCTACAGAGCAAACCACCATCATACAATAACTTGCCTAATTACCCTATGCTGCCAAGTAAACCTAATTAACCTAGTTAAGCCTTTAAATGTCACTTTAAGCTGTATAGAAGTGTCTTAAAAAATATTCAATACAATATTATTTACTGTCATCATTCATTCATTCATTAATTTTCTTGTCAGCTTAGTCCCTTTATTAATCCGGGGTCGCCACAGTGGAATGAACCGCCAACTTATCCAGCACGATTTTACACAGCGGATGCCCTTCCAGCCGCAACCCATCTCTGGGAAACATCCACACACTCATTCACACTCATACACTACGGACAATTTTTAGCTTACCCAAATTCACCCATACTGCATGTCTTTGGACTGTGGGGGAAAGCGGAGCACCTGGAGGAAACCCACGCGAATGCAGGGAGAACATGCAAACTCCACACAGAAATGCCAACTGACCCAGCCGAGGTTCGAACCTGTGACCCAGCGACCTTCTTGCTGTGAGGCGACAGCACTACTGCGCCACTGCGTCGCCCCTACTGTCATCATGGCAAAGATAAAATAAATCAGTTATTAGAAATTAGTTATTAAAACTATTATGATTAGAAATGTGTCGAAAAAAGTCTTCACTCTGTTAAACAGAAATTGGAGAAAACCAATAAATCCGGGGGCTAATAATTCAGGGGGACTTCAACTGTATGAATGACGCATGAATGAAGCACTGTGATGCATTATAAACTAAAAAAATTAAAATAATAATAAATAAAAAAAGTATCAAATCTGAGCATCACCAATAAGTCAACAGTGTCATCAATCTCAAACTCTGACCATTTGAGATCATTACGCTGCCAAAACCATGAGCTTGCATCTTTGAGCATCTGCAAATCAACAAGGTTGCATTTAAGAACCCTCTATAAACGGCACCCTAAAAATAGTCCATATTTCATCCTAGAATGTGTACTGCTCACATTTCAGCAGATGTCCAAAAATAATCCAGACTGCTTTTCATCTGCATCCCCTGTAAAAGTGCCGATGTCGCAAGCACCGGCCAAGACTCACAGCGGCCCCGTCCGCATCGCTTTTCAGTCACTGCGGGGAAATTCTCAAATCTCTTTAACACCATCAACTCTATTCATAGAGTCTAGGTCTCCTTGAAGAAAAGTGAGGGAGCGAAAGGAGCAAGATGAAGAGAAGGAAACAGAAAGCGCTTACAGTGTTCATAAGACACCGGACTGTTTCTTGGGACCATCAATCAAGACGAGGTTGACAGGACCGGTCCACCCCCTCCAGCAGAGCCCGACTGAGGGGGTTCGACTGGGGTCGCCCTGGAATGACAGCACGTCCCTCTTGCTGGTCAATGGGACAATAGAGGAGCACCCAGAGCTCCCAGAGTCCTGGAGACCACCGAACACCACAGGTCTTTCATCAGCATAACACCCCCGTCCTGCACTCACTGTGATCTAAGAAAGGCTTCAAACACATTTGGACGGGTTCCAGGACCCCTGGAGAGACCGAGTAGCTGTGTGTGTGTGACAGTTTCTCTATTCTGAAACTGTGTAAATGCAAGTTTGAGTGGGAACTCGCATTTCTGAAGTTTTTTTTTTTCTCTCATGTCTCATGTTTTTCACATATATTCAGAATTGCAAATTTGTATCTAACGATTTTTCAAAAGTCTACAGCATTTCTTGCAATTGTGACTTCATTTTATGAAATCTTGCAACTTTCGTGAAGTTGTAGAGCTTATAATGTAAAAGTGAGCTTATAAAGTAAAAGTTTCAGATAAAATGTCCAAAACATCTTTTTTTTTCTCTGCAATCATTTTTTTTTCTTTTTTTTTCAGAATTGTATTTATTTATTTTTTTTCTTATTGTGGGTTTATAGCCATTTTACAGAATTCTTACTTATATTTTGACAATCCTGAGTTTAGTTACATAATTCAAACTTATTTCTCACAACTTTCTCAAAACTAAAGTTTAAAGTTAGCAATTCAAAACTTTTCCTGTAATTCTGACATTATTTCTTATGATGATACCTTTTTTCATAAAACTATAAGATATACTGTACACTGCGAATTAAAGTTGCAACAAACAAAGCAGAAATGTAAACAAAAGGCAGAATAACAAGATGTTATCTTTGCAAGAGACAACTCGGAAAAAAAGTATTTTTCTAACTTTTATTTAAGTATTTGTTTTTTTTTTTCACATAAAAAAGCTTTAAACAAAACTGAATTCACAAATTAAGACCCTTCATCATTATAGAGGTGTATAAAAGTGAGTTCAGATGCAAAAACCACCAAAAATGAGCTAATGACATTGAGCGAATGCTTTAGGCACGTAGTTAATGCTCAACAAATTTTTTTGCTTCGAATATGCTAAATCGCAGAGTTAGCGCATTCAGAAATAACAGTTTGCCTGCGAAAGCCTCTGAACGCCACTTGCCTTTGACAGCAAAAGCCGCTATGTCCCGAGAATCAATCAGAAGGCGCGAATCGAATCATGTTTTCAATGTAGAAGCACACTGATAAGCCGGCTTTTATGAGGAGATGGAGTTTGATGAATTGGATGAACCTGTCCGATTGCCACTAAAAGGCAAATGAAAACGTCCCATACCTCAAAACTCTGTGCATTATAAGATAAAGAAAACAATGTACAGTAGGAAGTGCAACATGCATTCATAACGTTGTTTTTGCACAGTGAAGCTACTTTGAAAGAGTCTGATTTACTATATATTAAACGACACCTCCATTTCAAGAAAGACGAAGTTAAAATGCTGCTCTTTTATCCAACATGGACGCTATGAGGATAAACAATAGATGAAAAAGAAGACCCTGAGTATAGTGAGGATGAATGAAGGACAGCTTCTAAAAGTGTCTGAGAGGCATTCCCTTTTTGCCCAGCAGGCCTACCTTGTGTTTTAATTGCTTATGTAAGCTATTTTGAAATGATAAATGTAATGTATAAAACTATACATTAATACTTCAAATTATATGTCTGATAAGCTTTTTATATTGGACAATGCACAGATATTGATGTTTCACAATGTTTTACACTACAATATTTGAATCTAACAAGCTTAGTTTACAGTGTTTGCAATGTTTACATTTCTGTACTTACAATAAATCTAAATTCCAAATATCCCAAATGACAACAGATTAAGATTTAACTAATGTCAATTTTTATGTTATTGATTAATGCACTTACTTAACAGATTGCATTCATTAATTTTCCTTCTGTTTAGTCCCTGGTTTATCAGAGGTTACCACAGCCGAATGAACCACCACTTACTTGACAGATTATGTCATTTTAGTTTTCGGTGATTTGTGTAGTGTTTTATGTTTGGTAAAATAGTTTCTAATTGCATCTTTAGTGATTTTTTTCTGCCATTTGTTGATGCTAAATTTGACTTCAAAATGAACACTGCAGCACATTCACAAGAAAAGTGTTCCTCAATTTTGCACATTCATTACTTCAGTGTATAAGTCTGACAGAAATAGTCAAAACAGCTCCTGCCACATGTCAACGGCCCAGCACCTGACTGCCAACAAGAGCCCCAGGCCGCCCTGAGGGCCTTCAGACGTGGACACGGACACCTCAGACACATGGCTCAAAGCTTCAGACATGCTATTTTTAGAGTTCCAGCAGATCCTACAGCAGCTGAGCCCAGAAAGGTCACCAAATATCTTTTTGTTCTGTGACTTTCTCTCTTCCTGACACAGCAAACAATGTCAGGTAGTTTCGTTCTCTCATATCTGGCTTTCTGTTTGATTGATTTCTTATTTTTACTGCTAGAAACGCATGATATTTAGAGTCTAAGCATTACAAGCAAAAATTAAGAGAAAGTAGCTGAGCTCAAAAACCGATACTGTTATCTGAAAACAACCCTGACCTTTTTAAAGAGTCATGACAGGAGATATTAGAGAGTGTTGAGATGGACTTAAAATTCATTAAATAAGGTAAACTGACAAATAACTGCATGGACAGTAAGTTAAAGGAAACAAATGTTTTATGGTTATGCTAAATGCTGGGTCATTTTTTCCAACCAACCCAGTGGGTTGAGAACATAGTGATTTTTAAAAAGAGTTTGTCTGATAATAATTCAGCCTAGCACGTTGGGTCAAATAAGCTAGGTAAAAAAAAGTCTTTCAAATTATATTTGCAACATACAAAATCATGCACAGTATGACATGTAGCGATTACTGAAATGTGCCAAGGATTGTTTTTAACCCAGCTATTTTTAGAGTGTATTTAGTAGTTTTTGTTTGTTTGTTTGTTTGTCTGTTTGTTTGTTTTTAACATTATCTCACCTTTTAGCACTCTAGTCTATATTCTATTATTGTAAACTTATTCTGTTCTGCATTAGTCTAAATGTGACTTAGGCTAGGCATAGTATTTACATTTTTTTTGTTCTTTTGTTGCTTTTTTACATTTGGGGTGGGGGGAGAGATGTTTACTCAAAAAAGCCCATACAGGGATTCATTTTCATTTATTATTATAATTTTATTGTTTTTATCATTAGGACATTCTAACTCTATGTATGTATGTATGTATGTATGTATGTATGTATATATATATGAGCAATATCACAGGAGTAGCAGTGCAATATGGCTGTATATTGGCACTGGTGAGAGTCGTGCGTTGACTCAAGGGTGCAGGCCTTAGTGCTCCACCAGTGACGATATACAGCCACATCGCACTGCTACTTGTGTGATATTGTGTTTATACAACAGTTTGAAGGCGTAATCATGTATATAAAAAAGAAAATCAAACACAGAGTCTCAAAAATTCTTTTGTACGAGGAACTACTTTCTTCTGCCATTCATTCACATCTGCAGCTGACGTCAGAACACCAAAAGCAGCTTAAAAACACATCACTTTAGAGCTAGTATTTGAATGATTCTCTAGCGTAATATCTAAAGTGATGACAAAACAGGTGATTTTGCTGACATTTTAAGATTATAAGACTGAATGGCATGAAATGTCATCACTCTACAGAGATTTCCCAGTATTTATTTGTTGTAATCAGGAGATCACAATAATTAAGCCAGAGAAAAGCCAAAACAAAGCAAAGACAAGCAGATCACTATAGTATAAATACAGCACTATACAACATACAAGAGAGTTTTGTTTTATAATGATTTGATCAGCTGTAGTTTGAAATACAAAAAAAAAAACAGTTTTTCTCCCCTAAAGACTTATTAAGCAGTCTCTGTCACCATCTTGTGGCGAAACATCAACCGTCTTTGCTCTGATCAGTATGACAAGCTGATGGCTGCCAATGAGCTGAATCTCAGAAATTATAAAAATTTAAAATAGGCACTATCCTTATAAATAAACTGCATAGTTGCAGTCTAAACAACTACATTCCTGCCTAAAAAGCTTCAAAAGTACATTATGTTTTCCAACAGCTGCAATATTTGTAGTGAGTTTATTGATCTGCAGTCACACTATGTGGGCAGAGTATTACAGTGTGAACACTGTACGAGTTCTGTTAATGCAGAATATTGCAGGGCTATCAGCCAATTAGATTCGAGAACCAGACAGAATTTTGTATATATATACAGTTGAAGTCTTTCTTTTTTTTAATATTTCCCAATTGATGTTTAACAGAGCCAGGACATTTTTACAGTATGTCTGATAATATTGTTTTCTTCTGGAGAAAGTTTTATTTGTTTTATTTGGGCTAGAATAAAAGCAGATTAATTTTTTTATGAACCATTTTAAGGTAAAATTATTAGCCCCTTTAAGCTCTTTTTTTTTCGACTGTCTACAGAACAAACCATTGTTATACAATAACTTGCCTCATTACCATAACCTGCCTAGTTAACCTAATTAACCTAGTTAAGCCTTTAAATGTCACTTTAAGCTGTATAGAAGTGTCTTGAAAAGTATCTAGTAAAATATTATTTACTGTCATCATGGCTGTCACGGTTGCAGGTTTGTGCGTCTTCCGGAGTGTCTGTTTTGTCACGTGAGTTTGTTTTGTTTTGGTCGTCCATGTGTATTTGTTATGTCACATGTCATGACGAGACTCTGCTGCCCTGATTAGCCTGCCAGCTGAGACTAATTATCTCGGCTATATATGGGATATGTTTCCATGTTTCTTTGTCAGTTCGTTGTGTCTGTTTATGTTCTCTGTCTGTGCTCAGGACTGTGAGGAGTTGGACCCTGTTTCGTCCTTCTGTTTTCTGCCCTCTCTACCAGTCTCCTTGTTTTGTTATTTTTTGATCACATTGTCTTGGTTTGATTTGACTACGTCAATTAAACTACTCACTCGCAATTTTGGATCCTTTCAAGTACTTTGACAACGAAACAAAACGAACTGACCTTTTTATGGATCCAGCGAGTGCATCAGGGATCTCCGAGTTCTTCACACTCAGCGGCGCTAGGATTGATCGGCAGGATGAGGCATTGGCTACCGCCGCTCTGGCCATTCAGACTCTGGTCGGCCAGGTTTCCCTGCTCACTACCCAAGTTCAGCAGCTGGCTACTGGAACAGTTCAGGATAAGCCTGCACCAGCTCCAGAGGTGTCGCCAGCACCGGTCCCTGCTAGCCGCTTGGTCGAGCCTCGCCTTCCTCCGCCGACTTGTTATGACGGAGATCCTCTCCGGTGTCGGTCCTTTCTGTCTCAATGCTCGCTGTATATAACACTGCAACCATCCTTATTCTCCACAGAACAGTCTAAGGTTGCTTTTATCATCACACTCCTTTCCGGGAGGGCGGCTCTGTGGGGAACTACAGCCTGGGAACGAAAGCTTCCTTGCTGTTCCACATTTGAGCTATTCTCTAAGGAGCTCAAGAAAGTGTTTGATCGCGCTGCTTCCGGGAGAGAAGCCGCTCGTATCCTTGCTGAGCTCCGTCAAGGGAGTCGGAGCGCAGCGGATTACTCGATCGAGTTCCGGACTTTGGCTGCCGAATGCGGCTGGAACACGGAGGCCCAGTGGGATATGTTCCTGCACGGGTTGTCGGACCGTCTGCAGGACGAGATATACACACTGGATCTTCCCAAGTCTTTGGATGAGCTAGTGGATCTAGCTATTCGTGTAGACACCAGACTGTGTCACAGAGCTGGCCGCGCGCTGCAGGAGAGAATTGCGGTCCCAGTCTCTAATTCTTCTGTTTTGGCTATGACGGCGGAAGCGAGTGTTGATGACCCGGAACCTATGCAGGTGGGCGGATCTCGCTGGTCCGTGCAGGAGAAGCGCCGAAGGAGAGACGAGGGGCCCTGCCTTTACTATAGCGGCGCGGGACATCGCGTGGGGTTTTGTCCGGACAAGAGTTTACTGATGGGTGAAATCAATTTGGAGAAATCCACTACGGCGGCTACCTTACTGCCCGTTACGCTGTCATGGGGAGGCGGAACTAAAGACACCCACGCTCTCATTGATTCCGGGGCAGAAGGGAACTTCCTGGACTCTAGTTTTGCTTTCAGTTTTAAACTTCCGGTTATCGCTCTTTCACAACCCATTGCAGTACGCGCCCTCAGCGGACTTTCTCTTCCCACTATTACTCACTCCACTAGACCCATAAGACTCATTACGTCTGGAAATCATGTTGAAAACATTTCATTTTTTTTAACAGACTGTACTAACACACCGGTGGTTTTAGGTCACCCCTGGTTGGTTCTCCACAAACCTCATATTAATTGGGGTCTCAGCACAATATTTTCGTGGAGTGAGAACTGTCATGAGTCTTGTCTTTCGTCTGCTCGTTCTGCTGTGTCTTGTTCTGTGTTTCAGGAGGAGCGTATGGACCTGTCAAACGTGCCCAGTGAGTACCTCGACCTGAAGAGAGTGTTCAGTAAGTCTCGGGCTGCTTCTCTCCCTCCTCATCGTCCCTATGACTGTGCTATAGACTTACTGCCAGGTACGTCTCCGCCTAAAGGCAAGTTATACTCTCTTTCCATTCCTGAGAGGGAGGCCATGGAGAAATATATTTCTGATTCTCTAGCGGCCAAGATCATCCGCCCTTCTTCTTCACCGGCGGGGGCGGGGTTTTTTTTTCGTGAAAAAGAAGGATGGCTCTCTTCGACCCTGCATAGATTATCGAGGGTTGAATAACATCACGGTGAAGAATACGTATCCTTTGCCGCTGATGTCTTCAGCGTTCGAGCGTCTGCAGGGGGCCTCTTATTTCACGAAATTAGACCTCCGCAACGCTTATCATTTGGTTCGCATCAAGGAGGGCCATGAATGGAAAACGGCGTTTAATACCCCCAGGGGGCATTTTGAATATTGTGTTCTTCCCTTTGGGCTTTCCAACGCCCCCGCAGTTTTCCAAGCACTCGTTAATGATGTGTTGCGAGATATGATAGATCAGTTTATTTATGTCTACCTGGATGACATTCTGATTTTTTCCCGTTCTCTCCAGGAACATGTGCAGCATGTCAGGCGAGTGCTTCAGAGGCTGCTAGAGAATGGGCTTTTTGTCAAGGCGGAGAAATGCGTGTTCCATGCACAGTCTGTTCCTTTCCTAGGACACATTGTGTCGGTCGAGGGGGTGCGCATGGATCCAGAGAAGATCCAGGCTGTGGTAAATTGGCCAAATCCAGAGTCTCGTAAGGCCCTGCAGAGATTTCTGGGCTTCGCCAATTTTTACCGGCGGTTTATTCGCAATTTCAGCCAGCTCGCCGCCCCTCTGACGTCCTTAACCTCCTCCAAGACTCCGTTCAGGTGGTCGAGTGCTGCACAAGCAGCATTCACAAAATTAAAGGGTCGCTTTGTTTCAGCCCCCATTCTGGTGACCCCTGATCCTTCCCGGCAGTTTGTGGTGGAGGTTGACGCGTCAGAGGTGGGGGTGGGTGCTATCCTGTCCCAGCGCGCAGCCTCGGACGACAGAATTCATCCTTGCGCGTTTTTTTCACACCGATTATCTCCCGCGGAACGTAATTACGACATTGGTAATAGGGAGTTGTTGGCGGTCAAACTCGCTTTGGAGGAGTGGCGTCATTGGTTGGAGGGTTCGGGGGGTTCCCTTTATCGTTTGGACCGATCATAAGAACCTTGAATACATCAAGTCCGCCAAACGACTTAGCTCCAGGCAGGCTCGGTGGGCATTATTTTTCGGACGGTTCGACTTTACCATCTCTTATCGACCGGGTTCCAAAAACATCAAACCCGATGCGTTATCCCGCCTTTTTGATTTTTCCGAACGCAATACGTCCCTCGAACCCATCGTTCCCCAGAAGATTTGCATTTCTGCGGTAACATGGGAAATCGAGAGCAGGGTTCGCACAGCCTTGGAAGGGGTAACGCCCCCGCCCGGATGCCCACCCAGTCGTTTGTTTGTGCCGGAGGAGATTCGGTCTGACGTCATCCGATGGGGACACTCTTCCAAAGTGGCTTGTCATCCAGGGGTGAGTCGTACCTTATTTTTGGTTAAACAACGATTTTGGTGGCCAGCTATGGCACGGGACATACGTGGGTTTGTTTTGGCCTGTTCTGTTTGTGCTGTTTCTAAGACTTCCAATCGTCCTCCCGCTGGGCTCCTCCAGCCTCTGTCAGTGCCTTCGAGACCCTGGTCGCACATTTCGCTAGATTTTGTCACAGGTCTCCCGCCATCTGGTGGCAATACGGCTGTTTTGACCGTTGTGGACCGGTTTTCGAAGGCTACTCATTTTATCCCTCTGCCCAAATTACCTTCAGCCAGAGAGACAGCGGTTGCTGTCGTCAATCACGTCTTTCGCATTCATGGCCTCCCGACAGACGTGGTTTCTGACAGGGGGCCTCAGTTTGTCTCTAAATTTTGGAGAGAATTCTGTCATTTATTGGGGGCGACTGTAAGTCTTTCTTCTGGTTTTCATCCTCAGAGTAACGGACAAACAGAGAGGGCCAACCAAGATCTCGAACGTGTGTTACGTTGTTTGGTTTCCCAGAATCCCGCCTCTTGGAGTCAGCAGCTCCCATGGGTGGAGTACGCACACAATTCATTACCAGTGTCTGCCACGGGCCTTTCTCCGTTTCAGTGTAGTTTAGGTTACCAGCCACCAGTTTTTCCCAGTCTGGAATCTGAAAGCGCGGTTCCCTCTGCTCACGCCTTTGTCCAGAGGTGTCGACGCACTTGGAACAGGGCCAGACAGACCCTCCTCCAAGTGGGTGCGCGCACCAAGGCGAAAGCCGATCGCCACCGGTCTAAGCCTCCCGTTTACGTCGTCGGTCAAAAAGTGTGGCTTTCAACCAAGAATATTCCTTTGCGCTCCGTATGTAATAAACTTGCACCTAAATTTATTGGCCCATTCACTGTCATCAAGATCATTAGTCCGGTGGCAGTCCGCCTCAAACTTCCTCCAACGTACAGGAGAATACATCCCGTGTTTCATGTTTCCAAATTAAAGCCCGTTTTTTCATGCGGCCATTAATCCGCCCATGCCAGTCCCCCCCCCGCCGCGTCTCGTAGATGGGGAGACTTCCTATTCGGTTAAACGCATCCTGGACTCAAGACGGAGGGGGCGAGGATTCCAGTATTTGGTGGACTGGGAAGGTTACGGTCCAGAGGAGAGAAGTTGGGTACCGGCTAGGGATATATTGGATCACTCTCTTATCGATGATTACAATCGCCAGGTTAGCTCTTCAGGGAGCACCAGGAGGTGCTCCTAGGAGGAGGGGTACTGTCACGGTTGCAGGTTTGTGCGTCTTCCGGAGTGTCTGTTTTGTCACGTGAGTTTGTTTTGTTTTGGTCGTCCATGTGTATTTGTTATGTCACATGTCATGACGAGACTCTGCTGCCCTGATTAGCCTGCCAGCTGAGACTAATTATCTCGGCTATATATGGGATATGTTTCCATGTTTCTTTGTCAGTTCGTTGTGTCTGTTTATGTTCTCTGTCTGTGCTCAGGACTGTGAGGAGTTGGACCCTGTTTCGTCCTTCTGTTTTCTGCCCTCTCTACCAGTCTCCTTGTTTTGTTATTTTTTGATCACATTGTCTTGGTTTGATTTGACTACGTCAATTAAACTACTCACTCGCAATTTTGGATCCTTTCAAGTACTTTGACAACGTAACAATGGCAAAGATAAAATAAATCAGTTATTAGAAGTCAGTTATTAAAACTATTATGTTTAAAATGTGTTGAGAAAATAATGTAAGTTGGCATATTGTTAAAAACAACAATTATGATGTTATCATAAATGATAAATACTGCACACAAACTAAGGCAGCATAGACAACATAGGCATTACTAAAACAAACTCGACTCTACAAATGCTGGTTAAATTAATGTCATCTGTATTGACACATCAGATTGTAGAAAAACATTGTAGAAATTTGATTCTATTCACCAGTTGCTGATAGTGAGAAAATATCAGCATTTCAATTTAGAAATCATAATTCTGACATCAAATAAATACATAAACAACATTTCTACAGACAAATAATTAACAATATGATCCATAATATTCATTTTGAAAATACATGCAGTCAGTTTTACACTGCCTGTGAAATCAATATAAAGTTTTTAGATGTTAGTATCAATATGTTAGTCTTAATGATATCTATAATCTAGTGTGCTCAAGAACAGTGACATAACTCGTATTAAGAAGATATAAACATTCAAAGCTTGCAGTTTGTCATTTCCGCCTAAATAAATCAAAGTTTTTTTTTTTTTTTTACATTACCTTATACATTGCAGTTCCTCATCAAATCTTCTGACCGATCAAATGCTCTATGATATCTGTCATGTCCCGCTCCCTTCAAGACACTTCTCATTTTCTTTTCTTTTGATGCATTTGATCTCGATAACTCTCACTGGCAGAGCTGTTATAAAAACTAAATGCTAGGGCTGGGCAATTTTTTCGATTTTTTCGATTAATTCGAATTTACGTTTTAAGACGATTTTATTTTTTACAAAATCGAAGAATCGCGATTTTTTTTATAAAAATATTAAAGCCACTTTCCCACTATCGTGCCAAACCATTCTAAACTGTTAGACAACCGTGCTGAATTGTGCTGATTCTGTGTGTTGACGTCGCGGCTCTGTTGATGAGCTACCAGCTGATTTAGCGGAAGCGCGCCAGGGCGACTTGCCATTGGGAACACCGGGACATTTTCCCGCTAGAGCAACAACAGCTCCGCAGCCAGCCAGCTTCGCTAATGTTTCCACGCGCGTCGTGCTGTTGTTCGCGTCCCCGCAGCCGTCTGTCTCTCCCGCACGAGCTGCGAGACGGTCTCGACAGGTGGAGTCACTTTTAGTCACTTATGCCCGCGCACCCATCGCTCCACACACACACACAAGGAAATAATTGCACCTAGTTCAAAGCCCAGATGGCTGGTTTTGTATATTATACACGCGCACCACCTGAAGGACGGTGCTGTATGAATTAAATCATAACCCATATATGCGCCAATAAACAAGTAAAATGAATGAATGAATAATATAAATATGGATTCTTAAATGTCGGCAGTTTTTACTCCAAAAAATATCAATACATATCGACAAATGTTTTATAAAAATAAAGCAATTTCCAACATTTCAGCTATAGGCCATTATACGATTCAGTTAAATATAAGATAGACATTTAAATATAGATAGATATGTAACAGGTTTTTTTTTTTCACGGTGATCTTTAATATATACTGGGTGGTGGAGCTACGCACAAATATTTTCTAAAACGTCAAGCAGATATTTGTCTACAGCTCGTTAGTTATTTATGAAGACAAAAAATAATTAAAATAACAAAAATAAAACTATAAAATTACAAAGATAAAAAGAGCAGCATTTTGCTAAATATAGTCCTTTATATCCTGATATGCTATGTGTTGTTTCATTCGTTTTTTTATATTTAACTTGATGCATTCGTTATTTAATGTTTGGATACTGAAATTGTTTAAATGGTTATATTTTACCATCAAAATGTAGTATATTTTATATCATTACCAACTTTTGATATAAAACCGCTGTTATTTTATTGATTGTTATGAAATAATTTAAGTGCTATATTTTTTATTAGTGAAAGTGCCCGCTCACTTTGACAAGGCCTGTCTAAATATATATTTCTGCCATGCCACTAATACAGATAAACTATTGTTGCATTATCATTGTTTATTTTTCTGTTATGTACAGAGATTTGAAATATTTATTTCCCCTCCAATCCTTTTTAATCTTCACGTTACATTTTGGTCATTTTCTCTCCAAATAAAATTTGACCAAAGCTGCACAACATATGACCTGCTGTGACTTCTATTGTAGCTATGTTTAGCATCCCTATATGAGAGAGTGCCATAACCGCGTTTAGTCACATGGTTGCTTTTCTTTTACAAGTGAGCATGAAAAAAACTAGTTTCAGCATTTATTTAAATTTAAATGAACAAGGTAAGCTGGTAAGGTAGTTACACAGTAAAAATTTTTTTATAAAAAAAATAAATTAAAAAATCGAAATCGAAATCGTGAATCGGTCAAACTTTATGAAAAAATCGAGATTTTTTTTTTTGCCATATCGCCCAGCCCTACTAAATGCTATTGGATGTTTTTTTAAAAGGGGAGGGCCAAAGTATGTCCTGCTCTGTCACCATGTTTCAGCAGAAATTACGTCACACATTAAACAAAAATGCACATTATAAAGCACTTTACAATCCTTTAAATACATTGATCATCAAAAAATATACAATCAAATGTGACATTAACATATAATGCAGAAATAAATGATAAGATGTCCTATAAAGAATTTGAGGGGATGAACACCCCAAAATTGTTTAATTATGTGACATACATGGTCTTTAAAAATACAGCTGTCGTTGTGGGCAGTAGGAAGCAAAAAGAGAAAAAGTGCTGTGTAAAGTCTCCGCTTAATGATCTCTTCACGGTGAAGAAGAGAGTTGAAACAGTTGTTGCGGTGGTAAAGGAGCCAGAGCCGGAAGATGCTATCTGAGAGACTGCAATTCTGTCTCTATCTTCAGCTGCTGAACTCAATGCCACAGGCTTCGCTCACAACAAGGTCAGTAGGTTCAGTTCGGGCAGTCAGAACTCAGATTTGACATTGTTGTTAAACAAGATTACCTTTCTTTATCTTTTATAAAAAAATGTAAAAAAAAAAAATGGTTGGGGGTTCTAATTTTAGAACTGTATTTCCGCTAAACATTAATACAAATATTTGTGACTTCTTCAAGATTTTTTTTTCTTCAGAATTGAATTTCAGAGATATTAACAGATAAATGAACATATACAAACATATACTGTACACTACCGAGCAGCGCATACGGTGTGTCACCCCCTTAACAGACAAAAACTCACATTTATAATAAATAAAATAGTAATTACAAAAATTAACAATTATGTTGGAAAATCTACAGTAGACTACAAATCTAAAACTTCAAAGTAGAAGATGTAGTTAAATTAAATTAAATTAAATTAAATTAAATTAAATTAAATTAATTAAATTAAATTAAATTAAATTAAATTAAATTAAATTAAATTAAATTAAATTAAATTAAGAGGAGGAATCTGAATTAATATTTAAAAAAATACAAATAATATAATAATTCAAAATAAAAACTAAATATGTGATATAAGCTCAGAATATCATAGTTATGTTATATACCTTACAAGACATAGTGGCAAGAAGGCAAATAAGACACAACACATTTGCTCCCATTTGAGCACCACAGCTTTGTGTGTCTGGAAAATAAAAAGTCAGCATGACGAATGATTTCTGACTGGCACAGACTGTAAATGTGTTTTGCGTGCCCGTGCGTATGTGTGTATATGCGTTTGGGCTGAGGTGAAGGGGTCCTCACTGTCACGCCGCTGAATGAAATCAACAAAGCAGAGCGTATACAGACACTGGCCAGACCTGCTCTATGACCCACTGCTGAATTACACTGCCTTCAAAATCAATCCCCTTCAGAGTATGTTTTATTTTAACAGGAGTTTGAACATACCAGTTGCTATTCACTATTAGTGCTGTGACAAAATTACATTTTTGTGAATGCAAAAAACATAAGAAAATAGAGTACTGATTGTTTGTCTTTTGTACATCTTTATCTGCTATCCTTCAAACAACTTGGCAGTTCCTCTAGTATTTTGCGAGTCTAATGGTAAAACCAAACTTTTTTTTGTACAAAATTGTATATTTTTTAATCAAAATAATAAAAATTTGAAGCAAATAATGCCATATGTTTTGAGAAAAGACATCACAAAGTTGTTGTTTTAGGCCACAAATGTACAAGGATTGCTTAGGTTTTAGGCATTTGTAAGTAGAAAACATATATACACACTCAAAAAAAAACCTACTTTTTTTAAATGAGCTGAATCAACACAATTCTTAAGTTTTTTGGGACAACTCGTTTTATTTTCAATTCACTTAAATTTGTAAAAACAATTAAGTTAACTTATTGAATTTGTATAGGGAAAACATGAAGGAATTGTGTGTAACCCAGCATATTTTTTTAACTGTGTATTATCCATTACATTGAATAAAGATGGATTAATGCATACATATTTTAAAATGTTATATTCACAGACATTATTTGAAACAATTTATTGCAAACATTATTAATTCAAAACACAAATCTCATTCAATTTTCATAATATACAAATATAATTTTTAATTCACCTGTAGTATTTAAATAAAATGAGCACTGTATTTTCCACAAGTATCCAGACCACATACCATACCGCAAGTATTCAAGACAGTTGTATAATAATAGTTAATGAAAATACTGTTATTCCACTGTTCTGGTAAACTTATGATTAATAAATGCTGTACAAATAGTGTTAATAATTCATGTTAGTATATACATCAACATTATCACACAGCTGTCTGGGATACTTGATTCTGATTGGTCAGTCATGACACTCTAATAACATACTTTATGTTATTCCAGATAACAACCACTGAAACTAATAACACAGGCTCATTCGTGTATTATGAATCATTTTGACTGTAAGTGAATACATTCACATCCATTTTATATGCTTGTCTGTGACGCCACTGTTTTTGACTGTTTTCCACCATCTTGTGACTGAATAATACCTAGGTTAGTGTAAGCTCCATTCAGCTGTTTCTGTCAGCTTTGTGATTAAATAAAGAATTAAAGAGCCCCTATTATGGGTTTTTGAAAATGACCGTACATACATTGTGCAAAACAGCTCAATGTGAATGAAAACATCCAGCTGAGGTTTAAATCTGAAAGTGCACCGTGTTTAAAAATAGCGATTTGAGTGAACATTAATGAGTGATGAGTGGTTTTTTTTACCTTGCATGCTGCAAGCCTGTTGTTGGAGACCCCCAATACCAAAATATTATCTTTTTAATGCATAATAGGGCTCTTTATTAAACAGCTATTGCTCAGAGAAATAGTTTGTCACATCTAGGTGGTTGTTTTTGAAGAATAAATCCATCTGAATGTACTTTATCCCTAACTTAACTAATGGAACATCATTGTAACGTGTGACCAGTTTGATATTCTTTTACATTTCTGTTTTTTCCCCAATTTTGAACTTTGACAGCCCTAGTCATTATGAACTAATGTCAAATGCCCAGCTAAAGCTGTGAAATTCAAAACTCTTGTTTAGTATCCCATGGTTAAACTAACACTACACAGGTTTTGAACACCATGGGGGTGAGTAAATAATACTTTTTCACACTCATTATTGTGTGAATTCATTCAAGACATCTTGATTAAGCCTGGGATTTCAGTAAAAGGAGCAGTGGAACATCTGTTGAGAGGTTGTGGAGCTCTTTGATGCTTGACAATATATCTCAGCTGTAATGTCTACTGAGTGACAGTGTTTGTGTGACTGGGCTGTAGTTGTTCTGCTTTGATACTCTAAAAGCCACAAATCCATAAATACATGATGCGCATGTCAGTTTTCCAGAATTGTTGTTTAAAAAAGAACATCTTGTGGGTCTGCCTCTCACCGTACCAAACTCTAGTGCGGTAAAATATAAAATGACGATGCCACTGAGACCAATTTTGGTAAACAGTGATTGTGCGCTTTTTTTTGTCAATGTTTACTTCCCTAAACGAAGACTAAAGGCTACAGTGAATAAAAAAAGCATATTATAACTTGACTTGGAAAACATTTTATATCCTTAATGTATTCTGTCTTACCGCGACCGCAATATAAAACAACACAACAGATCTGAGGCCACAGCGAAAAAAAAAACTAAAAAAACACTTGCTACACTGGCTAACTGATGAGAAGTGGTTGGCCTCAGACGTCTGTTTCATCTCCAACTCATGCTGACAGATCAGTCATTATTCAATGTGTGCAAACATGCCCTCTTAAAACATATTCTGTCAAGTCATACAAATGATGCTTTCTATCTGCCTTTAAATTAGCTTACTGAAGAAAAAAAGTCAATTCTGTCATCGGACTGGGTTTTTCTCCATGGACTGTAAAAGAATAAATAGGATACTAAGAATTATAAAGCATCATAAAACTAGTCCATTTAATGTGTGAACTAGATTTCAGGTCTTGTAAAGTCACCCCATAGTGTTATGTAAATTCATTCATTCATTCATTCATTTTCGGCTTAGTTCCTTTATTAATCTGGGGTCGCCACAGCGGAATGAACCGCCAACTTATCCAGCAAATGTTTTACGCAGCGGATGCCCTTCCAGCTGCAACCCATCACTGGGAAACATCTATACACACTCATTCACACACATACACTACGGTCAATTTAGCTTACCCAATTCACCTAAAGCGCATGTCTTTGGACTGTGGGGGAAACCGGAGCACGCGGAAGAAACCCATGGAACACGGGGAGAACATGCAAACTCCAGAAATGCCAACTGACCCAGCCGAGGCTCGAACCAGCGACCTTCTTGCTGTGAGGCGATTGTGCCACCCACTGCGCCACCGTGACGCCCCTGTTATGTAAATATTTAAACTAATTTTTCTACTAATAATCACCTCCTTCAACATTTACAAATCAATCATTGTGAGGAACATGGAAGCTTAATATTTTTAGAAGTCACGCTTTACAGTTCTTGCTATTAACAAATTATTGACTATTGCTTTTGTCTCAAACTTCTAAAATTATGCTTGAAGTTAGTTTTGGGTAATAAGTAGGATTAGGGTTGTAGACTAAATACAATTACTGTATGTATTTGATATGTACTTCAGAAATACAAATAAACTGCCAATATCTTAATAATTGGGAGATTATGTCCTTAAACTAGAGTGCTACATTTTAATTTTACTAGTGACTACTACTGACTTTAGGCATGAGCGCATTGCAGTATTGTGCAGTATTAAAACTGAATATTCACTTTTAAAATTCGTTAAATATAGAACAACCACCAAATCTAAACTGTCACACACATGCATAATAGCAAAAATAATTAGAAAAAAAGACCTTTATCTCATTGCCATTTTAGTTATTTTTATTCTATTTCTCATTATTATGCTTTTCAGCAAAGACAAGGTTCATACAGCAGGTTTACGTTAAACATGCATAAGCATGAGATTAAATGTGATTGTTACATGTGATGTACACTGTAAACCCTAATAAGCTGAGACTACTCAAATGATTGGAGGAAAGGGATTCCCTCAGTTTGTTTGAGTAATGGGAATTTGACTCAATTAATTGAGTTGACCAAATGTGGTCTCTTTATTGAATTAACCTAAATGTTTAATTACAGATAGCTTAAATGTTTAAGTACAGACTATTTAAAATGGCTAATAGACTAAACTTCCAAATTCTTCAGCTTTTATATTCTTTACTTACTTACTCCCAGGCCCGTTCATATCAAAGTTGATATTTAGTGCACCATGTTGGTGTTTCGTAACATCTAATTTTTACGTTAGCCCAATGCTCAACCCCCAAACTGGAGGACCAGGACATTCACACATACATTATGGACAATTTAGCTTACCCAATTTACCTGTACCGCATGTCTTTAGACTTGTGGGGGAAACCAGAGCACCCAGAGGAAACCCACATCAACACGGGGAGAAAATGCAAACTCCACACAGAAATGCCAACTGACCAGTGACCTTCTCGCTGTGAGGTGACAACACTACCTACTGCGCCACAGTGTCACCGTGTATATCAATTAAGAAAAATGTATATAGGCATTTAAATATCTACTTATTAATTTTACTTTTCTCTTTCATCAGATGGGTTCAGGCAGTGCTTCTGTCCTGCTGCGCTTCAGCAAATTTCAGCATCACAAGCAAAATGACCACTTTGTGTCATATAGCATATATCGACCAGTATCAGTATATCAGAGTGATTGTGAAGGTAGAATTTCAAGTGTAACCAATCATTTAAAACAGATACATGGTAAATCGTTTAAAGGAATTTAAATGTTAAGTTCAGAGAATATGAAAATATGAATCAAAAGTTTTTTTTTTTTGCTGCCTAATGAAAAAACACACCTGTTTAATTTTTGATGCATTACGTTTTGTAATGTCAGGTTATGTTAACTTAATATCTTCAGTAATGACAACAGCGAGGTTTATAGTGTACATCTCTAATTTGTGTGTATTGGATGGATTAAGGAGAGGAGGAATACAATTCTAAGAAATAACAACAATAACATAGGAATAAATGGTAGCTGGTAGTTTTAAATTAAAATAAATGGAATAAATAAAAAGGAGAGGACATTGATAAGAATGAAAATAGTAAGAATAATTAGGAGGAGGAAGTTAATTAGGAGGAGAAAAATAAGAAAAAAAACATATATGTATAATTGACAGAGAGGGCAAAGGTTATGGAGAGAAAAGAGAAAGAAAAAAAAAGGATGAGAGAAGTAATAATATGAGAGATAAATAATAAAAATAGTAAATAAACATGTATAACTAAATAACTGGATTGTGGGGGACTAAGATGGTTTGTTTGTGCCAGGCTCAAAGTAATATGGATCTTCGTAGTTTCATTCTATTAAAAAAATGTACGTATAGCTTTTTCAATACATTTGGATAGTTTAGATCAGGGGTGTCCAAACTGGAGGGCCGGTGTCCTGCAGAGTTTAGCTCCAACTTGCTTCAACACACTTGCTAGGAAGTTTCTAGTACATCTAGAAAGAGCTTGATTAGCTAGTTCAGTTGTGTTTGATTAGTGTTGGAGCTAAACTCTCCAAGACACCAGGCCTCAAGGACTGAATTTGGACACCCCTGGTTTAGATGATAGTTGAAGAGGACTCTATGTGTGCAGGTGTCTAGTTTTCCTTTCACAGTGACATTACAAAGACTGGGAAACAATACAGTGTTTCAGCTCATTTTTGTGAATTCAGATCCAGATTATTTTGGTAATGTTGTCATTGTTAAGTAACAAACGTTTGCATTCTTTTCCATTCTTGAAACTGAAAGCCTCATTCACAAGTCCTCATTCATTGAAACTGAAATGTTCCACGAAAGAAAGCAGATGATCCAGGTTTCAAATGACACAAGAGTGAGGAAACGATGAGTGATTTTTGGGTGTACTACTCCTTTTAAATGCAAACCGGTGGCAACAAAACGCAGGGTTTAAAGCATCTTCTCAACGAATCCAAAACAGTCTCTTGGCTTCCTCGAGTAGCGTGGTACAAAGTGAAGTGATAGACTCTCATGACACCTTTATTGCTTGTGGACCCAGTCGTGGGAATAATGAAGTGATTTCTGAACAATGACCCGGCAGATTAAATGCGTCTCTCAACCCGTCATTCTCACAGGCCTGGGGAGTTTCAACACCCACCGTCTTTTCCTTCTCGCTATTGACAGCTAACAAAGCTTTCTCAATTTTCTGCCACTTGGGCGACACCAAGGAAATGTTCAAAGGCAGGGGTGGGAGGAGGAGGAGTTCGGCGCACAGGAAAGGCCTTTATGCGGACCGTGTGCTCCTAACACACTCAAAAACAGAGAGCGAGAGTAGATAGAGAGATTGTGTGTGTTGCTTCAATAGGTTACTGATCTTACGGCCATGAGAACACGATACAAGACACCTTTGTTTGGTCACAGAAGGGTGTGCTAATTTCACTGTTATATTCATGACCTGAAGAAAAGGAAAAGTTCTTTCAAAAGCTTGTTTAAAAATGTGCCAAGCTCATAAACTGTATTCAAGCTGATTTTGTTGGACTTTAAATGCTATACACACTGTAAAGAATGCAGGATTTCACTCAATTCTTGCCGAAATGTTGTTCCAACACAAACTGATTAAGTTAACTTAATTATTTTTATGAATTTGGTGGATTGAGCATAAAAACAATTAAGAAAAAAAAACTGTGTTGATTCAGCTAATTTTAAATAAGTAGTTTAAACAAGCAGCAACAATTACTTTTTAAGTGCACTATTTTCCAACATAGACTCGTTCTGAAAATGTAGCCCTATATACATTTCTGGAGATGGCAAATTATGTAGCCAGAAGTATGTATGGCTGCATTTCATCTTTAAAACCAATGCTATGGGGTGGTATAACGCCATTCCTTTTCTCGCTTACCAGCTGACCACTTATCTCTCCAGAAATGTATATAGGGGTACATACAGAATGAGCTTGGGTTGCTATTTTCAATACCATAATAAAATATATTTTTCAAGTTAAAAGGTTTTTTTTTAGATACTTTTAATAATCAGTTTATTTTTACTTTAAATTACTGTTTAATTTTTAGAATTGTTTTTTAATCAAATGCTTTTTTTTGTGTGTAATTACATATTTTGCAACCCTTGCAAAAATCATCATATTTTCTGATTTAACCCTTGTGCCCTGTTCAAATTTAGTACCCATTAGTTATGTTAGGGATGAAAACTAAATTAAACTGCTGTAAAATGCATCAGATAAATATTTTTTTCAATTTTTTTCAATTTTTTCCAAAATTACAGGTAGGACTGGACGATTTTTTCGATTTTTTTGATTAATTCGAATTTACATTTTAAGATGATTAAATTTTTTATAATATCAAGGTATCGCGATTTTTTTAATAAAAATATTATAGCAGCTTTTCCACTATTGTGCCAAACCGTTCTAAACTGTTAGACAATCGTGCTGAATTGTGATGACAGTGTTGACGTCGCGGCTCTGTTGATAAGCTACCACAGCTGGCTCAGCGCAAGCCCATTGTCGCGAGGTGCGCGCGCAGTCAGCAGAGGCCTGCGCAGTCAGCGGAGGCACGCGATGCGGCGCCAGGCGAAAGTATAAATCCAGCTTTACACTTAGGGCCGGCGCATCCATAGAGGCGACCTAGGCGGCCGCCTTGGGCGGCAGAATAGTGAGCGAGAACCCCCCAGTCCTCACTTTCATCCGCGACACCCACCCCGTCCCGGTCCTCATTTTCATCCGCAAACCGGTAAGTTTCTATTTCACTTTCGGGTTGAGGGTGACGTGATTGCCGTTCACCTAGAGCGCCAGTTCAGCTTGCTCCGGCCCTGATTACAGTATATACATTACACAAAATAATAAAATAGGCTAAAAGTTTTATTCATGACTAGAGCTTAATTCATTTAATAGACATATAGGCAATGAGACCTTTACTTCGCCTGACTGAGCGTGAGTTTATTGCATGCTGCGCTGTATTCGGTAGCACAGATCGCTCTGATCTGGGTGAGAACTTTACCAGCGACTTCATGCACTGCTGAAAGCCTTTTTTTCCTGCTGCGCATCGAATCAACAACAACATATATCCATGGAACACAAAATAGCAGACTCTTTGAACAACGAGGACATAATTGCACTTAATTCAAAGCCCAGACGTCTGGTTTTGTATTTTATACCTGCGCACCACCTGAAGGACGGTTACGACATGTTGTGAATGTCGGCTGTCACCGCAGAAAGTCATATCTTTCTTTAATTTGGACTTTTGCTTGAAAGCTTTACGGAGTGGCACGGTAGCTGTCCAAAGTACTGTAGCTATGAATTAAATCATAACCCATATATGCACCAATAAACAAGTCAAATGAATGAATAAATAAAATAAATATGGATTCTTAAATGTCGGTATTGTTTTTACTCCAAAAAAATATCAATACGTTTTGACAAATGTTTTATAAAAGTAAATTGAGCAATTTCCAACATTTCAGCTATAGGCTGTTATACGATTCAGTTAAATATAAGATAGACATTTAAATATAGATAGATATGTAACAGGTTTCTGTGGGGTTTTTTGTTGTTCACTGTGATCTTTAATATACACTGGGTGGTGTATCTACGCACAAATATTTTCCAAAACGTCAAGCAGGAATTTGTCTATAGGAATATAATAGGCTACACCTTGTTGACCAATTTATGTATGTATGGCCATTAAAAATACATGTTCCTTAACCAGATGGTTTTTCAAGTTACTTATACAGAGATTGTTACTTCAGTCATGTTGTTTCATTGTTTTAAGTTGACTATAGTTACACAGTAAAAAAAAAAAAAAAATCGAAATCGAAATCGTGAATTGGTCAAACTTTATAAAAAATCTAGATTTTTTTTTTTTTTGCCATATCGAACAGCCCTAATTACAGGTTTTAAACCCAGAATCCAGAAACTATGTTTGGTAAAAAAAAACAGAAATGTTTTTTTTTTTTTACCAAATCAATGACATAATTTATGAATTTGGCAATTTAATATTTTAGTAGTTTTGATCAGGACTGAGGTTGATTAACAGATTTATGCAAAAAAAAAAAAAAAAATAATAATAATAATAATATATATATATACACACACACATACATACATACATTTTTACTGCAGTTTAATTTGTGGATGTTTTCATCCCTAACATAACAAAGGGATAGTAAATTTGACCAGAATGTATTGTTAAAAAATGTATTGTTTAAAAGTTAAAAAATTTTTCAAAATATTTTCCCAAAATATGTGTCAGAATAAGATTTGTCACCAAAAATCCTTCTGCTAGCTGAAACAGAAAAAGTTCTGGCCAAATTAATAATAAAGAACTAATATTAATAATAAAGGAGTCACTCCAGAGTGGACGAAAACATCCCCAACATTACATAAGCGTTAATAAAAAATATGTGAATTTTTTTTTTATTTAAAACAAAAACATACATTTAAAATGACTTTGTGTCTTTTCAATAATTTCATTCTGAGATTAGTTTGTTTTACTTTATTGTGATTTCAGAACAGATGCACTAGCCTGATGTTTTGCATGTGTGTATGCATTATATTCTACTTTATATTTCTAATTTGAGACATTTTAATTTTGTTTTTGTAATTCTAGTGTTACAGCATACGCTTAATTCAGACGAGAGTCTGTTTTTCATTTGCATTTTTATTTTATATATTTAATTTGCTGAAAGTCAATTTTAACTTTCAGTTTGTACCGTTGCTTACAATTTTAACAATAATACTTTTAATAAAAAAAAACATTTTAAACATGAATTAAGACGTAAACATAATAAAAAAATGAATCATGTTTATTATGCTTAAAAGCCAACATACTGCATTTTCTTTCTAAAAATATAGATGCAGATCAGTGTTTTATGTTACTGATTCATCTTATTCTGTCACAAAATAACATTTCCATTATTCTTTTTTTGTATCTGTCTATTTTTACACAGTACCAAGATAGAAAGAGAATGCGAGGTGACTGACGCACTTCAGCTCTAAGTATAATCTCAAACCCTCAGTCTGACACATTACATCAAGCCTAAAAAAAGCAGCCTGGCCTTCGACACAACCAATTCTGATAAATGGACATCTGATGGGTTACTTATGGCTACAGTGTTCCCTATCGCCTTGCGCCACTCCCTGCTTTGTGTCAGTTATTCTGGGTCACGTCTTGATAGCAAATCCAGAAATGTTGCTAACTGCTTTTTGCCAATACTCAAAAAACCCACTGTTTTGCTGGCGTAGTAATAAAGTGATGGATAAAGATGAACTTTAAAAAAAAAAAAATACATCATTGTGATTGGTTTTTATCCCCTATGTGCTGTTGGGGATGTTTTTGTCCACTCTGGGGTGATTTTGTGTCTTAATTTGGCCATCATTTTTTTCTGTGTTTCAGCTAGCAGAATGATTTTTGGTGACAAATCTTATTTTGACACATATTTTGAGAAAATGCTTTTTAAACTCAACAAAACACTTTAGTGATAAAAGGTAAAAAAAAAATCCAACCCACAATTACTTTTTATATTGAAAATACGTCATTTTGTGTGTTTTTTTTTTTCACCAAATCAGTGACATCATTTGTGAACTTGGTAATTAAAGAGTTAAAATTCGGTAAATTGTCTAAACAATTTAGTAGTTTTGATCAGGACTGAGGTTGATTAACAGATTTATGCAACAAAATTTGAAAAAAAAAAGTATCTGATGCATTTTTACAGCAGTTTATTTCAGTGGATGTTTTCATCCCTAACATAACAAAAGGGTAGAACATTTGAACAGCACAAGGGGTATTGTGATTTATTAAATTAGTTGAGAGTTTGCACAGTTATCAGAAGGAACTGTTTAACGTTTTACACTTTGTGTACACTAGAACTACAGAGGCAGTCGTTTTGACTACTTTTAAATCTTTGTTACATGCCTGGGGGTGTTGCTCTGTTGTTCCCTCCTCACCTTTCTGTTTTTATTTGCTGTCTGCTGTTCTTCTATAATCTAGGTGTTCCGATTGGCTTGCAAATTTTTCACGAGTGGACCAAACAGAAGAGAATGGGGATCATTTTAGCACTCCAGTGACGACTCAGACTAGAATGGGGTGATCCTTGTCTCCTATCACTGCTCTGTCTTTCTGTGTGACATTTGTGTGCCTGTCCTGTTCTCTGGTACTCTTTAAGTTTTTTTTTTTTTTTTTTGAGTTGTACATCTATTCAGAACGTCCATGCTAAATCTGCTTAAATCTACTAAAAGGGAAGTGAAAGTGAAGTATGTTACGTGACTTGCATTTTACACACACATATTTAATTCTCTGTTAATCCATTAGTTAGTAGCAGGTGCTACTCTTTGTATGTTTTTTCCACCACTTTTTTGCCACGTACGTTGTCTGTCAATCCATAGCAGCTAATGTCTCAGGGAAATTTTTAAAATATTGGGTTGTCATAATTATGTTTAGCCCTTTTTCATCCTCCAAGCCACACAGGGCATAACAATGTTGTAATTTAATAACTTTAAATAAATCTAATGTTTTTTTGTTTTTGTTTTTGACATTTTTATTTATTTAATTGACACAACAAAAAAGAGCTCTGAGTGCCCTAAATGGCCATAGTGGTCAAATTATTACTACAAATTATCATATTACAAAAAAGATGAGCTTAATGTAATGACTTCATAAAATAGGATGAAAGATTCAAAGGTTGATTCTAAAATCTTACTAGAAGCTTCAAATGTAAATATGATAAAATTCATAATTCATAAACCATACTAGTCTATTTCTGGTAGTTCCCGTCCTAAGCCCTAATAATAAAAAGTAGACACTTTTGCTTTTGCTGTGTTCATTAATTAATGCTTATTCTTGATCCATCTCCTCTGTCTCATTTTTGACTGTGAAAAAAAAATCCAGTTTAGTGTTTTCATCTGGTAGACAAACCAAACCAGTACAGAAAAATATGCGCATTGCATGAGCAGTTATAAAAATTGCACAGTGAATTGGAGATTATTCATATCAAGCACACTAGATGCACACCCTTTAAAATATGAGTAAAAGTGTAGTCAGTGAGTGTTTCATTTAGTGTTTGAGTGCAGACTTTGGTGTTTATATTTTAGTTTTTAAGTGAATCTTGGTCTTTGAAAGGTAAATTAATGCAATGCTTAGCGACTAAAGCACATAAAAAAAGTTCCCGTTCTATCTTTCTGCCAAGTCCCTTGGGCTCAGAATTAGTTTGGCTTGACAATGAAGCAACAGGAAATCAATGGAACTCTCCAACTGCCTAAAGAAACCCTTTGTGCTGCTTAAGCCAGGTGTGGTTATCACATCAACCTAGCAACTTTGGACATTTAACATAAACAGGGCATTCAAATAAATTCTTATATAAAGGTGCCAGATAAAACATTTCTTCATTAAGTTAAACTGTCCTGTGATTTTTTTTAAATAGAAGATGTGTGGCTTAAGCAAGTGCAAGTTTTGCATGTCAATTTCCAACCTCAAAAATTGGCCCTAATATAATATAGTTGGTGAAAGGGTAGTGAATATTATTAGTGATGTGCTCTGAAATATACACATGCAAAATAACTATACTTGTGTTGTCAAAAATATTTTAACCAATTGATTAGATTCCTTGCAAGATGACAAGCTTGGCAAATGAATAAAGCTGAGGTTTATTTTAGCCAGAAGGAGTGAGTGAGCTAGCTTTTCGCCACCCAGAGTAATCTACAGATTGCTCGTAAATTGTACAAAAAAGTACTCACAGATTTATTTATAGTTGAATTTTTTTGGTTTAACATATCTGAAAACAGAGGCAGGAATTAATATCAATCTTCAATAAACAGATGAGTTAAAAGTAAGAGCGGAGTGATATGACACAATGGATAAACTCAGCAGTCTACATGTGTTTGTTGCCTCATTATACATGTTAAAGTAACAAAATATACATTTAAACAGACATTGAATACATGTATAATCTATATATCCTACATTTTGCATTCTGACGCACCATGAACACTCTATGATCATGGCTGCCTGCTTCACAAAGCTGCTCCTTTACTCTTCCTTAAAGGCTGTTTCAAAAAAGAGTCCTCCATATATAAAAAGTATAATACAAGCTTAGAGAAGCTTAAAAATATATATTATCATTGGTGTAATCTCCCTAAGAAACATTGTGGCCAATCAAACATGGCCTAGGGATGGCATATTTATAATCCAGTGTGAATGATCATAGTCAGTGTTTTGTTCCAATAGTTTTTCACTGGAATTTTACACTCACAGAATATACAAAGAAACAATTTTGTTTGAGGCTCAGAGTATGTCATTTCCATGCATTGAGCTCTTATTATTTTGCTATGCCTAGGCATATCCAGATTTACATTCTATGGCACCATTTATAGATTCTTGGTCGATGCAAAAATACAAGATTTTCTGTGAACCTCTGAATACAAAAAAAAAAAATTGTTTTGAAGAAGCACCACACATGAAGACCATATGTCCAGCTACCACCAGTACAGACTCCAACGGTTTTTGGCCAAATGACCAATGTTTTCATAGTTTCTCCAGCTGCTGCAGAGTCTCTAACGTAGAATCGTTTAAACATTATTAAAGTTATGGAAGATTTGACTTCCCGTAAGAAGCTTGAAAGATCAGAGGAGGGATATATTGAACAAAAATAAATTCATGTTCTACAAGTTGAGAATGCTTGCACAACTTCATGTGTAATCCAAGTTTTTTGGGTTAATCGTGGAAAATGCGATTTTAAACGTCAGGATAATTAGGCTAATGCTGCAGCAGTGGGTGAATTTAGCTTGGTGAACAGCCAGCATCAGGATGCCTACACCTGTGAAAGCCCAGATAGGAATTGCTGTAATTGCTGTTTATTTATCATTTACTGGAAAAGCATACGCATCTTAGAACAACAAACAGCATTTGCTGTTACAACCAAAAATTAAATTAAAGAAAGAAAGTAATTTTTTTCTTTAGTAATATATTCAGATTTCCTTTTATAATCAGAATTTCCATAACATATTCTAGACCTGCTTGATTAGCGCCCTAATGACATACAAATTATTATGACAAAATCTAAGCATTGTAAGACTTCTACAATAAGCCATTACTTGGACATTCAAATGAAGGCTGGGAAACAGGCACTTTTGGCCTATTCTAGATCCTGTAATTCCCTGCTTCCTTCTCAAGATGGGAATTAAGCTAGCTCTGTTTTTCTTGTCATTGTCTTTTTTAGGTCAGAAGTGGCCAAATAAGAATTACAATCAGTGTTAGAAAGGCTAAGAGCTTAATGAGAGGATACCAGGTCTACACTACAAGAAAGGGAAAGGGAGGGGGGGAACAAAAACTGTGAGAACTTGAGCGAGAAAACGGCAGAGAAAACGTGAGATGGGCTGGAGAACGGTGAGACAAACAGAGTCAGGTTACTACCGAAACGCTCAGATAAAAATACCTCTACGGATGAACATGTAGACAGTTTTAATCTTTTCCTCTTTAAGCGGTGAGGGACGCAGAGGGGGTTACAATGGAAACCAGATGGTTTGGTGGAGATGCTGTGAATGTGTCTGGACAAATGTGTTTTTATGTGTGTGTGTGTGTGGATAGACCGTATAACCGTGTCATGTGTCTGTCATCATTTAACTGTTTGTACGTCTCTGCTTCCCTGTCTGCGTTCTCTGAAAGGACATAATCCAGCCATTGTTACACATGTTCAGGCTAGAAGTCTGTGGTCATCAGCCCGGCAGTGAAACCTTCAAAGATATTCACTTTCAAAATGTCAGCGTAAAGATAAAAATAAACACATTAATACACACAACAAAACAAGGAATCGCACCTGCATGTGGAGTTGTTTATTCGCTTGGAATGTTTTTGTTAATTTAGCCACTAGTTGTCCTAAGGAGTTATGTAAATCAGGTAGGCCACATACACACTGCAAACATTTGGGAGTGACATCCGCATTTAAATGCTGGAATGAAGCTCTTTAAATCACTGGTTTTCAAACTTGGATGCCACGATCTCCATTCTGAAAATATAAAAGAAGTTATATATTTTCATGAATAAAGACCCATTTAGAAATGTTATGCGGAATATGCAACAACTTATTCATCAATGAACTATTCAAAAGCCTCCCTTTATTTGTGGCCCTCAGTTTGAAAATCTTATAAAGTTTGTTCAATTCAGATGATAGCAAAATGTAGCTAAATTACTATAAAAACAAATGACTTTTTTTATGATGAACGCAAAAAGATTACACAAATAATGTACACAAAGAATGCTCAATTTAGAAATTGTGTACAATTTTGTCATAAAAAGGGTTTATAAGGAAGTCATAAAAAGGATCTCTAACCCTTTTATCATTTTACCATTTAACCAACAAACATTTTTGGCAGTTTTGCCTTTATTGTGATAAGACAATAGTCAACCTAGACTTATTGGAAACACATGCCTCAGGCTACATTTTTGCTAAATGTAAAATACATTGCTCTGGGTACCTTTTGTTGCTTGTTTCAGATGGGAAATCCACTAGAGGGTGCTATTTACATTTTTGCAAATCTGGAATATGTTACTTAAGGCTAGACATGGGACGATAACCGGTTTCAAGGTTTACCTTTGGAAAGGTCAAGGTTTTAATACTGCCAAAGTTTTCTGTCGTTCCGAAGGTATATGTAAGTTTTATTTTTTTACATGTTTTATATATATATATTATATACAATATATTATATTTCATTTTTTAGGGCAACAGTATCTCCAGTAGACAAGTAACCTCCACAACAAAAGCTACTGCTTCAATATATTTTAAATGTTTCATAAAATAAAATATATTGTGTTCAATTGGGGGAAAAAGTTATTATTATTATCGTTTTTTACCCAGACATTTAAAAAGAACATATTTTGGAGCAGTAATCACAATACCATGATACCGTGAAATTTTTATTCATGGTTATCATACCGTCAGAATATTATACCGGCCCATGCCTACTTAAAGCTGATTTTAAAGCTGCGGTCACACTAGAGTTCGAGCTTGCCAAATTCTGTAGTACGGCACTGCGAAAAGGGCCAGGATTAAACAAGATGATTAGACATTAAAAAAGCAAGTGATTGCTCCATATTTTAAATTTCTGTACAGAGAGGTCATGTTTTGATCGTCGATTGGTCTCACGTAGTCAAGTGATGCGATTTCGCAGGTCAGAGTTCACCAAGCATAAACTTTCCAACCCAGCAATCTGCGAAAAGTCCAGTGTGACCGCAGCTTTACTTCTGTGTCAAGCACACTCGCATGGTTTGGCACGGCCTTTGGCGGGCTTGTGGCTGACACTATCGCTGACTCGCACCTCTCAAAAAATGTAATTACACATTGCAACAACGCGTAGCGCAAGCTCTGTGATTGGTTGGCTTGGTAGCTGTGTAGAGTGTGGGCGGTGCTAAGAGCCGTGAGCCCGATGGAGCGAGTGTTTACAAATGTCGAGTCCCGTGAAGGAGCTCCAGATGTTTTGTGTTTACCTTATGATTAAATGATTAAATATGCCTCAAAATGAGGTAGTTTGAACTACTTGTACATTAAGGTAGCATTCAGAAAAAACAAAACACCCACAAAGAAAGGATACAGAGGAACATAACCTACTGCCAGCTAGTGTTTCGGAAGTGTTATTGCAGAGCAACACAAACAGCACGCAGAAGAATAAATGCACAGCTACGCGCAAGGCATGTGCCGTGGGTCTCTGTAATCTCACGGCACAGAAGTATAAACCAGCCTTTAGGGTATATATTGTTATACATGTCAGTACATGTCCTTATTGTATATGGGGTTGTACACAGATGCCAGGGCTTATCATACAAAACACCTTGCTAACAACTGACCTAATTTCTTCCCTAAACCCAATCAATAGCGTTATTAAAGGCAAATGTAAGAAAAGTCTATTTAGATTTACCTTGATTTTACATTGCTTTCTTTTCTTTTGTGCTTCACTAGACTTGAAAACAAGCATTCTGCAGCACACCTACAACACTGTACAAAGTGTGCTTCCAATCAAACTAAAGGAATCAGATGTTTACTGTGTGTCTTGTGGTCTTATTTCAGCATAGGTGAACAAGTGTGTGTCACTTGTGCATTTGAGGCTTAATCTATATTGTAAACCCGCAAGTTTCTGCTAAAAAAAATGACAATGAACTAATTGTAATTGTCAAAACACAGCACAATTTTTTCACATTTTTAAAGGAAGGACTTGGACTGAATAATGAATGTGGTTTAACGTTGAATTATCAAACACAAGAGCAAAGCACAACTCAATTGTCACTGTATAGACCATTTTGAGGGATGTAAACAAAAACAATGGTCCCAACGTATTTCCTGTTTTGCATTACTAATTTCTATAGCTTCCGAGAATCGAAAAAGAGCCACATATTGATAAATAATGTTATGATAGCTGTTTTAATGTTAAGTTATGATTGCATTACCTCTTGTTACAGTTATGAAATATATAACAAGCAGGAAATGATCATGGGCCAACGACATCACCACATTGAAATGGTCTATATTCTGTGCTCTCTCATACATTTACTTTTGTCACGCCGTCCATCCATCTCAATGAAAAATATATTTTATCTACTGTATTTACAACCTTAATCGCACACGTACTGCACCCAGATGTCTACCCGGTGTGCTTACATGTGGAAAACGTAATTTTTAGAGCATTTTCTCATTTGCAATAAAGTTCTCTGTCAGTTGCTAGAATGATATTCAGCAGATGTTTTCCTGGTTCATAATTTAAAATCGGCTCTTTTGAAGATGTTTATCAGATAGCAGTTAGCAATAAACAATAACTCATGGATAATGCATTCTTTAAAGACGTATGTGTACTTACTCGTAAATTATTTCAATTAGTGAAACAATTCATTCACGTTCGAACAGTGGGAGTTCAGAGTTGGGTCAGAGTTGACTTCATCAGCTGTTGGATGTAAATACTTTTTTGTGACACAGGCTGTCAGAACACAGGATTCCACTGTTATGAGGCTTCTGTGTTTACTTTATGTGCCTTTGCTAGCTTTTGAGTCTGACAATGCCATGGATGCAAATCTGACTGTGATAAAAAAATAATTTGTGAAAGATTGGATATGAATGTCTTTCATTATCTCTTCAGAGCTCACGCTCAACATCTGGCTGAAGGAAACATTACTACAGAATTTATATCGCTGATAATGACTCCAGGAGACATCTGTCCATTGCGACTACTGTTTCCTGCTGATTTGAAACCGTGGACAGCTATCTGCAAGTTCATAACTTTATATTTGCACATCATTTTGAGGAGGACTCTGGGAAAGATATGGAATAACATGTTTTTTCAATACAAGAAAAAAGCATTAGAGGTTGGAGAACTCGACTTGCTCGAGTGCTTAGACTAATAAGGCCTGAGCCCTGGAAAATTTACACTCGAAGACAGATTCTGCAGACTCAAGACTCAACATAGCCACGCTTTTATGACAATCCTGGAATGACAAATTGAAAATGAAAATAGCAAAGAAAAACTATCCAGAGAAATGAACCATAATTAAAAAGCAGTTAGCGCAATGACTGGCTCAAGAGCGGTGAACCCAGTTTAGGCCCCGCTTTTTTTAAGCTCTAACATTGTTTACTGCTTGGAAGGGCATTAGGAATTATCGAAAATTTACAACTCTGAAAGTCTCTTCACACACAGTCTTTCAAAGCACAAAAAAATAAGCCAAAAGCGACAAATTCATCATGTAAAATTTTAAAGGATCATAAATCACAGCTCAAAGTACACTGTAAATCTAAACGGATCAAGTGAAAGCTGCTGTTTCCATAACAGACAAAAATATCTAAGAGCTTGTCAAGGGTAGGTTTAAGTTGTACGCTTTGGCGTAACTTCTGATGTTCCTGGGTCATTTCTTGACCGTCTGACCTCAGTGAGAAAGATGTTCAGACTGGTAGCCATATGAGGACATGCAAAAACTGTTCAAAAAGCAGTTTAGATGATCTCATTCAGTGTAATAAATGTAACTGTAAGCAAGACGTAAGCACTGATAAACTGATTTTCAATGTTTCAATATGAACACAAGGAGGAGTTCATTAAACAGATGTGTGGCCATTTATAGTATTTACTGTTTGCTTGAATTTGCTGTCTGCACTTTGTTGATTAAGATTTTGTTTCATTAAAGGAATTGAGATAACAAAACCAAACAAAAATTACTGCACAAATGAAAACCAAAAAAAGACACAGCTCAAAAAAAAACGTAAAAGTAAGCACAACTAAAAACAAAAAGCAAATGACATAAAAAGAAAAGCCAAACACAAAACAAAGAAAATTACAGGTATGCAAAACAATACAGTACATCACAGGACAAAATCAAACAAAAATACACCAAAATTTAATAAATACAAAACAAAAGGTACTGCACAAATGAAAACAAAAAACGACACAAAACAAAAACCATAGAAGTAAGCAAAAATAAAAACAAAGAGCAAATGGCACAAAAACTAAACACAAAACAAACAAAAAAACTATGCAAAACTATATATCACAGGACAAAATCAAACAAAAATACACAACAAAATGTAAGAAATGCAAAACAAAAGGTACTGCACAAATGAAAACAAAAAAATGGCACAAAACAAGAGCCATAGAAATAAGCTAAAATAAAAACAAAGGGCAAAGGGCACAAAAACTAAACACAAAACAAAGAAAACTAGGCAAAACAATACTTCACAGGACAAAATCAAAGAATAATACACAACAAAATGTAAAAAAATACAAAACAAAAGGTACTGCAAATGACACAAAACAACAACCATATAAGTAAGCAAAAATAAAAACAAAGAGCAAATGGCACAAAACAAAGCAATTTCTAAATTGGCACAAAACATTACAGCCCGGGACAAACACAAAATTGATTTAACAAAATACAAAATTTGAAAAAGCTTGTGTTTGGCCAGTGATAAAATGACTAGTATAAATAGTGTTGTGGCACAATTTCATTTTCTTTTCGGCTTAGTCCTTTTATTAATCAGGGGTCGCCACAGCGGAATGAACCGCCAACTTATCCAGCACATGTTTTATGCAACGGATGCCCTTCCAGCCGCAACCCAACACTAGGAAACACCCACACATTCTTGCACACACTCACATACACTACGGCCGATTTAGCTTATTCAATTCACCTGTACCGCATGTCTTTGGACTGTGGGGGAAAGCGGAGCACCAGGACGAGCCCCACGTGAACACGGGGAGAACATGCAAACTCCACACAGAAATGCCAACTGACCCAGCCGGGGCTCGAACCAGCGACCTTCTTGCTGTGAGGTAATTGTGCTACCCACTTGTGCATTTTATTATCTTCTTCAACTTTTTATCTCTTAAATTTTTGATGTAGAAATAAAAAATTACTATTAAACAACAGAAATTAGCTCAAGCACTGTATCAAGCAATAAATTACGCATTCTCACAGTACCAACCATAATTCTGTACCTTATACAAAAACCAGACCTAATTTAGTAATTATATCCGGAAGCTCACAAAACCAAGTAAACAATTCCAACCTCCATTAACTTATATGTCTATAATTTGGCCATAACCGCAATGCGCTGTTAAATATTACTCTTGGGTGGGGAATGGGGAGAGTTCACTGGTAAAAACCTTGCTGCCCAAGTCACCTCACAATCAGGCCTGTTTAGGGTTCTGCTCATTACTAATGCCTCCAGAACCCTCAGCGAGACCATTATTTCAGATTTATTTCACATGTTTGAAAATTCATTATGCCTTTATTTGCAGTCAGGGCTAATGGTAATAAATGGAGAGTGGGTTTTATTGGGACCACACGTCGGCATGCTAGAGTTTAATCAGGAGTCTGGCCTTGTTTTCACATTATACAGCCACAACTCCCAGACATGTTGATTATAGCAAATCAGCGTCAAGATCTACACCGACCCTGCAAACCTTAATAAACCATTAGCTCATCCGGCAGAAAAAAAAAAAGTCAAAAAGCACCAGAGCTCAAGCTTTCCATCAGCCCAACAAGCATCTCCTCCGCAGCCAAATGTTTGTGCGAGTAAATGACTATGATTAAGGCATCTGGATTATGCCCTGTCGGAAAGCCACGGTTTACTCGCAGGCAGCGCGGGGGTTTCTGGGCTCTGAAAATTAGCCATCTGATGGTGATTGGTGCTTTTCACGACTGCTGCAGCAACCATGAGCTATGTTGTGTACATTACCACACCGCTAAATCTCACTGCCATGGACCGCTGAGGTTCTCCGCAAATGCACTAAATGACAGACATTACATATAAGGGCCTAAAAGACTCATCATTCATGTTTATGAATAAACAGATTATTTATATGCAGCTTCCTCTGATGTTTAACACTTGGACCTTTAAGCCACCGCAGTCAGGAAGTCCCGTTTAAATTTGGACGATCACATGGTTGCAATTTAAAGAAAAGGTAGACAAATGCTTGAGAAAAAGAGAGAAAAAGAAACTTTTCTTGCTAGCGCTAAGACACTTTCCTGTGAAGTATTTCAGTGCTAACCACCCATAATCTAGTTCAGCCAGATGCTAAATTTGCTGAAGTAGCACTGTTTAGCACTGTTAGCCACTTTTACACTACATATACACCTCTTATCTGTTTAAATTAGGGTCATTATTGATTAATCAATGAATTTACATTAATCTTAATATTGATCTGCAGCTAAATACAAATCTGCTTTCCCGCAATGGCTGGCACTGAGCCAGAGAGCGATGTGTGGTGCTTGTCATAAAACAATTTATCAGTGTTTTCAAACATTCATTCATTCATTTACCTTCGGCTTAGTCCCTTTTTTCATCAGGGGTCACCACAGCGGAATGAACCGCCAACTTATCCAGCATATGTTTTACACAGTGGATGCCCTTCCAGGTTAGTTTATTTAATTCACCCACAGTATACCGCATATCTTTGGACTGTGGGGAAAACTGGAGAACTCAGAGGAAAGTTTTGGGGAAAAGGAATTGTAAAGGATTTTTTTTTAACATTTTTGTCTCTTTTTCTTTTCATTAAACAATTCTGTTTGTATTGCTTAAAGGTGACATATTAACTGAACTTCTGTTGAGTGTGATATGCTTTGCATACTAATGAAGCATTTTTGCAGATGAAGCTGACAGAAATGCAAAGGTCTGATTGTCTTCCTGTCAGCAGAAATGTGCTACAACTGAACACAGAATATGTGCAGTTGAGAAAGGCTTAGGCTTTTAATGTTGTGCAGAGAATTAGTAGAAAAAGAGGACGCATGTATGGGTGCGGCCAATGGAGGACTGGAGAATGATTGACAAGTGACAAATTTCACTAAACTCCACCTGTTAATATCAGCTGCCTATATAAGTTGACGTCAGGAAATGAAAACTGTTGCGCACCTCCTGAATGTAACTTCTGCATTGCATTGAGAATACCAGAATTCTGTGAATCAAATTATTCATTTGTATCCAATAAATTACTAAGATTTTTGACATTGAAGAAAAACCTCTCCTGACCTTTTTTATTGAACACGCATGGAATTGATTAAATATTCCAACAAAAGCCATGCGAACACGGGGAGAATATCCAAACTCCAACTGGCCCAGTTGGGAATCGAACCAGCAACCTTCTTGCTGTGAGGTGACACTGCTAAACACTGAGTCACCATGTCACCCTGTTTTCATAAAAAAAAAAAAAAAAAAACATTTATTTTAGGTTTCAGACATTTATGATAGCATTTATGGCTTGTTCAATACAATGTTTATTAACTATTAAAAAAATAAATTTTGCTTAATTCATGCAAGATACACAGTGTTTAGCTGACTAGAATATTTACTATGTTCTTCTCCCAGTTAATCAGCCACTTACTTACATGTATATCAGAAGTTGATGATTTAACATGTAGTAAATCCAGCAGTTCTAATCTGTCTCCTGCAACACAGACTAACATATAGGCACTCTAAAGGAAAAAAAGTCATTACCTAATATAGGTACTTGTATTCTAATTAAAAGAAGATAAACAAAATTCATTTTATTCAAAATGATCTTAACAGTCTATCAAAATATAAGCAATTTGTATCCATAAAAATACAATCAAATTAACTAATTATTTGCATATTTCCTCTAATTCAGGTGCTAAAATATGCCCACAGCATGTTCTAACAAACACTGTTATTGCTGTGTGTAATTCATTTCAGTGAATTCCTTATAGAGGTACAATAGGTAGAAAGTCAAATCATAACTAATGGATAACCAAGATGCACACTGTCACTCTAGCTTCATATTTTATTAATTACAGAGACAGACTTTACAGTTGTGTTCATTCCTCCATGGCGTAGTCTGCAGGAAAAATTCCAGTCAGTATCCATACTTTCCCTAATTCAGAAGTATCAGTGTCACGATTTTTCAGTTAAATTGAGACACAATAAAAAAAATAATAATACAAATTTGGAATGGAGCCACAAACGCCAAGTTTTCAAGCTGCAAACGCATATCAAATGTGGCCAGAGATTCTTTTTATGGATGTGAGGAGTGTATTAGCAGCATATGACTGTTATGCAATCACTAATTGGAAGATCATCCACCCTGGACACCATTTTCAACGAGATCAGCTTCCATGAAGAGTAAAAATGGGTGCCAGAAACATATTTTCATCATGTCAGAAGCCAAAAAGCAAATTATTACTTCTTTTTTCTCTTCTTCTCACAATTATTCCTTGCATTTCATGAGATATTCAGGACCATAACCATAAGTTAGTGTTTTTGTGAAATGCAATATGACAAAAATATTATAATGTTATGACAAAATGCACATGTGCACGCACACGCCTGCATCGCCTCCACTATTATTACCCTGATCATTTTAAAAATAAGTTGAATGGGTTAAAAAAGCACAAACATTTGATTTAGAGGCTTACCACAAGTGCATGCCTTGAATTACTTACAGTACATAGTACATATGTATATATTCAAGCATAGCAATACTATTAAATGTTGACCATGTAGGGACATTTATTCTCTTTGATCCACATGATTAAAAACGACTTATAATTAACACAGGTTTACTGTGAGCATTAGATTTAGATGTTAGGAGGATAAAATACAGTTTGTATAGTATAAAAATCATTACGTTTATCATATGAGAAGTCCCCATAAAGATGTACAGTGTGCGTGCATGTGTGTGTGCGTGTGTGTGTGTGCACATGCAACTCTAAAAAATTATGGAATACTGAAAGAAACTAGTTTTCATATTGTCTAAATCTATGCATATTTGTTACAATATTATGATATACTAAACATTATAACTTTTACCATCTTCAGTAGAGTTGCAATTGTAAGAGTTGTAAGAGAGTAATTATAATTATAAAAGTCAATTACTTAATTTGGCAAATAAGTAATTTTGTTGTCCTTAAAATATCACACATTTCTCACTCAATTTTACTTTTTTATAAATGATAACGCTGCCTTTCCATTAAAAAAAGATCTATCATAAGGGAAATACACCATATTAGTTTGTACTTGCCACTAAAAACGTTGAAAACCCCTAGTCTAGAAGCCATTAGACTCACGCTTCCACTGTTGACACATGTAACTTCCAGTAATAATAATAATGACAGACAGTCAAAACACGGAGGCCATAGAAACCATACTGGGCACAGCAGCAGCCAACAACTTCTGTCATTTAATGGAATGGTCAGCATGGACATGGAAAATATAAATCAGGCTTAAATGCACAAGTGCAACAGGTTTCACTAATGAGGCCAGACAAGTGCAGGAGAATAGTTCTCATGGCTTTTGTGTCGTCAGGCCTGTTGACAGCTCACTCTGGTGGCTTGATTTATAGCAGTGTGCTGTGTAGAGTCCTGCTACGAACTGAGGCAGCACAGTGGTTTTCAATTCATTCCTTTCATCAAACTAGAAATAAAACAGCTCAAATGTGTGATCACAAAAATATCACTGAAGCTACAGCTGATGGGTAATGTTCATGGGAAGCACATGCATCTCTCTATACAAATAAATGTTGAACACAAACTGTTCATTTGTGTTGGTTTTGGGATTTTTTTTCAAAATAGGCTCATTCTGAAAAAGTAACCCTATATATATTTCTGGAAATTGCGAATTATGTAGCCAGAGCTTTGCATTTAATCTTTAAAACGAACGCTACGGGGCGGTATGACGACGTTCCTTTTCTTGCTTACCAGCTGACCGCTTGCCTCCGTGTGGAAGGCTTTTCCGCTGTTATCAGTTTACATGCCCGGTAGCTTGACATGTATGTCAGCGGACTTGAGACACATAGCGGAGTTGACTGCGACAACAGGGTTTGAGTCCGGTGCAGAAGGGTTCCAGAAAGCAGGTAAGACAAAAACAAAAGCTGAAAAATAAAATAAACAAGTAAATGACAGCGTGGGAATGTGGTAAAATCGGAAAACGTGGTAAAAACCAGGGGGCTTTTTTTCTTTTTCTGAATTGTTTTTTTAAACACTGCGGTTGGGTTTAGGGAAGGGGGTAAGCAGGTAAATCGGTGCTTTTTAAAACATTATTGGTTGGGTTTAGGGAAGGGGAGGGTGGGGTGGGGGGAGTTGGTCGGTTGGCCAATCAGTAAGTCAGTCAGTCGACATCGCGAGAGAAATTTGAGATCTGAAAAAGCGCACACATCGACCTCTGGTGGATTTGCGAAAACAAAAACTGCAAATTAACCTACCTCCTGGGAAATATTTGGCTCTCTCCAGAAATGCGTATGAGGGTACCTAATCAGAATGAGCCTGGATTGTATTTTTTTAGGGAATTTTAAAAAGTCTTTATTAAACCAAATCAAACATCTACAAGGTGAAGGCCAACATTACAATTTTTGATTTGAAGTAGTGAAGAACTTGGAAATCATTAAAAAAGCCAAAGGAACGAGAATGTGTAACTTAATGGCTTCAATGAGAGCAATCCCATGAATGATAAAAAAAAACTAATTATAAGCAACAGTGGAAGTTTAAACTGTAATTACATAATTTGCATTGGTTCATGGGAGTGGATAGGGTAAACAAAAATGGTTTGAACACATTTTTTTGTTGCTGTGCCTCTTTGATTTGTGGAATTGCCTGTACATCATCATGGTTAGAGTAGTTTTTCTGCACAAAAATCTCTATTAATCACAAGAAATGCTATTAAATACTTTTAAGTTTTAAAAAGTGCCAGTAGCCAATAGCCTTGCAATTAGCATACAGACATAAAGCACTAAAGTTTGATTCCCGATTGTCTTTCTATTTTCCTGTCAAAAATTAAAAAGGAATAAATAAATATTTATAAATATTGCTTATAAGGAAGATGTTGAACTAATGCATACAGATGTGTTTTAGCAATAAATAACAAGGTTTTATTATTATTATTCTCTTACTTTCAGGTTGTATTTTACTTAAAGAGCCCCTATGAGTTTTTGTAAATGACCTTCCATGCAGTGTGTAACACAGCTCTAAGTGAAGTGAAATATCCAGCTAAGGTTCAAATCTGAAAGTGTGCCATGTTTAAAACTATTGATTCATCTATAAAAGAGTCAAGTGGTTCAAATTAATTGTCTTGGTAATGAATTTTTAGCTGTGTCAGCGTTCTGTCGATACGGAACTCAAGCCCCGCCCATTTGTTGTGCGCACAGACCCGGGAAAATTGAAACCCCTGGCCACAAACACTGTAGAAAGAAAAAGAGAAAGACAAACACTGTAGCAGATCCCGGCTGAATCATTTTGTGAAGACACTGTGCTCTGAAGTGTGAGGGGAAGTTGTCAGTGGTTGAAGATTATTTTTGCAAAATATACCTCAGCATTATAGCCCCAGCCTTGTGCTGTGTTCCCATAATTTTTCTAACGAGTGCTTCAGCAATCTACACGCTTACAACAGGGCATCCGTCGGCCATTTGTTAAAGGAAGGATGAGAAAAGACTATTAATGTATGGGACTTTGTCAGAGCTTGATAGAAACGTTACAGTACACAGTTCATGAATCAGTTCCTTACTACATTTCACAAGTGTTAGTAACTTAAGTGCAAATAAAATGGTTGCCTCCTTGTTTTCTCAGCTTGCAAATTATGTATTTAATTGTGTTTTGTTACTTGTAACCGCTCCATGTGGCTTGTACTGTATCTGAGTAACTCTTTATATTCTCATATCACGTCTAAAACCATGTTGAAAATGCAACGTGTGCCGCTTTGTTTACGTATATAAATGCGTTTGTGACCTTGCGATCCACTGCCATTTGTCGTTGCTATGGCCACCGTCAGCTATTCCACCACATGTGCGGCAGACAGGTTTCAAAATAGTTCAGCTTTTGCCACTGTGTGGATTAATACTGAACGTGTGTCATGGTTAAGAATAGAGCAATATGCTGGTGTTAAAATGTACCGCTTTAATTCACTCCTGCATTGGGTCCACACATACACTCTGCACTCTGACTACTTCAAAATTGTTGATAAGCCACGGTGGGCAACCAATCACAATAGACTGGGTCATCAGACTAATCAGCGCAGATTGGCATTGTGCTAAGGAGGGGTTTGGGAACAAATAAATCACTGAACGAATCATATAGGAGTCGTTGGGATAATTGGGCAAAAATAAATGCATATTATAAGACAATGAAAGTGTTTTTTGACCTTGCATGCATTTCAGACTGTTGTTGGGAGACCCCAAAACCAAAATACGACCTTTTAGTAGGGGCTCTTTAATATTTTTTGTCATTTTATTTATTTATTTAAGGGTTTTTTCTATTTTTCTTCTTCCCAAATTCAACTGTTTATTATAGTAATTACAACTTTTGAGCATGTAACTGTACAAAGCCTAGTAAAGCTATATTACAGCTAATGTAACATTAATTACTAAATACTATCTTTACTGTCTTTACTGTAAACCATGTTCCATGGATATTATATGTAACTGAATTAATATTACTCATTGGTTAATGTTGATTAAAATAATTAAGATGATTTCCATCAACTGAATTAAGTTTAAAATATATAAAAATACTGCATCACAACATGGACTTTGCATCATTACTACAAATATGGATCATCATACAACAAAACCTTTGAATGTTGACTTAGTAACTGAAATAAAATCATTGTTAAAATGGAATATTTTTAAAAATACAATTATATTTTTGTTAGTGTTAGTAAATTATACTAACACTAACATTAACAAACAATGTCATCATATAATGGATGTTTTTTTGTGTGCCATCAAGCATTTCTTCTATATCTGTCTCACTCATTCATTAACACAAAAAACCTAGAGACCATTTAATCCTGAAATAGCAGCTGTCATCTCAGGTCATCCGCTTAGGGATCGAGAGAGAATCTTACCCAGCCCTCACCTCCCACCCACAGGTCCCACCTCTGACCCACATAGCCCTTCAATCACACACGAACGCAGCTGGTCAGAAAAGCGATCCCATCATTGCTACAAGGAATGCAGCGTGGTGTAGGACAGGTCCCGGGACAGAGAATAGAATGGCAGGAAAATATTCAACAAGCTGTAGAAAGGCAAAGCAACATCTGCGGAGCATAGTGGTTCTCTTATCAATCTACTCTTTCCATACGGGTTCAAATCGTACAGTAGATACGGTACATTGATTCTGCAGAGAAAAACAACATAGTCACTCAAAGTATGTTATCAAGACATAAATCAACAGCATGTTTTCAAGCAAACATTCGAAGCTGTTGATAGCTGAAGCTTCTCGGAAGGGTTTGCTACAACAGGTACTTGTGCTAAGCTGCTGCCCTCTTTCACGGTTCGCAAATTGCGAGAGAAATGCTTCCAACAACAGGGAAAACGACTCAAATGCAGGTGTCAGAGTAAAATCTCTTTCAACACATTCTCAGACCTTGATAGGGATTTCAACAACTTTATTTTTGGACTTAAATGCCCTTAGCAGAACAGTTTTGCAGCTTCCAAACGGTTCTGCAAGCCGTCAGGCACGCAATAGAGCTGCGCGATCTGCATGAAATGACAATCAGGATTCTTTGTTTAAAATAGAGATCACAATTTTCCTATATAAACTATAGAATTCTATATTCTTAATTCAACTTAGGGCCCATTTCCACTGAGCCGTTCAATTGAATTAAGCATGGTATGCTTTTATTTACGTTTGAACTGCCAAAGATACCAGCACAATCTAACAACGAAACACAACTATTTTACATATTGTCTGAAAAGTGGCTAATTTGTACAGTACAAATTCATACAACTGTAACCCCTAACCTTACTCATCCTTGGGGGATGAGCAAATCATGCCAACATTTACGAATGAGATCATGCAAATGAATACCAATTAGTCACTAAATAAAAAAGTTACAAATTGCAGTGAGATTGCGATGACGTTACCAAAATTGTAAACCATCATACGTCGCTTTGGGACCCATTCATAAGGATACAAAGCACATTATGTACCAAAAGACTCCAGACTCTCTGCAGAACGCTATTAGTTTACGGACAAATGCCATTTGCTAGTGTTACAAGAGGAAAGACAACACTGCAAGTGACATTTATAAATACACAGCTGGCAATGATACCGTAATAATACAATGATGGTACACAGTAATGAACCATGGTCTACCCAAACTCAAACAAAGATTGTCATCATCTTATGAAAAACAACACATGCCAAGAAGCAAGAACAGGATCCGTTGTATGTCCTCTATTGTTGTTTATGAGGTTGTTCACACGTCACATCTAAAGTATGGAAAGCAGTGTGAGGAGCTCTGCATCCTCTCTATATTTGTGTATGCTTGCTGAACATCTACATTTGAAATATTGAACTTGAGTGTGCAAAAACACATGATATGTCAAAAACCTGTACGCATTCTTTTATGAGGAAGAATGACATTGATTGCAACTTTCTGACATACACAATGGCTACCAAGAAAGGGTACTATTGACAGCAAAAATGTACGCCTGACCATGTTACCTGTGGACCATACTGTACTGTACCATACTGTACTATACCACTCTCAGGAAACTAGTGAAAGAGAAGATCAAAATGAAGAGATCTCACAAAACTGGTGCCGTGACCCGGATAGATATGAGGTTTGGTAGGTGTAACGCCCAATTCACACAGGGCTTCAGCGTCAAGGCTTGACAGAGGGCGTGTCTGAAGTTGGGGCTGACGCGATCGTCTTAGCAGCGTCAGCCAATGAAATTAGTCCGCAATCAGCTACTGTCTGAGCTGGGGTATTTGCATAAAGCAATCTGACTGGCTGACACTTCTGTTGGCGCTTAAGAAGTTGAGAATTTCCCAACTTCTGCAGCGAGCAACAACGTTGAAGTGGTGCAAACGGATCCACAATGCAGTTTGGCAACGCCTGACGTCACCCATTCAAAGTGAATGGGAAGCGTTGACGCTGACGCCCCGTGTGAATGGGGTGTAATGGATGATAGCTAGTAAGAGCTTAGCAAATCTCATTCTCCTTGGTGGTTTGGGACTTCACATACAGGTCAAATTTCGATTTCAGTGCCCTCCCCATGGACAGCATGTCAAATATGCATAATTTTTCTCTATTTATAATATTTGTGAACTTGTTAAATGCTCACTGTGATCATACTAATCAATGCCATATAGGATATAAGATTCTGTGACTGTTTGTATCGAGATTGCAATCTTTACTGATTAATTATGCAGGATCAGTAAATAGTATCCAGGGGTCCTCATTGTAACTAAATGATTGTGCTTTGTGAAATTTGGTGACCGGTCTGAGTAGATTTTGTTAGAGGTAACAATATTGGAAATACCAATTTTCCTAACTGATAAGTGTTGGCATTTCTGTTGTGTACAACACTCATTTGAAGCTCATTTTGAGTTTGAAGCAATGTGTTTACTTGGTCATCGATCTCAATCATGCAATCACTAAACAGCGTTGTGAGATCCGTGGAGAAACACTGGACTTCAGCAAGAAGTTCTCAGACACAAACCACAAATGTCTCAGTGATTTAATCTAATTGAAATCGAGATGAAACAGTGCTGACATTCTCAACAGCTTTGACACGGAAAACAGGAGAAACATTGTGCCACGATGATCCTTTTCAACCCACAAATCGACAACATTTATCATGGATTTACTGCAGCAACACTAACTGAAACCATAGTGCTACGGAAGAAATGTGTAATTTTCCTATCACATTTTATTACAATATTAAGGTAGACATGTTGCATGTATCCAAGGAATAATGGAATATAATAACAGCATGCATTATTATTAAGACATATCATTTGTTGTGAATTTACATTTATACTCAATGTCTTTAATATACAACATTTCATACAAAAACAAAATACACCATATAGTTTGACTACCTTTTACCATGGTAGTGAGGTTATAAGTGTTTAAATAATTTAAAAATTTATATTTTGTTATAAATATTGTTGAATATATATATATATATATATATATATATATATATATATATATATATATATATATATATATATATATATATATATATATATATATATATATATATATATATATATATATATATATATATATATATATATATTGTTGTTGAGTTGTTTTTGTTTATATTGAACTCAAGCTACTGCCATATGTGCATTTCTAAAAGACACATTTTTATATTATTAATATGATATCACATGTACAGCCACTGCTCTCAGACATTAGCCTGCAAGCCTGGAATCAACACTTTAGTTGACTGTGACAGATAACTACACTTCTGTCATGAGACAATTTTTGTCCTGGGTACCCTTAAATAACACTTTTGCGAAACGTACAAATTAAAATCTGACAGTTCTGAGCTTAATGGCTTTTGCAGGCTCACGCTTATATTTTCCCCTGCAGTTTGGAGAGGGAAAAAGCATATGAGCCACGTGTGCTTGGCTGCAGTGCAGCACACCACTAAGTTTATACTGCTCACTACAGACACACACTTGTCTTAAACACCGACTACCAGTTCCTGTAGACAACGGCAGTGAATCACTTAGACATTTGACTGTCGGCACACAGTCTGGTATACACTGTTGATTATTTCACTTAAGAACTGCCAAATTTCAACAGGAAAATTCCTTATAGAGTAGGGCTGCACAATATATCGTTTTAGCATTGATATTGCAATGTGTTTATCCGCAATAGTCACATCGCAGGATCTGAAATGTTGATTTGGGATTTTATTTGACCAGGAACATCATGTAACGTTGTGATTAGTTAATCGCAAGAGGCTGCGATATGAAAGAGATATGTTTCTTTTAATTTCCCCCGCCTAGAGCAAATGCATGACTGTTGTTTGTGTGTGATAGTCTTATTAGCCAATTGAGTGAGCACACTTACATTCTGGCCAATAAGAATTGCACAACCAAACTACGCGGAACGCCCACAATAAAAAAAGAAAACAAACACCAAAGCGTTGACAAGTGGGCTTCAGAAGCATTAATAGACAAATTACTATCAAAGAAAAACAGCATTAGTAATATGGGAATATTTTGGCTTCAACGTCACAGACACAGAACAAAAACATTTGTAAGAGCTGTCGCAGAATTGTCACAGAAGCATTAATAGACAAATTAATATCAAAGAAAAGCAGCATTAGTAATATGGGAATATTTGGGGTTCAACGTCACAGACATAGAACAAAAACATTTGTAAGAGCTGTCACAGAATTGTTCCCACAACTTACAGATTATTGAGCTGAATCTTGACTACAAAATTAAATCACAAATCAAATCGCAATTACGCAATTACGCAAATACCTGTCAAAAATAAAATTAAATCGCAATTAGACATTTTCCCCAATAGCCCTATATGTAGTGCTATTTTATATTTGATTATTTAATTTGTGTACCTGAATTATTACTAAATAGCGCTATTTAAGTCATCTGGTGAAATTGTAATTATATCGCAATATATATTGCAGAAAAAAAACCAATGCAATGTCAGATTTTTTCAATTTCGTGCAGCACTGTTATACAGGTTGACTCCAGGATATCTTGTATAATGTCAAAAGATATGATGTCAGAAACTGAAACTGAATATCAAAATGCAACTTCAAAGTGAAATCTATGAGAGAACTTAAGTACTAATTTAAAGTAATGCTACTAAAAATAAAAAAAATAACAAGAAAGTATGAGAATAAAAATACAAGTATTGTCATGGTAACTGACTAATTATAATAAATTATTAAAAATATTTAAACTTAAAACACTATTTTTAATCTTATTAAGGGAAAATATGTACTTCACATACATATAGAAACATTTAATTATTTTATTACATATTGTTTGCTAGTGTTTACTTTTATGATCATAACTTTTTTCTCAGAGCATAGAAAATTTTACAAATTCATGTTTAATAAAATAATAATCATCATTTTTTATTTTCTAATTATTATTTATACTTTAATATGACTAATAAAATCACACAATGTTTGAAAAATACAAACTTCAATTCAAATTGTAAATAACGTACTGATTTCAACTTCTTCATTTTGATTTTTTTGTTTTAAAAAATGTTCAGATTTAGGGTTTCATTTTCAATGAACATTTTGATTTTTTCAAACATTTTGCTTACAAAAAAAAAATAAAAAAAATGGGATATGGAAACATCCCATCAGCACTGGCTATCACAATTTGGCAAAAATATGCATAAATGGAAACCCAGCCGTCTACTGCAGCAGCCTTGTAACTTCTAAAACCCAGCTTTCAAACCTCATGTTCCTGTCCCCTCCGTCCATACAGAGCTGGTGGGTGTTTTGTTTGAGACTATGAGCCACAAAGGTAACATAAACCCCTGAAGTGAGTTACACGCATACTACACTTCCAGAGAAAGGTTTTATGCACTTAATGTGTTTTGAGGGTGCTGTCTGTGACACTTAATCCTTCATGATACAGAGATAACCGTAGCCGTCCTGCTTCCTCACAATGACACAGATGCTAATCTGGGATAAGGCTTATGGAGGTAATGAAGCCTGATTCTGTCAACAGCGTTTAGGGACATGAGATAAACAATGAGATTGCCAAGAAATAAACAGTAACTACAGTAACAAGATCATGTAAGTGCACACACTTGAACAGAATTCGATTTTAATGTTTTAAACTCTAATGTGCTTGGCTTTATGTGTGGCGAATAAGTGTGTGTGTGTGTGTGAAGCACTGTCCTGGCATTCATATAAAGTTTTTTATTGATTGAGAAATCAAGCATGGAACATATTTAAACTAGATCATAAACATTGCGGCGTGAGGGCCTATTAGCAACAGGAAAACTTTACCACACAGTAAAAATCAAGCAAGGGCCTCGCTACATATAATTTACACATCCGTCATTCAACAAGCAACAAATGAGAAAGTAATTCCAAAACAATCTGATGCAGCCTAAATCTGCTGACTGAGCCAAACATCGAAAAGGGTGAAGATTGAGTACTTTTTTCTCACCATTTTGAGTTTATTGGAAAGAAAAAAGCATCAGGTTACTTACCTATGCAGGCATGGACTCTGACAGACAGCTGTGTTCTTAGTACAATACTGTGCTTCTTTCCTCTCCTGAGGAACAAACACAAAAACAAACATCAGACTGAAAGTCTAATATAAACAAGCAAAGTTAAAAGAACTGTGCTGACAAATGCTCATATGGTTTTGTTTTTGTTGATAACATCCATGCATAAGTAACATAAAAAAACACGACACAAAACAAAATCCATTTTACTTTGATTTGTTTTCCATTGTTTTGCTTTTTTCTTTCGTCACATAGCAAAGCAGAACTAACAAAAAACAAATGCATTTTGCTTTGTTAAAAAAACTAAAAAAAACAAACACAAATGCAATTTGTTTGTTTTGCTTTTTAGTTAAACAAAATATTTTTTATTTCTATTTTGTTTAGAAAAAAGCTAGCTTTGGTTTGTTTAATAAAATAAAATAAAAAAATATATAAAATACTATTGAAGTTCAGTAAATAGTGAATAAAAATAAATAATAATAAAAATATACTATTATATATCCATTTACCCAGCACCCCCACAACCCCCCTCCGCCATACTGTGGTAGTGTTAAAGTAATTACATAATAGCAAAACAATAAAGGTTATGCCATTATTGTAATTAATTCGGCAACAAAGTGAGCTAAACAACTTTGTGTCATGATAACTTCTTAAATAAACAAGCTTCTCCCAAACTTTCAACTGGAACTCCATATATACAGTAGCAGAGCATTTCAACACAACATAAAGCTACCAGCTTTATTTATTTAGACGTGAAGTGAAGCTAAATGTTCTACAGCACCTCTGTTTGCATCAATACCCTGATACTGTGTTGCATCTGCTCAGGTGAGCTAACCAATAAACTGAACTTTTTTTGTTGTTTTTTTTTACTTAAAATATTTGAAAAGTTTATTGTACTTTATAAAACAAGTTTACTTAATATATACAGCGAATAATCATAAATTTACTTAAATTTGCCAGAATTACCTGCATGACACTTTTTTTGGCATTATTATGGTTATATACATTAAAGTTTTATGTTACATCTAATGTTGATAAATAATGCTTATTGCATTACTTTAGTGTCATGTGTGTTACCATGATGGTGTTTAGTAGTTTAGTAGCGAAAATGCAATCTCGATAATTATTTTCCATTTTTATTATGATAACGATATATATTTCGATATAAGTTGTTAGTGCTTCCAGATTAAGAGTACCACATCAATGACTGAAGCCACAAAAATTAGAGAGCATCTGGAGGAAACCCACGCGAACACGGGGAGAACATGCAAACTCCACACAGAAATGCCAGCTGACTCAGCCGAGGCTCGAACCAACGACCTTCTTGCTGTGAGGCGATCGTGCTACTCACTATGCCACCATGACGCCCCCTACATTATATATTCGGATTTTTCTTTGCTTGTGGGTAAGCTGTTTGCGATAAACATTATATTATTGTCTCATCACCTGTTATTGATTGTGTATTTATCTGTGCAACAAAGGTACAATGTGTAGATGTTAGTATTTTAAAATATCGGTGTATTAATATCATTTTTAAAATATGATCATCATACAGTAAAAATCTGGCAACCACCGCTGCCGCTTTGTACTGAAAATTGTGCAGATTTTTATACAGTGCACTGTAAAAGCTGATAAATTCAGATTACGCGAAACATTTGAGAAAACAACCTTTTTTTTGTTACTTAATTTTGACAGTATTTTGTATGACAATAACAAGTTCTTGATGTGTGTGGTGGCACAAATTCATTCATTCATTCATTTTCCTTCGGCTTAGTCCATTATTAATCAGGGGTTGCCACAGTGGAATAAACCGCCAGCTATTCCGGCATATGTTTTATGCAGCGGATGCTCTTTCAGCTGCAACCCAGTACTGGGAAACACCCATACACTCTCACATTCACACACACTCATACACTATGGCCAACTTAGCTCATCCAATTCCACTATAGCACATGTGTTTGGACTGTGAGGACAACCGGAGCACCCGGAGGAAACCCACATGAACACGGGGAGAACATGCAAACATGCAATCTCCACACAGAAATGCCAACTGGCCCAGCTGGGGCTCGACCTTCTTGCTGTGAGGCGACAGTGGTGACAATGTCGACAGTGAGGTGACATCATATTGTCTAATCACCTGCATTTAATTGTGTTTTTGTCAAACTACATATTTTTAAGTTAGTAGAACTTCATTTTGACACTATTTTGTATAATAATATGTTTTTGATGATTGTGATGGCACAAAAGTTGATTATAAATCAACTATTTATAGTTCTATTTACAGTTCAACTATCTATTGATATCTTGTCAATTACGAGACATCTTTTCCCGGCCATTTAAGAGGTTTTATGGCAATCTGTGTCTTGGGTATATTACGGTAGGGGAAGCCATAGTGCATGTCCTGATTAAGTTACAGGATATCTGTGTCTCCTGTGAGAGAAAAATAAGATGATCAGAGAATGTTAGACTAGATAGAATGTAAAAATGAAAAGTTATACAACTTTTTTTAAGAGTTACTCCCTTCTTTACCAGATTTCACCCCCATCAATCTGGACAAAAAATTCTGTTTTGTGTTCAACAAAAGAGTGACATTTATCGTTTGCTTTTATAACCAATTGAGTGTGTGTAAATGGTGAGGAAATGTTCAGTTTTGGGTGTATCCCTTTAAGTTTTAGCAATGTCATGTGTTCATGTAGCTATTAAAAAAAGATTATTTTTCAATACATTTCCATGATGATACTGAGTCTGAACCTACAGTGCTCAGCCTATATAAGTACACCCCTCACAAATCTCTCTTTTGAATTCATATTTTTAATAGGAAGCTATACAATATACTATTTGTGCATATACATTAGATTAGTCAGTACTAAAGCCAAATCTGGAGCTTATCTAACAAAATAACCTACGATGACTGCCCAAAAACTAGTACACCCAAATTTGTTATAGAAAAATATTAAATACAAATTTAAAAAAAGAGGAAAAATCAAGAGAAAAAAAAAATATATATATATATATTTTGTAGGTTGTATTATTGTTTTGTTTTTTTCAATATTGTGCTTAAATTTAATTGTATTATCAGTCGATTTCTAAATATGTTTGGTGATTAAATTTTTTTTTTATAAAAATATCTGTTTAATAAACCTGTTTTGCTTAAATGCACCAAAATACATTTCCTATATCCACTGAGAAATGATACAAATATTCTTTTTCAAAATGGGGTGTACTCAATTATGCTGAGCACTGTATGCGTTGCAAGATAGTCAAGACCCCAGATGACTTCCTCCAACTGACTAGAAGAAACTTGATGAACCGAGAGGGCGAAGAGAGTCCTGTTTGTAGAGAAGGGGTCAGACAGCGTCCGGACTTCCCTGACCCCAACCGCAGAGGTTGGCGGTGGAGATGACATGTAGGTCACCACATCCATATAATGAGTGACAGACGAGCGCGGGCACAGACCCAACACCCTCTCTTCCATAGATTATCAGGCCTGATGAACAGAGCAACTGTCTGTCTCATGAATAACTGGAAGTAAACACACAATGGAATGAAATGCAGCTGCGTTTGAGTTGGAGGAGAGATGGATGGATGATTTAGAACAAGTCGCAGGCCTCATTCGCATTTCACTCTATAGTAACATGCATGTGGGTTGAAGCCTCCATTTACCAGTGAGATAAACATTATGGAGTGGACAAGAAGCAGCAGAGTATAAAGCGCAGACAAAACAGATGCTCCTGGAGATTTGGAGAAAAGATATGTTTACTTCACTTCCGTAAAACATATGATACTACAGGTTTGCTTCCCAAAGCGAGGACGGCAGCATTGAGACCTGTAAACAAATGGGGCATTGTGCAAATTACACAATGAAAGTTTGATGGTCCGACTGGCAATATGCCACAGATTGGGTTATCTCTGGTAGGGACTACCTGGGTGATTCTCACGAAAACTTAGTTTAAAAATTTTCAAACCAAATTTTTAAAAAATGTTTAAATTAATTTTTTGTTTTTGCAGATATTTGAAACAAAGTCTGGAGTGTTTGTCAACATTAATTTAAAAATATATACATATCATTTAGTGCCTGTTTGAGCATAATTTAAAAAATAAGTAATGAAAAATCTCATTACCGCAACAGTCTGAAAAATCAACTCTGTTAAAAAAGCGAATTCACATTGACATTTTAAAAAAAGGGATTATTAACCATCATGTACAGTTACTTGAGATTTTGAAATAACAATTATTTTTTAATTAACAGCGTTTTTTACTTTGATTGTTTTTTCTCATTACCGAAACACCCTACACAATTGACAACCCTTTTTTTAATATATTTTGATTAAACCTGATGTATTTTCAAAATGATGTGGCTAACCTGAAAGGACATAACTTGTAGATTATGCACATGCATTGAAAAGCAAACGATTAAAAATAAATAAATAATTAACACTTAATGAACATTGGTTGCGGTAATGATAAATAGGTTGCAGAATATAGGATAATTATTTCAATATTGATTTTAGGTATACTATGTATGAGATAAAAATAAAAATAAAACATTTAATTTAGAAAAAACAACATTGAATTTCAAATATTTTATTGTTTAGTGCTTTAATAACAAAAATTCATTTCAAAGAATAATTTCCACTTGCTTGGATAAGCTGAAATGTATCATCATCCCTACTAGATGGTGTGGTCTCTAGTACAGCTTTAACCCTCTGTTATTCCTTATTTGGGAATCAAACTTGTGGTCTTAGCTGGTCAAAAAGGGATGGACAACAGTGAAGTACCAACTGTTGTTGTTGTTGTTGTTTTTTTTAGCTAATTTAATCAAATGTATATAATATTCATATTATTTAGAGATTTTTGAGAGGGTCTTTATGCATTAATTAACATACATTTCCCTTATTGAAAACAATGGAATTTTTGTAATTTTTATTTTTAATAATGTTTAAATTAGTGCTGTATTTCCGAGTAGGGTCTGTCTGTGGACTGCAAGACAGGTGCATAACATGAAGGGGCGTAACTTGTTGTGGAGGCGTAACTTGAAGTTATGGAGACCCACATGTCAAACTATGTTGTCGGCAAAATGGCGATGTACCAATCAGTTATTAACATCTACACCTACTCCACACCTAAACCCAACCATCACAGTTATTAACGCCTATACCTACTACAGTACAACCCTAAATTCAACCACCATCTTTATTAACGTACAGCTGCAGAGGCTTTCATACTTGATGTGCTCAAAGAAGTCAGCGAGTTGCTAAATGAATGAATATAATAATATGTCAAGTTAATTGGTTGTGGATAAATTTGGAGAAAACTCCTGAAAACATGTAGTGAAAATGTTCTCTTGTAAGTAATTCCACCATCTTGCCAATAACATCTCATTGTGACATCTCACATGGTTCAATGGGATCTCCATAACTGCAAGTTACACCTCTTTAACTTACTACAAGTTACGAACCTTCATGTTACGCCCTTGTCTTGCAGTCCACAGACAGATACACTTGGTATTTCTAGGTAAAATAGAGACTGTCGTTTAAAAACAAAAGGCAGCTTAGCACCCTCATGTCATTAAAAAATACATGCAATGGCATGGTCTAAACACTAGGTTCTTGTATTACGATCTCTACAATGCTGCTTGTGAATTCCTTTCTAGACAAGCTAAAATAATTCTTTCTGACAAGGTTTCGAAATTTGTTGTTTGACAAAGTGATTTGAAGTGTACATTTTTGTATTTTGATTAAATTTTGTAGTTTGAAAAACTACATATGGCTATAGAGACTATACAAAAGGCTTAACATTTTGTATGATGCAGTGTGTTTGTGTTTCTCACTTAGGTTCACCCCTTTACACTTTTTTCAGAATCATAGTGAATTTGTATTTTTGCAAACAAAATATTTTCTAAATGTTCTTATTTGACTTAATGGTTATTTTCTCTCTCACTCTGTGTGTGTGTGTGTGTGTGTGTGTGTCTGTGTGTGTGCGTGTGTTTGTACACTGTGTGTGCAGATTAAAACTAAAGTATCACTGTAAAGTGTTTTTTTAGTAATTACACTTGCTATGCCATCTCCAAATCTAACCTCTCTCTTTCCCTCTTTCTGTACTCTTCAATTAGTTCTGGGTTGTTGTATACAATTTTTCCTAAACTAGCTTTTGCTAAAGATTTTCTTTTTTTCACTTGCTGACTCTCTAAAATGAAACAAATCAAAGCAAAATATAAACAGATGGTACATTTTTAAATTAACATTTTTAAATTAACATTAAATTCAAAAGAATTATTTGAATCTAGTATACGATTTACTTAAATTCTCATTCCTGAAACAGAAGTTCTCTCTACCGCAACTGTCCTTAAATGGTTGCGGTATATGAGAAAAGAGTTGCGGAGAATGAGGTGCCTCAATATGTTTCGCTAATAATAGGGAAGCTATGATGATTTAGAAAAAAATTCTCAGTGCATATAATTAAGAATTTAAAAAAAGTTTGTTTTCATAAAAATTTGTAAATCTAACAATTATGTAAATGTAAAAAACTACCTGTTTCGGTAATGATAATCAAAAAGTCGTTTAACCATTTTGACTGGAGAAAATTTTACATTAAACTGGAGAAATATAAAATATCTTCTTTTCTGGCAGCCATCTTGAAACAACTGGCCCATGTGCTTCTTTATTCAAAATTAAACTTTATTTAAACTCTTTATGTGTGTTTAAACAGTACTTTAAAATGGTTGCGGAGGATGAGAACATCTGTCATGGACACATCGTTTTTTAGTTTTTTCTCATTATCATTATACATGAATATTCTGTAAATTATTTGTTCTGTCATGTAAGATAATCTATTAAAACAATTCAGTTGTTTTTATTCTAAAATTGTTATGCTTATTTGTTTAAATTACAACATAACACACATTCAAACACACATGGACACGTTTCGGTAATGAGAATTTCAGTAGAAAATGCTGTAAATTTATTAAAAATAAGTAAATTATGTTGAAATTACACATTGTGCTTCGTAGAGAACAGTTTTGTCTTTATTATGATGTTTTTTGTATTAACAAATTAGCAAGTTTTATATTCAAAATCTTAAGTGCCATGTTGTTTTAGTGGTTTCGTGAGAATAACCCACCTACTGGGAGTTTTTAAAATGACTTGATACACAATTAAAAAACACTGAAATGACTAAACTTGCAGAATTAATATGTATTGCTCAGGCCAGAATAAAAATATATATTTGATATAGCTTTACAACTACTAATAATATTAATTTCTTACATTTATATAGCATGTTTCTGGACACTCGAAGCACTTTACACAATCTCCTCATCCACCACCAGTGTGCAGCATCCACCTGGATGATGCCACAGCAGAGTGATGAAGCCAATTACGATATGGGGATGGTTATAAGGCCAGTGGGCAAATTTGGCCAAACCCCCCTAATCTTTTTCAAAGGACATCCTGGGATTTATAAGAGAGTCAGGACCTGAGTTTAACATCTCATCCGAAAGACAGCACTCACTGAGCAAGTATAGAGTCCCCATCGATATACTGGGCAATTAGGACCCACACAGACCGCAGGTTGAGCACCCCCTGTTGGCCTCACTAACACCACTTCCGGCAGCAACATAGCTTTCCCATTTGGCCTCCCCATCCAGATACTGACTGGGCGCAGCTCTGCTTAGATTCAGTGGGCGACCATGTGACAGTTGCAGAGAGCTAGCTGCTGGCCTTACTATATGTTTAATATGCATGTCTGTTATTGTGTGTTAAAATACATTTTGTTCAGCAACCAGTATAAACTATGAGCCAAAATGTTTAGAATATTCAGAGTACACAATAGTTTAATAGTTTTTTTCACCTAGTAAATCAAAAAGACAAATGCTTTACAAGAATACAGTAAAAATAGAACGTGAGAAAGATTTATTTCTTTGCATGAGATAATGATTAGATGCATTTTCAAAAAACGCAAGGAAAAAAAAAAGATGTTTACTGCCAGATTTTTTATACAATGAATATTATATATTATAATGACAATTGGTAAAAAAAAAAGAAAAATGTGTTTGTATTCATTTTTAGACTCAAAGACTTTAGAAATCAATATTTAGACATATCTGTCTTCAAATTCAAAACAAATCACAGCATTGTTGTTTTGATCAGTTGTCATTTTCTTATAAGTAATAATAAAACTTAAATATTAAAATATTTAAAATCATGTAAAATAATTGTTTTTAATATTATTAATATTATTTTATTATAATATAATAAATATAATAATATTTATTATAATATAATAAAAAATAAATGTCATCAGACCTTTACAAAATAAATCAAATATTAACATTAAACTGCAACCTATAATTGATAAATCCAGTAAATTATTATTATTATTTTTTAAATAAATAAATGTATAAAAAAACAATAAAGTTTTGCTTTTGACTTATATGCAATATTGTACACTGTAAAACCCAAAACGCTAAGGTAACTCATACAGTTTGAGGAAACCGATTGCAGCACACCATTTAAAGTTCAAAAACTAATCCTAATGAGTATTGTCGACTTAATCCATTTGGGTAAACGAAGCAATTTGAGTACTGTAAAACCCAATAAGTTAATGCAACTCTACCCGTTTGAGGAAGCCAATTGCTTCAAACCATTTGAGTTAAAAACTAATCTGTATGAGCACTGTGAACTTACTTCATTTAAGTTGAAGTAATGAGGTATTTAATTAACTCTTTACCTTCAACGCTGAGTTCAAAACTCTTTTCAAATGAGTAGAATTAATTTTTAGTCAATTTTGAGGTAACTACACTCATTCAATTTGATAAAGTTGACTGTTGGGTTTTACAGGGTAATACTATCACAGAATGATTATGTAATATATATATATATATATATATATATATATATATATATATATATATATATATATATATATATATATATATATATATATATATATATATATATATATATATATATATATATATATATATATATATTCAGGGGTCGCCAACTGGCGAAGCACCCATACACTCTCACATTCACATACACACTGCAGCCAATTTAGCCTATTCAATTCACCTATAGCGCATGTCTTTAGACTGTGGGGGAAACCGGAGCACCCGGAGGAAACCCACGCAAACACTGGGAAAACATGCAATATCCACACAGAAATGCCAACTGGCCCAGCTGGAACTCAAACAAGCGACCTTCCTGCTGTGAAGTAACTGTGCATCCCACTGAACCACCGTGCCCCCTTTTTGATGTTATTTATTAATTAATAAATTAATTTATTTATTTATTTATAAGTTTGTTTGTTAGTTTGTTTGTTATATAAAATAGGTGCACTGAGCCAGAGACACATAGAAATAACAGACAGCATCTGTCAGCACTCCTTTTACTAAAACAACCCGACAACACTAAGCAACTCAATCGTCTTGCCATTGAAGCTAATGAGTAACCCTATCTTTTTCATAATGAACTTGCGCTTTCCTCACTGGTAACCTTAGCCCGACTACTAACCATAACCTTACTCCACAGCACCCTACATGCTCATTATCAAATTAAACAGCGAGTCTAAGAATATGCATGAGAGACCCCTAGGAATCAAGCTTTTGTATTTCTGGAGCAATACAGGATTCTGAGGGTAAAGCTGTGTGTCTTGGCTTTAGGTCTTGGCTCGATACTGTGAGAATTTTTGCATGTGGGCGTCTGCCAAGCGTCTACATGGCTGTGGATGGTCTTGCACACAAGGTACAGCCGATGTAGTAAGTATCATCCTGCATTGCTGTCCAGGGCCGCTGGAGAGAAGATCTGCAGTTGAATGACTCAGGCTTTTTCCACAGCTCACGGCCCAGTGATTTGAGTTACCCAGACAAACGTGCCCAGCTCTGTGAAACACTATAGCCCCTGTAACCTAAGAGTGCTTTGGGGCCAAACGGAGAAAGTGTCTCCAGCTCTGGCCACGTAACACCAGCAAAAGACACAGACAGGCTCATTATGCTTATCCAAGGCAAATTATACTGACTTCAGAATTTCATAACAGTTTTGTGTTGCGTAAGAAGACAAATAAAACACTGTCAGACTGACAGTAGAGTTAAAAACAGTTCAAAAACATGTTGATAAATGAGGATCATTTTAATTTAAAAATGAGTGCTTAAATAACATAAAAAACAGGTTATCAGTATGTTTATCAATTTATTTTCCAACCTTGCTATTAGAAACATGAGCATACTTTATCAGTTTAGACGTGCTGATTCAGTTCAGCTTTTCAAGTGCTTCAATAATTCTTTTGATTTGATTCCCATATATTTTTTCATCATCTCCTCCTTGGACACAACACTGAACTGACCTCTAACAGGACTCAGCCATAAAAACAGGCTTATTTCTTAATCCAGATCTTTCTCAGCCGGAGGATGCCCAAGACCAAACCCTGGACCATGAAGACCATCAGAAATACTGCCCTTTAGAGTCTCCTTGAGGTGGTCCAGGGGATTGTGTTTACTGAGATCACCCTCATCCATTATTTTCTAGCTGCATTGGATGAGCCAATCAACTAGGAGGAGCTGGGATGAATTTATTGGGAGTGGTGGAGTATGTCTGTCTTGTTAAGCCAAGTCAGTGACAGCTGCAGGCCCAGAGCGTCCCCCAGTGTTGCCTCCAGCCTCAGAGTGCACGAATGTGTTGGCTCCAGCCAGTGTTGCTCCAGCCCTAGAGCGTCCCCAGTTGGCTCCAGGGAACCCTGTCAAGCACCCTTCTCTGTTACTGTTACTCTGTTACTCATGCCCTGCCTACCCCTGTCAACACTCATGCCCTGTCTGTTCTATCTGATCCTTGCTAGATTACCCCTACTGCTCCTCCCCGCTGTGTCCCTCCTGTTCCTTCATGGACTGTCCACCCTGGCCCCCTGCTAGGACTCTAGACCTGCAGGAACCTCTCTGGACTGCCCCTCCAGCTCCAACCTAGCCCTCTGCCACCCATCCTGTCTCTGCACCCCTGCCCTTCCAGTCAGCCAGAGTCGCTGAACCTCCTGACCCTCCCTGACCTTCACCTCCCTTCCCTACCTTCTTTGGGATACTTGGTCTGGCTTGGTTTCCCTCCATCCTTTACTTCCTGATTTCTTGTCTCCTCCATTTACTGTCTTGTGTTTTCTGTTGATGTTGCCTGTTTGTTTTGTCATGTGGTGTTTCTTGTCTGTCCTGTTTTGTACCTTGTTGGATGTTCTACTTTTTGGTGGCGCTAGTGTCAGGGCTCTACCACTTCAATCTGGTTTATTCTTGTTTCAGTGACAGAGTCCAGGAACTGCTCTCGTCTTGTCATGTACGTTTTTGGCTTTTGTCAAGTTCTTGTTTTTGTCTTTGTATTGAATGTGCAGTCTCAGGCAACCTCAGGTCGTGTGCTCTATCGTCCTAATGTTCATGTCTTTATTATCCATGGCAAGCTGTATGATCTTGGCACTTTGGTCAAGTTGGTTTGTTTTAGTTTGATGCTGGGATCAAGCATCCATGCCGCATATGTGAGCCCTCGGTGAGTAATTACTAACAGAATTTTCATTTTTGTGTAAACTAATGCTTTAAATTCATCATAATGTTAATCTAAATTTTTGATAAAAGAGATTGAAGAGAGCAGCAGATTTGGGCAAATCAGTGAACAAACCAAACCTCTGCCGGTCAATCAGCACAAGCCCTAAACATACTATCATGAAGCTTATCTGTATTAAAACAGTTGAAGTTTAAAACAGAATCAAACCTCCTAAATGAGATTGCACAGTGTTCTACTCTTTATGTACTCCCAAACACCTTATAAACTCTAATCTGGACCCCTTGCAGTCTCTCCTGGGTCTGTAGAGTCATGCCAGGCGCACTTTAACAAACTTTATTTGACTCCTCACTACCAACCTATTTGCAGAATATCACACTATGAAGTCTTATAAAGACGAAAAAGTGAGAGAAAAATTGTGAGGGAGAAAATTACAGAGACAAGACCCATTGTCGACAGGTAGCGTTTACCTCCTTGCCCTGCATACTTGGACCCTGTTCAAAAACAACTATTTGCCTATAGTGCAATTAACAGCAGACTATGCAGGGCCTCCTGGAACTGATATGACTCAGCAAATAACCAAGAAATGAAGGTTTCCGAGCATTTGGTACATGTATTGACCAGAATTTTCAATGCAATAATTAAACATTCATCTAATTCTCAAGACTAATTATATTATTAATAATAATAATAATAATAATAATAATAATAATAATAATAATAATAATAATAATAATAATCATATAATTGCAATTATTGACTTAAAGAAATCACTTTACAAGTCTCCTAGAGAAAAACAGTTGACTTGAACCATTTTTAATCCCTTCAGCCGATTTCTTGTTTTGGAGGGGTCATTGTAGCATAATGAATTCAGATTTGACCATTTGCCCTTCGTTCAAAAAATTCAATAAAAAAGTTTTGATAATTTTCCTATTTAAAGCTAGAGTTTTCTGGAAATACAATGTGTAATAAAACTGATGGAAAATGAAAAATGAGTAGGCCAGTATTGCTAGGAACTACACTCTCATTCTGGCGTAATAGTCAAGAAATTCTGCCACTGTACAATGGCTGCACCAGGCGGAGTGATTTTACGCAGCGTGTGAGAACAGGCTACTTTCAGAGGGTGCCTTGAAACCATCTGAGACACGAGAGATGTGTCTGTCCCATTCCATCAGAAAACAACAGATTTAGCATGATTTCAACCAATAAACCAACCTGAAACTCATAAAGGTTTATAACCACTTAAGCACAAGTCAACATTGAGTACATTTTCATTTTTAGGTAAACTATTCCTTTAATGTACATCTGCCTAAACATGTACCATGCATGAAAATTATGTTATCTTTTTCATAACCTCTCATTTTAGGTTGTTTAAATTAACGTGTCAAAGGTGGCATTTTCAAAAAGCCTCCAACTTTGTAACCCGTTTTCAGATATATGCATTTTCAGTCCCGAAATGCCATTGTGATGTAAACAAACCAACCCAGGTTCATTCTGAAAACGTACCACTATATACAATTCTGGAGAGTACCAAATACGTCCCAGGAGGTACTTTTTTTGCCGTTTTTGTTTCCGCGAATCCACCAGAGGCTGCTGTGTACATTTTTGAGATCTCAAATTTCTCTCAAGAGTGCCATTCCCGCCTGCTGTTCTCACCTAAATCCACCAGAGGCCGCTGTTGACTGACTGACTGACTGACTGACTGACTGACTGACTGACTGACTGACTGACTGACTGACTGACTGACTGATTGACTGACCCACCCTCATTCTTGCCTAAACCCAACCAATAGTGTTTTTAAAAGCACTGATTGTAAAGCTGTCCATACGGAGGTAAGCGGTCAGCTGGTAAGCGCGAAAATGAATGGCCTCATACCACCCCGTAGCATTCGTTTTAAAGACAGAATGTGGCCATAGGTACTTCAGGTTACATGATTTGTGATGTATATACATGTAGGGCTACGTTTTCAGAATGAGCCTATGTTATAACAAACAGGCCAATTGCATAAAAAAGGTTTCCTTTTTTGACTAGGTTTTTAAACAAGTCAATTAGGTTAGGACAGGTTTTTTTGGGTCAATTAGCTCTTTAATCAAAAACTATACTGGTGCTGCAATTACACACTGCACTGTATTTCTATTTTTTATTTACCTATTCTGTATACGTAGCTGCAAAAACTAAATTTACTAAAACTAAACTCCATATTCTAATAAAAATTATGCTACAGCATTTTGTGCCACAAAATGAAACTGCAAAAATTATTGGTTAACACTTGTATCTTAACATTCTAACCCTAACCATATACCAAGTACATGTAATTAATGTATATGACTCAGTTAAATTAATAGTTACCCTGTATCAAGGACACCCTAAAATAAGTGTAACCAAACAAACTGTTGTTTCCAAACAGGTCAGTTTTAGTAGGCTAATTTTGTAATAAAAAAATAAATCTGCCAAAGTAGTTTGACCTGTCAATCTACTCATAAGATTCTCTAAAGTGAGAGATCAAACACACACGACACCTCAGTGTTTCCACACTTTCGACCACAGCTCCTCTGCCTGCCATTTACTTTAGCACTAAGGGAAAAATCCAGTAGTCCAGCTGAGTGGCCTCCTACCCCTCTATCCATGTAATCCGCACAAATATTTGAAGCGTTCCCATTAAAGGAGCTAGGCGTTTCTCCAATGCCAGAGACTAACCGAGTCCGACGACAGCTCCTCCGGCACATCGGCCAGGAAAAAAAAAAAACAAGTTCAAGAAAAACATAAAAGGACACAGAAACCAAGAGAGAGAGAGAGAGAGAGAGAGAGAAAGAGAGGAGGAAGGGGAGAGATATCCACATTTTAAGAAAGTGAGAATTTAGACACATTTATGCGTTGGTGTCAACAGTTATCTTTAGGGTCAGGTCAGGGATTGAGGGTCAGCATGAGATGAGATGAGAGTTGAAGTCAACCATAAGGCCAATACCATGGTATCACAAGTTGCATTCTTGCATCAATGTATGTTTTTGTGTCTTTATTTTATGGATTTGTGTGATTTTTTTGCAAACTCTGTTCATATAAACTTGACATTAAAGTAACAGCGTAATCTAATAACATTGATTACTCTTTACACTGGCTCCCATTCACATTCAGAATAGATTTTAAAGTATTATTACTTGTCTATAAATTACTAAATGACCTAGGAGCTTAATACATTACAGATATGCTCACTGAATACAAACCTAAAAGTTCACTCAGATCTTTGGGATCATATAAACCAGAAATTCCAAGAGTTCAGTGAAAGCAGGGTGAATCAGCCTTCAGCTACTGCGCCCCTTGCTGCTGGAATCAGCTTCCAGAAATGATCAGATGTGCTCCAACATCAGGCACATTCAAATCCAGACTGAAAACACATTTGTTTAGCTGTGCCTTTAATGAATGAGTACTGTGCTATGTCTGACAGATCACACTAATATGTCTTTATTTTCTTTTTCATTCTTTTACAACCTGTTTTAACACATTTTAATCAGTTTTTATATAATTTGTTTTTATGTTCTTATACTTTTTTATAAATCTTTTATTCTTGTTTATGTAAAGCACTTTGAATTGCCACTGTGTATGAAATGTGCTATATAAATAAACTTGCCTTGCCTTGCCTTGTCTTACTATTAGTGTCATGGTTATATAAACAACGCTTAGGAAATTTACTATAAAAAATGTATTAGCTCATTTACAAATGTCCAGGCTAACAAAGAAACAGGAATGCTTACACATATGATGATCGTCTGAATGAATTAAAAATAATAATAATTGTTTAACTCTAGGAGGCTTGTGAAGCCTATTTACAAAAAAATGTGCTTAAAAGATATAAGACCCAACAGGGAACACAGGGAAAGCAGGAACTTATATGCTGATAAATGACAAATACAGATGAACCAAATAAAAAGTAATGATAGTGAAAACCATACAAACGAATGACAGGACCTGAACCAAGTAAACAAAGAGAAGCACATGGCACAGGGGGAGTCCAGACACAAAGAGTCCTGACAATTAGAGTTTTTGTTGACATTTTGAATATTTTTGTGAAGTTTTAATTGTGTTAATGTTTAGTTAATTTTAGCGCTTCAGCTTTGTACAAATAAGTTCATTTATACCTACATTTTTTGTAAATATCTTAAATTAGATGTTAGATGCGCTCAAAAAAATGACTTTTGCTGCTTGTTTAAACTACTTATTTAAAATGAGTTTTACTGTATGTTCAATCCACTTAAATTTGTAAAATGCTTAAGTGAACTTAATCGGTTTTTGTTGGGAGAACATGAAAGAATTGTGTGGAACCCAGCATTTTTAAGTGAATGCTGGGTTCCACACAATCGATCTGTGTTGGGACCGCATGGATGAATCAAGTTAACTTATTTATTTTCACATATTTAAGTTGATTGAAGTTGTCCATAAAAATAACTCAAGAATTGTGTTGTGTCAGCTCTTTTTTAAATAAGTAGTTTGACCAAACAGCAAACGTCATTTTTAAAGGTGCAGTATGTAAGTTTGACACCCAGTGGTTGAACTAGGTATTGCACTCCTGGATCATAATAAAAGTACGCTAGGATGCCAGATTGTGTACAGGAGCGTGTGATTTAAACTGTGTTCTAAATAAAAGCAACGACACGCGATAGAGGGAATATTTTCCATATTAAAAGGAGTTTTTGTCCTAACCAACACCTCGAATTGATATATTAGAAATGGCTTCTATTTCTCACAGCTGAACAACAGAAACCTATGACAGCTAGATCACCTCAGGTAAGCCTTGTGTGCTTTATTCTGTGCTAAATGCTAACAATGCAAGTTTGAATGCATTTTACATGGCATTTGTTGCCATATACTGAAAGCAGAAAGTTCACCTCAGATCTTGAAAATACAATAAACCGTCTGAAATTGAACTTTATAACTAAACACATATGAGTGATTCAGCATCTACATTGATGTTAAAGTGGGTTAACATGTATTAAATAGATTCTAAACCTTACCGTTTCGTGAGCGAGTGCATATTCTGTGCTTCTGAAAGGCTGTATTTACATTTCTGCCGTGTCTCGTCTGGTGCAAACAGCCAAATAGCTGAGCCTCTCTCGTCACAGCGTGTTGTTAGGACACGCGGTTACAATGTAACCTGCTCACCTAATGTTTACGTTCATAATATTTATGTAATTTGCTAATTAATAACCTCATGTGGAACTGCATCTGTCTCCCATACTGTTCTCTTTGGTCACGGACGCATGCTTTCAGAGTCTTTCTGAATGAATGAATGAAATACGCTGTTTTCCAACAAGGCAACCCAGGGTGCTGAAATATAATTGGCTAAACTGGCATCGTGCATATGAAATTTATCTAAACAAAGACAGAGTTCCGGCACGGAAAACCCATTTTCAAAGCAGAATATCTGACTTCAGCATTGTTTTTCAGTTAAACAAGTATGTTCACTTGGGATGTTTCTTAAATATCTGCACACATATTATGGTATTTTTATGCTTTAGAAGAGTCAAAAACTTACATACAGCACCTTTAAGTGTGTGTATTTTTCTGCCTCCATTTTTATTTAATTAAGGTTTTTTTTATTCTATTAGTTTAAATTTGACAATAGATAATAGCACAATCTAATATTTTTGCTAAAATACTGATTATTATTTTTTATTATAATGATTTTTTAATTTTAGCTTACCTTTTAACTTTTAATATTTTTGTATTTTGTATGCTTTTTGTATTTAGACTTATATATTTTTTTGTTTTTTTATTTATTTTAGATTTTCTGTTTTAGTTTACATTGTAGTCAAAGTTGAAGGATGTTTGTTGCATGTTTTTACTGCATATTTATTCTATTGTCGTTGTTTTTGGACGTTGTAGTATCATTCAGCATTGTTGCTTTGCCAGAACTGACGGTTCATTCTAAAAAATGTATAAGCTTATTTACAAATCTCCACGATAACAAAGAAACAGTAACACACACATATGACGATATAAGACCTACAGGGGAACACTGTTTCATTTTTATTACATTTTAAATAAGTATTACATCATTTTCTGAATTAGTTTACATTGTAGTAAAAGTTGAAGGATGTTTGTTGTCTGTTTTTACAGCATATTTATTCTTGTCGTTGTTGTTGTTTTTGGACGTTTTAATTTCATTCAGCATTGTTGCTTTGCCAGAACTGACGGTTCGTCCTAACATCGATGTGAGATTAAACTGGAGGCCCTGTGTCAGGCTCTGACAGCTTCTTCAGCATGAGGTGGTGTGGTAATGATTAGAACGGTTAAGCCACAGTGACACAGAGATATCCAAAACAAAGTGAGGCGTTGGAGGATCATTCCTCAATCAGAGCCCAAAGGGACTTCATATGACTGAGGCACCTGTGGAATGCAACGTCTAATCTGTATCCATTTCTGATTATACCTCTGGAATCCCATCACAGGCCTCCAAAACCCACATTTAGAAAGAAATCTTCAAGGACGCGGATAAGCAATGAGCAAAAAGTCACATCTAATGGTGACGTTATCCAACAACGTACGTCAAAACAATGGAGTAAATGCACTCGGAACAGTTAATCTCAGCTTGAAAAGAACTAAAAGCCAGAACTGAATGACTTGAGAATTAAGAAGCCTAAGAAGCATAAGCCTGATAATTCATCACAGGCCTAATGTAAACAGTAAGAAGATACAGTGGCAACAATGAAACGGCAACAAAGGGATCTCAAATTATTCCTTGAGCCAATTAGCCTACTTTTTTGTGTGTGCTTTCCTCAGTTTATGAAATGTAGGTCAGGCACATCACACCAAAGTAAGATGCAAGCCCACAAAACAGAGTAGAAGGAGGAGAAACGGGTTTGGTTTTAATCACGTACTTCGGCCAAGGTTTTCAGACCCCGCAATAAAGCAGAGCTGCAGTAAATGGAAGGGGACTGTGAACTCCAGCCCATCCAAGCCATAAAAGCCCACTGCGCTGAATTACCCTGTTATTAACAGTAATGTAGTCCTCCATTCCTGCTCTCCACAGCCCACTCAGACACTCTGCATGGGTCTAATAATGCACACTCTTGATAGCCTCTTGGGAAGGAGGGGGGGGGGGGGGGGGGGGGGGGGGGGGGTCGTGAAGACTGACAGAATAGAGAAAAAGCATGCCAGTTGGCACTACCGTTCACCTCTCAGAGACCAATGAAGTGGCCCTTCAGCCTCTCACTCCGTTCACTGCTATGCCGTCAATTGTATTTTGAATTGGAGCCCAATCCAGTGGAAATATAATGGTGCTAGACCCGCCTCCACATTTACATGAATACATCCCTAAATATTTGTGGCCTTGTCCAATAATACCAAAAATCGACCCTTCAATCACTTCCATTTTTTGAGGCTGCGTCAAGTCGGAAAAGCAGAGTTGTCTAATAAAACTGTGAGTCAATAATTATTCACTGATGTTAAAAAAAAACTTGTTTGTTTAATTTGGTTTGTTTACATGGGCTTACAGCTGATTTATTTGACATGAGAGTTTAGGTTCGCTGTTAGCAGTAATGTATGAAAGCTTGTTTTCCCTCAGATTATAAAAAAGGAGAGGGGACTTGTAGGAATATGTTTAAAGTAAGAAAAAAAGCCACATTTTAAGACATAATGAAGTGATGTAAGAGTGAGATAATTATAAGAGGGAAAAATACTATGCAAGAAGTAAAGTCTAAGTTATATGAAATAATCAGCCATATCACCCTGCAGCCGAGACCAGTTGCTCACTGAAGCTAAGCTGGGCTGAGCCTGGTAAGTACCTGGATGGGAAAACTAGGTTGCTGTCGGAAGGGGTGTTAGTGGGACCAGCAGGGGGCGCTCAACCTGTGGTCTGTGTGAGTCCTAATGCCCCAGTATAGTGAAGGGGACATTATACTGTCAGTGGGCGCCGTCTTTCGGATGAGACGTTAATCTGAGGTCCTGACTCTCTGTGGTCATTAAAAATCCCATGGCACTTCTCGTAAAGAGTAGAGGTATAACCCCGGTGTCTTGGCCAAATTCCCTCCATTGGCCCTTACCGATCGTGGCCTCCCAATCATCCCCATCCACTGAATTGGCTCTATCCCTGTCTCTCCACTCCACCAATAGCTGGTGTGTGCTGAGAGCACTGGCGCCATTGTCCTGTGGCTGCCGTCGCATCATCCAAGTGGTTGCTGCACACTGGTGGTGGTGTGGAGAGACCCCCCTAATGATTGTGAAGCGCTTTGGGTGTATGACCATACACAATAAATGCGCTATATACAAACACATTACATTAAATTACATTCTTTGGATTGCATGTCAATCAAACTGCCGCAAAGGGTTAATTGTGAGATATAAAGCAACAGAGCGACAATTGTGAGAGATGAAGTTGGTTTTCTGTGAAATAAAATCACAATTAAATGAAAGTCACAGCATGAAACATAAACTTGTTAGCCAATTGTGAGTTGTATAGCGTTATACTGACATTTAAAACTCACAGTTAAAGTCACAATTGCAAGATAAAAACTACTGCAATATGACCAATAAATGTTAAGTTGTAAGTTGATTTAGGGTCTGATTTTGAGCCACATTCTGATTCATTGGACTCTTCTTGTCGTGCGTTGTTTTTCATGCTGTGTTCGTGCAGTATGGAGGAAACCGAGGTAGTTTAACTCTTCCAGTCAGCAATTGGATGGTCAGATGATTTGAAGACATGTCTAAAATTTTGGTCGACCCTCATGTTTCTACAAATCCACTGTGGAAACACTCTCTGTTCATATGCACCGGACACTTTACTTAAACTCCTTCTTACAAGGACTCAATAAGAAAAACAATGTTTACTTGTGAATGTACCACAACTATCTGATTTCATCAACCTCAAATACCCCCTTTGCACAATATCTTGCAGAACATTGTCTATCTTATGTTATGTGTATATTTTAAGTATGTATAGTATATGCATAGTTAGTAGTTAGATTAGCTCTCCAGTATGTTATGCATAGGTTTAAAAAAGCTCTTACGTCCAGTGTTGTATTCATATTTATGATTATATTTATTTACATAGCACTGTGGTGCTGGAAGACATGACATTTCGTTCCACTGTATGTCCACACATGTAGCAGAATGACAATAAGGCTCAACTTGGACTTAAACTTAAACTTGTGCAAACTGCACAATTGAATCAGAGCTACAAACTGATTGAGTTGAAGTCATGATATTTTCACCATAAAGTGTTTTGTTACTATACTTTTAAAAAGTGAGAACACCTGTTGCCTTAAAAGCAACAAACTGACTTTACTTTTTTTTTTAAAAATGAGTAAACCCATTGTAACTTGGAACTGTTAAGTTGACTGTTTTGAGTTCTGCACATAGTTTAAATGGCACCTATTTTACTCCTTTTACAAGATGCAAGATAAACCTTTGGTGTCTCCAGAATGTGTCTGTAAAGTTTCAGCTCAAAATACCCATCAGATCATTTATTATAGCCTCCAGAATCTGCCCATTTTGGTGACTTGACTACAGTGTAGTTGTTTTTGTAGCCTTTGGCTTTAAATCCAAACAAACTGCTTCTTCCCGCCCACCATTCCCATGTGCATGCCTGCTTCTCCTGCGCTACAGCAGATAAACAGCAGTCAGTGATAGAGACAGACACGGATGAAGCTGAAATACAGCTCATTAGTCAAAAATACCAAGTTTATTTCATGTATTTGTGGTTGAGATTAATTAAGCCTTTCTGAAATGATGAGTCACACACTGCACACACATATATTTGCGGTACACACATATATAAATATATACAATTGAAGTCAGAATTACTAGCCCCCCTTTGATTTTTTTTTTTTTTTTTTTAAATATTTCCCAAATGATGCTTAACAGATCAAGTCAATTTTCACAGCATGTCTGATAATATTTTTTTTCTTCTAGAGAAAGTCATATTTGTTTTATTTTGGCTAGAATAAAAGCAGTTTTTTTAATTGTTTATAAACCATTTTAAGGTCAAATTTATTAGCCCTTTAAGCTATTTTTTTCCGACTATCTACAGAACAAACCATCATTATACAATAACTTGCCTAATTACCCTAACCTGCCTAGTTAACCTAATTTACCTAGTTAAGCCTTTGAGTGTCACTTTAAGCTGTATAGAAGTGTCTTGAAAAATATCTAGTCAAATATTATTTACTGTCATCATGACAAAGATAAAATAAATCAGTTATTAGAGATGAGTTATTAAAACTATCATGATTAGAAATGTGTTGAAAAAAATCTCTCTGTTAAACAGAAATCGGGGGGAAAATAAACAGAAGGACTTCAACTGTATATATATATATATATATATGCAGTACACACACACACATATATATATGCAAGTTAACTGACACCACGCAGCCGTGGTGATTATAGCGGTTAAGAATTAGATAGCAATTGTACTGTATTTGTTACAAACATGCTCTGTTTTAATAATGTTATAAACTTATACAACTTATAAAACTCACAGAGAGATCATTTTATCCCAATTTATCTGCAAAAAAATGTTTTGTGGACATGGTGCCTGTCAATCAATTTGGTGGGCGGGGAAACCGCACTTCTATGTCACATTGCAGGTGGCCTCAAAATCACTGCATTTTGGGTCCTATTTTAACATCCGAAAATTAAAAAAAAGAGACTTATTGTGTTTATATTACTCCAATATGACAGTGGACACACTATACCCACGTACACACAGTTCTGTCCAAACAGCTGAGCTTACGAAAGTTAATTTTCATCATAGGTGCCCTTTAAAGTGTAGGCATTTTAAGGCAATTGGTTTACAAAATTTTTCTCACTTACCATCCTTTGGTTAATCCCTAATTTATCAAGGGTCGCGACAGTGGAATAAACCTCCTAACTTTTTCCTAACAAAGTCAACTAATCACTTTAAAAGTAAAGAATTTACTTACTTTTTTATATAAAGTCAACTACTCACATTTTACAGTGTAATATGCAAAAGTGTAAGTTATAAATTCACAATTACAAGTAATACACACATTGGGAGTGATAACGTAGCAATCATGAGTCACAACTGCAAAAATTCAAATGATGTGATATGACTTTTCTACTGCAAGAAACAGTACAATTATGAGATATAATACCAGACTGGAGATTTTAAAATACAAAGGCACACATACAATAAAGAAAGTCACAATTTGGAGAAACAGTCAAATGCCAGAAACATTGACTTCCACACTAATGCTTTAAATATAAAACTGCAAGTACAACATACTCTAGGGGTCAAGAAAAAGTGTTTGAAACCATGGCTAATTTTAAAAGGAGCATCTATTCTTGGACTATGCTCAACAAGACAATTAACTCTCAATCTTGCCAGCTTTCTTAAGACAGGAGGCTGACATCATCGGTGCCCTTGCCAACCAGTCAGGTATTTTGAGGGCTCGCTGAATAGAGGCCTGTCCCAGAACGTCTGTGGTATGTGCTGAAGATAAAAGAGCATGTGCTGCGAGATTTGAAGGTCTTTCTGATAGCTTTAGATTAAATGTTTTATGGAATGCATGTGACAAGATTGTGCTTATAGCTGCCTCCAATGTAACAAGATGTGAATACAGACTGAAATGTAGGTATTAAGAAAATAGTCACCCAGAGGCTATTGAGAATCAAGCCAACGCCTTCAATTAAAATGTTTTATCTCTTTAAAAGCAATTATAACATTTTTGAGGGTGAAATGTATCCATCTATTGGTCTTCTACTGTAAAAGTAAGAATTCTTTCAAAGTCAATAGAGAAATTATTTCTCAAATGTATTTTTATCATTGCAGTCTAGACTGCTCATAACACAAACACTACAACTTGGACACTAACATCTGTATTAAATAGAGAATAGAGTCGCTGATCATCATCCTCAGAAGTGATTCAGTAATTGAAAGTGAATGTTAGCATATAGTTAACATATTTGATGTCTCTTAAACCTCATATATGGGTGATTCTAGAATTTCAGGTACATTTTGAATCTACATTATACATTCTACTATCTACATTTTTAAGACGTTTTGAGTAACAACACAAACTATATCAAGTTACAGTATCTCTAAAAGTAATGATTGTTTTTGACAAAGACATTTTGTCTTTAAAATATTCACTTAATGACCCTTCACTAAACTTATTTTTGTCTGACTTTGCCTCCTAAATCTTATATTAAGCTTCAGTAACCCATAAATAATTAAGTCTAATTAACTGGACCTAGGGCAGCATGGTGGCTCAGTAGTTAGCACTGTCGCCTCACAGCAAAAAGGTCGCTGGTTCGAGTCCTAGCTGGTCCAGCTGGCATTTCTGTGTGGAGTTTGCATGTTCTGCCCATGTTCGCGTGGGTTTCCTCCGGATGATCCGGTTTCCCCCACAGTCGATATAGTTGGTGAATTGAATAAGCTAAATTGGCCGTAGTGTATGTGTGTGAATGCAAGAGTGTATGGGTGTTTCCCAGTGTTGGGTTGTAGCTGGAAGGGCATCCGCTGTGTAAAACATATGCTGGATAAGTTGGTGGCTCAATCCGCTATGGCGATTCCTGATTAATAAAGGGGCTAAGCCGAAAAGAAAATGAATGAATGAATTGTCTGTAGCATGTGTGTATGGGTGTTTCCCAATACTGGGTTGTGGAAGGGCATCCGCTGCGTAAAACATTTGCTGGAATAGTTGGCAGTTCATTTCGCTGTGGCAACCTCTGAAATAGAGACTAACCTGAAGGAAAATGAATAAATGAATAACTGGACTTAAATAGTTTACTCTGCTAAGGTAAATAAACATTTACATAAAACCAATACATTTCGTTTTTTGTCTGTCCCTATGTTCTCGTCAACTCTGTTACATCGGTTATAAAAAGGCATAACAATCTTTAAAGCACTGATAGAAAAAGCATCTGACTTGCTCCAAGTGATAAAACTTAGTTTGGGGGAATCTCTGGAAGGCATTTAAGCATGTTATTTATTCCTCTCTCATTCATTTGTACAAATCTGCTGTTGGTGAAGATGTTAAATCAACGACCAAAGACAAAATATTTTAGATTAGGATTATAGGAATATTTAGGATGTTTTAAATATTCTCAGATGACCAAATTGTGGACAAAATGTGAGCAAGACTTACAGTGTCAAAAAATATGTGGAATATCATGATATTAAATTATAGTAATAATAATCATTATAGTAATATAAAAGAAACTTGGATTTTTCTTTGGCTGTTTCAAGATCAGTAGCTTGACTCATATGTGATTTAATTGCAAACACTTGCTCGGGACTAGCAAAATAATGACTTTCCTATATAGTATCACTGATAAAGAAAACGCAAAATACTATTTTAAAGTAGTTTGAATTGATGTTAGCTTTTTGGCAAAATGTTTCTACAATTTTTATGCTTTTATACCATTATTTCTACATTTATATGATGAAGGTTTACATGTATATTACTGACTCTGAATGTAACATGGAGTTTACAAAAAAACATAATTTACAAAAAAAATGTAAAAATTGTGTAGTTTTTTTTGTGTGTGTGTGTGTGTGTGTGTGTGTGTGTGTGTGTGCGTGCGTGCGTGCGTGTGTGCGTGCGTGCGTGCGCGCGTGTGTGTGTGTGTGTGTATGTGCGAGCATGTGTTAATTGTGTGTGTGAACTCATTGAACAGTTTCATCCATTTTTTACAAATCAAATTAAATGATTAAGAGACTGTGGGATATTGAAAGGACAAAAATGCATCGCAATTTATCGCATCCAAAATAAAAGTTTGTTTTGACATAATATATGTGTGTGTACTGTGTGTATTTATTCTGTATATATAAATACACACATGCATGCATATATTTAAGAATATCTTTGTATATATGTACAGTTAGGTCTATAAATATTTGGACATCGACACAATTCTAATATTCTTGGCTCTATACACCAACACAATCAATTTGAAACGAAACAGACTAGATGTGCTCTATCTGCAGACTTTCAGCTTTAATTTGAGGGTACTCAAAACTACAACAGTTTGCATATGTGCCTTCCACTTGTTAAAGGTCCAAAAGTAAATAGACAGAATAATAATCATAAATCAAACTTTCACTTTTTAATACTTGGTTGCAAATCCTTTGCAGTCAATTACAGTCTGAAGTCTGGAACGCATAGGCATTACCAGATGCAGGGTTTCATCCCTGGTGGTGCTCTGCCAGGGCTCTACTGCAACTGTCTTCAGTTCCTGCTTGTTCTTGGGGCATTTTCCTGTCAGTTTTGTCTTCAGCAAGTAAAATGCAAGCTCAATCGGATTCAGCTCAGGTGATTGACTTGGCCATTGCATACATTCCACTTCTTTCCCTACAGAAACTCTTTGGTTGCTTTTGCAGTATGCTTTGGGTCATTTTCCTTCTGCACTGTGAAGCACCGTCCAATGGGTTCTGAAGTATTTGGTTTAATATGAGCAGAAAATATTGCCTGAAACACTTCAGAATTCATCCTGCTGCTTTTATCAGCAGTCACATCATCAATAAATACAAGAGAACCAGTTCCATTGGCAGCCATACATGCCCACACCATGTCACTACTACCATCATGCTTCACTGCTTAGGATCATAAGCAGTTCCTTTCCTTCTCCATACTCTTCTCTTCCCATCACTCGGGTACAAGTTGATCTTGATCTCATCTGTCCATAGGTCGTTGTTCCAGCACTGTGAAGGCTTTTTTAGAACTTTAATCTGGCCTTCCTGTTTTTGAGGCTCACCAATGGTTTACATCTTGTGATGAAACCTCTGTATTCACTCTGGTGTAGTGTTCTCGATTGTTGTCTCTGACACACATACACCTACAGTACCTCCTGGAGAGTGTTCTTGATCTGGCCAACTGTTGTGAGGGGTGTTTTCTTCACCAGGGAAAGAATTCTTTGGTCATCCACCACAGTTGTTTCTGTGGTCTTCCGGGTCTTTTGGTGTTGCTGAGCTCACTAATGCGTTCTTTCTTTTTAGGAATGTTCTAAACAGTGGTTTTGGCAACGCCTAATGTTTTTACTATCTCTCTGATGGGTTTGTTTTGTTTTTCAGCCGAATGATGGCTTGCTTGACTGATAGTGACAGCTCTTTGGATCTCATCTTGAGAGTTAACAGATCCCAAATGCAAATAGAACACTTGAAATGAACGCTGGACCATTTATCTGCTCATTGTAATTGGGATAATAAGGGAATAACACGGAACAGCTTAGAAGCCAATGGTCCAATTACTTTTGGACCCTTAACAAGTTGGAGGCACATGCGCAAACTGTTGTAATTCCTACAGTGTTCACCTGATTTGGATGTAAATGCCCTCAAATTAAAGCTGACAGTCTGCAGTTAAAGCACATCTTGTTTGTTTCATTTCAAATCGATGTGCCAAAAATGTTAGAATTGTGTCAATGTCCAAATATTTATATATGAACTAAATTTTAATATATATATGTAACAAAATTGTTTTGTATATTTTTGTTTCTATGTATGTGTGCATCACATATACATAATAAATATATTATACACAAACATATAGTGTGTCAAAACAAACTTTTATTTTAGATGTGATTAATTGCGATTAATCTTTGCCCAGAAAAAAAAAAAGAAAAAAAATTGAAGGTTTGGAGATTCTTCTAAATTTAAATTAGTCGTTCCAAAGAGAAAAATTCCACAGGTTTAAAATAACATAAATATAATTAAATAATGATTTTTTTTTTTTTTTGTGCTGTTCCTTACCCTCCATCCTCCTGAAATCCTTCAAGTTCATCTTTCTGCTCAGCCAAGGTGGACTCCAGGTCCAGATAACTGCCATTATGAGACAACTGCAAAGCACAGTCATCGAGCTGAGAGAGAAAAACAATGAGAACAACTAATTAAAAGCATTGTTCATATACAGCAACAATAAAATGTCTCCTTAAATTGGGTATAGTCCAATAAGTGCAATGATAAATACCTATTCAAGTAAACCACTGGAAATGCCAACACATTTGATATGCATGACATCAGGTTAATATCACCCTGAGCCTTGACATGTCAGCTATGTGCTTAACAGGAATGCACTATATTTTTTTTATTACTATTATTCATAACATCACACAGCTTCATAAACAGCGACATACCACGCTCAGGCGGTCCTTTCATGCTCCAGTTCATATTTCACTTCAATATCAACTCATTTACACAGACGCTGTATAACTGATTAAAGTGTGAATGTGCATGAAGTAATTATTCTGTCACAACCCTTCAGTATCACTGGGGAATCTAAAGACTTGCCATAACTTTGACACCTTCAAAGCACTCTATTCAAAACATGCAGGCTATCTGATTTAAAAAAAAAGTGTTGCGAGAAGCCCATCAACACTGTATGGAGATATCATTGCCTCAGACACATTGAAAACTAGGTGCTACTAAAGAGTAAATGTGCTTAAAGTAAGTATGCTGTCACGTTTCTTCAGTATTGCAACTAAAGCATCAAAATAACTTTGACAGCTTCAAAGCACTCTATTTAAAGCATTCAGGGCGTCTGATTTATAGAAGTGCTGTGAGAAGCCCATCCATTCTAATATTTTCAGCAGTAGTGGTGGACAGCAACTAAGTATTTTACTTCCCTATGTACATTTTCAAGTACAGTACGTATATTTAATCAAAGTATTTTTATTTGACATTTATTTCTTCACCACATTCTAAAACAAAACAAAGTATTGAACTTTAGTAGAGCAAAAAGATATTTTGTTTGTCCAATTTGTGATGGAGCTGAATTTTGATTTTGAATATCATTTTGATTTCCTTCCACACTTGAATTATCAGTAGTTATCAGTTTATGACAATTTCTTGAAAAAAAAAAAAAACTTTTTCTTGAAAAAGACATTAATCGATAAATACTTTTAAAACTTTTTTAAAAATGTGAGTACTAACAAAAATCAACTACATTTGTAGTTTGACTAGGACTAAACAATATATTGTTTATGCATCGATATCATATTATGTTTATCTGCAATAGTGACATCACAGGATTAGATTATTTATTTAAGATTAAAAGATATTGTAATTTTTTTTTATTATTATTATTTATACAGGTGACGCGGTGGCGCAGTGGGTAGCACAATCACCTCACAGCAAGAAGGTCACTGGTTCGAGCCTCGGCTGTGTCAGTTGGCATTTCTGTGTGTAGTTCTCCCTGTGTTTGCGTGGGTTTCCTCCGGGTACTTCGGTTTACCCCACTATAAAGACATGTGGTGTTGGTGAATTGAGTAGGCTAAATTATCCGTAGGGTATGTGTGTGAATGAGTGTGTGAATGGTGTTTCCCAGTGATAGGGTTGCGACTGGAAGGGCCTCCGCTGCGTAAAACATGTGCTGGATAAGTTGGCAGTTCATTCCACTGTGGCGACCACGAATTAATAAAGGGACTAAGCCGAAAAGAAAATGAATGAATGAATGGTCAGAGAGAGTCTCTAGGTCACAGTTTACTGATTCAAAAGATTTGGTCATTGTGAGTGTCCAGTTAATGACTCACAGATTCAAAAGATTTGGTTAGGGTGAGTTTTCGGTTATTGACCCACAGATTCAACTGATCTGTTCAGACACTGATCTGGTGTGACATCAAAGTATGGTGTGAACAATTCAAAAGCACACAGAACTGTTGGTTCTCTAAGTGCTCTCTAATTGTGCACTTCGATGCACAAATCGGTCTGTGCAGAGCCGCTTCAAACAAACCTAATGACTCACTGATTCAAATAATCCAGTCAGAATGAGTTTCCAGTTAATGGCTCACTGATTCAAACGATCCAGTCAGAGTTAGTCTTTAGGTAATGGATGACTCACTGGTTTAAATGATCCGGTCAGGGTGAGTCTCCAGTGAGTGACCCACAGATTCAAATGACACCATCTGAGTCTCTTCAGGGAATGACACACTTGAATTATCAATAGTTATCAGTTTATGACCATTTCTGGAAAAAAAAAAAAATAATTCTTGAAAAAAAAAAACAATGAATAAAAAAAAAAAAAAAAAATATATATATATATATATATATATATATATATATATATATATATATATATATATATATATATATATATATATATATATATTATTACTTTTTATACATGAGCACACAAAATATCAGCTACATTTGTACTTTGACTTGGACTGAACAATATATCACTTGGGCATCGATATCGCAATGTGTGTATCTGCAATAGTCACAGGGCATGATTAGATTATTTAATTAAGAATAAAAGATAAAAATATTATTAAATTTTATTTTTTATAATTATTTATACAATAATGACCATGTAATTTTACATTTGATTGTTCAATTTCTGTACATGAATACTGTTCGACTCTCCAGAAAACCATAAAGCACTTTATTTATTTATTTTTTCATGTAATTTATTAGAATTTATTCAGATCCACTGCACAGAAAAAGACTTAAATCATCCCAGTCAATTTAAATAATGAAATCTTTCCAAATAAAACTATTCAAATGGTTCAAATTCTGGTGAAATTATATTCATATTGCAATATATATCATAGTAAAACTAAATATGGCAATGTCAAATTTTTCCAATATTGTGCAGTCCTAACTTTGGCTATATATTGACTATATATACAGTTGAAGTCAGAATTATTACCCCCCTGAATTATTAGCCCCCCTGTTTTTTTCTGTTTAATGGAGAGAAGATTTTTTCAACACATTTCTAAACATAATATTTTTATCAACTCATTTCTAATAACTAATTTATTTTATCTTTGCCATGATAACAGTAAATAATATTTGACTAGATATTTTTCAAGACACTTCTATACAGCTTAAAGTGACATTTAAAGGCTTAACTAGGTTAATTAGGTTAACTAGGCAGGTTAGGGCAATTAGGCAAGTTATTGTATAACAGTGGTTTGTTCTGAAGACAGTCGAAAAAAAATTAGCTTAAAGGGGCTAATAATTTTGACCTTAAAATGGTTTTTAAAAATTAAAAACTGCTTTTATTCTAGCCAAAATAAAACAAATAAGATTTTCTCCAGAATAAAAAATATTATCAGACATACTGTGAAAATTTGCTTGCTCTGTTAAACATAATTTTGGAAATATTCAAAAAACAAAACAAAATTCAAAGGGGGCTAATAATTCTGACTTCAACTATATGATTGATATTGTTTTATTAGGGTATCTGTTCTTTAACCTAAATGTGTGATTTGTGTACTTCATTCAGCAGTCCTTTGCTCTGCTAGAGGCCTTGCTGTTTGTTGACACTCAATTACAGCCTGGTGATGGGATCTGAAACCTCCCAGGGGGCTGTTGGTGGGCAGCAGCGTGAACTGTCAATCAACGTGTGAGCAGGGTCACTCGAAATGCTAAACATGCTAATTACACGCACTGTTCCCAGTCGACTGCCCCCTCCGGCCCCAGATCAGACCTTTAAGCCCTTTTCTGGCTTACCAGAGCACATCCAGCCCCAGGGACAGGTAAGAATATCCTTCCAGCATTGGTACCAAGTGTTGTTTATTTTCGCCAGCATGTCTAGAATACCAAAGCGTACCTTGCTGAAAGTCTCTGTCCACACATGTAAGATCTGTGAAATCCTAGTAGTTTTGATTTGCATGGCTATGAAAACACATGCTTGGGTAAGTGAGTTGATGTAGCTAATAGGATCATGAAGCACATAAGGTGTATAAGTGCAAACGTTGAAGTGTCCATTGTCAAGACTTAGATGTGTGGTAATAAAACATAATTTAGGGTCAACCCTGATTTAAAAAAAAAAAAAGTAAAAAAAAAGAAAAAAAAAAGATATATAAACTGTAAGTTCTTATTTATGTGCCCATAGCCTTGTGAACAGTGCATCAACATATAGCGCCATAGCGCTTTGGGTGTGCTGAGAAATGGGTGTCTTCTCCACTCTCTCCAACTCTCTTCCTGTCTAGCTACTGTCTATTGTGATCAAATGTATAAAATAACGGTTTAAAATATATAGTGGTCCCTCGTTTATCGTGGGAGTAACGTTCTAAAAATAGCCAGCGATAGGGGAAGACAGCTTTATTTTTACAATTATCATAGAAGTTTTGAGGCTGTAAAACCTCACACTACACACTTTATACACTTTTCTCAGACAGGCTTTAACACTTTTCTCTCTTGTTTAAACACTCTCAAAGTTTAAACTTTCGTAGAAAAATAAGTCCAGTATTATAGAATTAAACCAAAGATCAAAACATGTTGTACGGTGCAAACATTCATCGCTGTCAGCAAAAGGTTCATTCAAAGCTTTTTAGCTTTAGTGCAGATAATATTGGCGTCCAGCAAGTTCCTGCAGTCACTGATCCACAAAAGCAAAGCAGATCCATCCTTAAGGGTTCAGAGCAGATGCGCCGCGCACTTGACAGTTGGAAGTAAACATGGACATTTAAATGAAATTATTCAAATGGCTCACTGTGGTGCAGCAGAAATATGAACAGTGGCCGAGTCGTAGCTGGGAACCGCAGACTGCCGCCGACCTGCGGTGTCGGTGTGCATAGCCTGAAACTTATGTTTGCATAGTGCTGCATGGCGCGGCGCTGTATAGTGCAGCACATTGAACGCTGAACGCATTCTGTACTGTACCAGATACCGAGGAGATTGATGAACAATGGTCTACAGCCAATCAGGGCGCAGAACACAATGTGCTGTAAAAAAAGCACCAAAAAAAATCGGCGAAACTGCAAGACCGCTAAAGGTGAACTGCGTTATAGTGAGGGACCACTGTATATGTTTCAAGAATGTGCTGTTTGTATTTATGTTGACTTCATTTAGATTTGAAAAACTTTTTCAATACCATCGGTATTATCCAAGTTCCACCTAAAAAAAAAATACTTAAATAAAAGATTTGCTATTCAAGTGAATTCACGCATACATTAAAACTTAAATGTATTTTTGAAGTAAATATCTGCTCAAACAAAACTAAAAATTCAATAAAATGTCAAATGTGAATGAAAATACATATGCAATCTGTACATTCACTATAGTGACTGTCACATTACTTCATATATGCTACATAAATGAAACAAACCTTGTCCAAACCTGACTCTGTCAAGAATTAACTACAACCTCTGTGCGTGATCAATCCAGCCCATGGTTTTGGACTGTGTTTTCCTTAAAGCCAGCGTCTGAGTCGCTTCCTCTCTCTTGGACAGCACTGGGATAAAGACGACAGACTTTCAAGCAGATTGCGAGTGGCCTGCTAACAGGATTACAGGTCTTCTCCACCTCCAAACGCCTCGTACTGTCTGTCTTTGGTGAATTACACACCAGTCAACCCTATCAGGTGTGGCAGACACAAACCTTAAGCCTCTTTCACACACAGATTCCAGAAAAGTTGTTCCGGTAACTCTTCCGGTATTCTGGGATTTGCTCATTCAGACTGTAGGGAGCTTTCTGTGTTTGCGGATTTGTCTAGACTTAAATAAGGCTTGGTGTTAAAATGCTTTTTCTACAGTCTGGTCACAAGTAGACAACACTAAATACAGGTGTAAATTTAAAGCTACTCCAAAACGGTAGTAGAAAATATTAGATTGGATTGCATAATCATGCATTCAAAGTCAAAACAGGCTCATTGGAGATACTGAGCAAAATTTTTTGGGGGTGTGAAATAAGTGCCCGGAGTTACATCTGCTTGCAGTTTTTGTTTTTACAAATCCACTAGAGGCTGCTGTGTACATTTTTGACAATCTCAAATATGTTACTGGGCCACGTTTTCTCATATGTGCCATTTGCATGTCCTTCTCGTGAATCCACCAGAAGCCGATCTGTACATTTCTGCAAATCTCATTGTCCTTCTCTCGCGTAAGTGTTGTTACACATCAGCTTGCTGTCAACTGATCCACCCACCCACTTTCCTAAACCCAACTAATAGTGTTTTCAAAAGCAAATGAGAAAAAAAAAGCTGTTGCGACCTTGCGGCTTTGTTTTACCTGGTTTATGAAACCATCCATCACGAAATTCAAACCCCAGTCCGCTCTGCATCCCAAATCTAACAACATAAAAGGCGAGCTACCAAACTGGTCATGTCAGAAAAGCCATGCATACGGAATTAAGCAGGCTGGAGTAGTACGGAAAAAAAAACTGATGTTGTTGGCAGCGTCAAACCACTCCATAGCATTCGTTTTACACATAAAATGCAGCCAGACATAGCCGCAGCCTCATATTTCAGGGTTCCCAAAATTGTAGCCCCGGGCACATTTTGCCAGTAAGAATGCATTGCAAAGACATGCTGACTTTTTGTCTTGTTTCTAGTCCAAATATCTAAAAATATCTGCTTAAAGCAAGAAGGATTTCTTGTTTTTAGAAATAATAATGGGGTAAGCAAAATAATCTTGTTTTTTTGTTTTGACATAAGACTATTTTGTTTACCCCATTGGCAGATTATTTTGCTTGTTTTAAGGAAAAACGCACTTAATTTTGACATTATTTCTTAAAACTAGACATTCTTTTTTGCTAGCCTAGAAAATGCTTCTTGATTTGAGAATTTTTTGATATTTGGATGAGAAACAAGACAAAGAATCTAAGTAAGAAAAGTAGTTTATGCATTTAACCAGCCACACCGAATGTGTGATAATATTCCAGTGTATTATGTGAAAGTAAAATAAAATACCAAAATAAATGTACCAAACACATGTATCAAGATACCCTCTATATCAGGGGTGAGGAAACCCAGTCCCGGAGGGCCGATGTCCTGCACAGTTTAGCTCAAACTCATCAAACACTAATCAAACAAACCTGCTTATAGATTTCTAGTGATCTGGAAGACAGGGATTAGCATGTTCATGTGTGCTTGATTAGTGTTGGAGCTAAACTTTGCAGGGCACCGGCCCTCCAGGAGCGAGTTTGCCCACCCCTGCTCTATATCATAGGTCTCAAACTCAATTCCTGGAGTGCCACAGCTCTGCACATTTTTGCTCCAACCTTATCAAACACAGCTGATCCATATAATGGAGGCTTTCAAAAGAGTCATGAACATCTTAATTAGTTGGATCAGCTTTGTTTGATCAGGCTTGGAGCAAAACTGTGCAGAGCTGCAGCCCTCCAGGAATTGAGTTTGAGACCTACTGTATGCTCTACAACCTTTTTATTCATGCTTACTTTCCTGCTTGCTTGTAAGTCACATCACATGGGTTTGTTCATTCAACAGTACTTGCACATCATAATGAAGACTGCTGTGATGAAAGGTGTGGACTAAACGAGAGGTAGAGGAGGGTCTTGATGAAATTCTAACACAAGTGGTCACAAGAGACTAATTTGTAGAAATAGAGTTGAGCACCAAAATATATATAAAGAGTTCAGATGCAAAGCTTATGAGAGTCATCTGAAATGTTCTTTTAAAAGGAGCATTTTTTTCTCAGGGTCTTTTGTAAAGGATTAGTGATTTCACTTTGATGGCAATTAATAGGTTGTATTGATTGTCCTTTAAGTAAAAAAATCTGAATGTAAATATAGAAGGCTGAAAAAATGCTACTTTTTGCACCATTATGGACCTGAACTCTTCATACAGTACATTATATATATATATATATATATATATATATATATATATATATATATATATATATATATATATATATATATATATATATATATATATATATATATATATATAATTGTTTTTTTACCTGTCACTCTACATTTGCCATGTGCGAACTACTAGCAGAATATTTATTTTGCTTTATTTACTTTATTATGAGTGTAACAATACGGATGCTGAGAAAAGAGTTGAGGATCCACATGTAGTACTTTATTCAAAAGAGAATGATCTGCACAGGTTGGATCGCTGGGGACTGTGACAATGAGATGTCTTATCATTTTTTTTCTAAAAATAAAGCTTACTAAGTACCGCACATTACACACCTATCCATGTAAATAGTATGGTTTGCATAACACCTTATTTTAAAACCCACTGTTCATAGAGTTGTCTGTATAGCTAGTCCACTAATCGTTTTAAAAAAGCTCTGTATAATTAGTTTCAGGTTCATCTGAACCTGATCAGACGTGTTTTTAGAGGCATATACATGAGAAGAGTTTTTGACAAAGCAAAGCAGAATAGAACATAATGTTCAAGCAGAGTTTTAAAAAGACTATTTTTGACTTGTATGTGCCAGGTGCTGAAAAATATTAGCTGATGCAACACAATGTAAAACTCATCTATGTAAACGATGATTCTTCCAAAACACCCCAAAGTGTTTTTAAAAAATCACCCCAAAGTGGCTTAATAATATTAACCCTGGTGTCTGTGCAGGCCAACTTCACTTTCATGTTCATCAAACTACTCTGTCTTGCTGTGCGTATTGGTGAATTATCACCCTGATACACAACACTGCATTCAGAATACAATATTTGAACCATTGGGTGCACATGGTCCTCCAGAATGGTTCAGTAGTTCTTGGCAGCAATCTATCCATCTAGCACAAGTATTGGGTCTAGGGAAATGACATGATATTGCAGCCCAAACCATCACCGATCCACCTCCATGCCTCACTCTGGGCATGCAACTGTCGAGGTGGTACGCTTTCTTCACACCGTAACTCTACCAGATGTGGAAAAGACAGTGAAGGTGGACTCATTAGAGAACAATACATGTTTCACATTGTCCACAGCCAAAGATTTTTGCTGCTGGCACCATTGAAACCAATGTTTGGCATTGTATATTGACCCTGTGGAGATCCTGACGAACAGTTTTGGTGGAAACGGGAGAGTTGAGGAGCACATTTAATTCTGCAGTGAGTTGGGCAGCTGTTATTTTATGTTTAGCACCCGGACATCCCTTTCAGACAGCTTCCTCTTGCATGCACATTTGGATGTGGAAAACATCACCCACAATGTTTTGTAAGCAAAACTGTGCTATTACTCTACTAATTAAACGTCTGATGGAATGTGCAATCAATGAAGATTGGCCACCATTTTGGTCAAATCCCTAACCCATATATATGGGTTATATGTCCTCTTTTACTGATTAGTCAGCCCTGGCTAGATGATAAGTCAACCATCAAGACAAACCATCAAGATAAATTTTGACAGTTAAACCATTTAAAGTGTATTTTAAGTCACTGGTAAAAAGCTATTTATAAAACGCTTTCTGTTTGAGTTACAAATTCAGCTAGTGATATCAGTTATTGCTTTCAGAGAGAAAACATCAGGTTTAAAATGTCATCAGGAGCTTTTCTAGAACATATTAAATAATAAATATATATCAAGTCAAGTCAAGTCAATGTTTATTTATAAAGTGCTTTTTAAAAACAACAAGTGCTTAGCAAAGGGCCAACATACACCATCTAAAACAAAGGACAAATACAACAGACATAAGACTCCCATATGGTATTTAAAGCCAAAGAGTAAAAATGTGTTTTAAGTCTAGATTTAAAAACAGAAAGGGTTGTGGCCTGCCTAACATGGAGAGACAAATGATTCCAGAGTTTGGGGCAACCACTGCAAAGGCATGGTCCCCCCTGGTTTTTAACCTTGTGTGTGAAACAGCCAAAAGTAGCTGATCAGCACATCTAAGTGCCCTTGATGGAGTGTACAATTGAATTAATGAAGACAAGTATCTTGGTGCTAGTCCATTTAGGCATTTAAACAACAAAACTAGAATCTTAAAATGTATCCTAAACTGTACAGGAAGCCAGTAAAGAGAAGCCAGTATGGGTGTAATGTGCTCGCGTTTGTGTGTCCCTGTCAGCAAATGAGCAGCAGCATTCTGCACCATCTGCAGATGAGTAAGGGAGGCATGGCTAATACCCACACAGAGGACATTACAATAATCTAGTCGGGACAAAAATATGTAAAACCCTTTCAAAGTCGCTAAAAGACAGAAAAGACTACATAAATAATAGCACAAAACTGTGCATACAAATATTACGCAAATCACTTAATAAGCATATGCTTATAATCTTTAGACTTAATAAAAAAAAGTCAGTGCAAATCAGTGCACCTCTAATATGTAGGGTATACATTTTGACAGTAAATCACGGAAAACATGACACTAATGTGCCCTAGCCTTGAATGGTTTTTAGCTTATACATTAACAGACTCTGTAATTCATTTTCCTGCCACAAATCACAGTCATTTAATTAAAAGTGGATAGCAGTGAACAGAGACAGGACGAGCGAGGATGCTACTGTAGCTGGTAAAGGCATTAGGGGCTGAAAAAAGCTTTGATCTCATGGCCACTCTATTCATTTGAAGGAGCTTATTGCGCCCAAACTCCATGTCATGTCAGAGAAACGACACACAACATGCGGTCAACCATGGCAACACTGACTACACCGTACCTCAAGGGTCTACGTTTGCGATAAATCTGTGAACCAAAGCCCAATGTTTCTTCTGACAAGACGTTTTATGAGGCATGAAGAAGGAAAGGGGATGACATGTAAAAGGATCAGGGTTAAAATAGAGAGAGTTTAATTTAACATGTCCTTAAGATAGAAAGAGCGCTACGCAAGATTACAGCCCAGATCTGAAGCTGACAGGAAATCCAGAAACACAAGCTAAAGTTCCACTATATTTAGACAGAAGGAACTGGTAGAGACATGTCTGCTAGAGGTATAAGACAGGTGTGATCAAAAAGTAATCATGAACAGACATAAGCCAATATTCAATAATTCAATATCATGCTAATGAACATACACAATACTAATATAATGGGCACTAAAAATCACAGTGAAATTACAACTTTTAGAGTGTGTTTTAAGAATATTCATCACAGAACCAAAAGCTAGAAGATAAAATAAGCAAATTATTTTCAAACATGAACCTTTTTTATGTTATTCTGGTCTACAAAATTGAAAATTCTGTGAATATGTATAGGCATTTTGTTTGTAACTCTGTACAGTAAGGTTCCATCGCTCAATTACGCTGCATTACAAACACACTGCATAAGCAGATTTTTTGTAATTTGATGCAAAGATGACATAATACAAGTTTTTTTAAAAGAACTTACGATACTGATGACCATTAAACAAGTCGTAACCATCTTGTGAAAAGGGTCCATGAATTGTCAGCCACAATTGGTTTGCGTATTCATGCATAATGTGACTGTAATGTATAATGTAATATAATGTAAATACGTGTCTTTGTCTTTATTGATAGACCACATGAAATGTCTTTATAGATAGACCACATGACAAAATTGTCAATTGCTAATTTAACACTGGGGGCTTGTTATGTGCACATCAAAAAATGAAGGGAAAAATGTTTCCTGGTCAGATTAGAATCAATTTCTTCTGCAACATTCAGATGGTAGGGTTAGAACTTGGTGTAAACAAAGCATGAATCCACCCTGCCTTGTATAAACAGTTCATGCTGCTGGTGGTGTAAAGTTGTGAGGAAGATACCTCAGTGCCAACTGATCATAAAGCATTGTTGTTGACCACGTCCATCGGTTTATGACCCCATCCTGTCATGGCTACTTCCAGCAGTATTACGCACCGTTTCACACAAATTAACCCAGACATGCTTCAGAGTTCACTATACTCAAATGGTTACCACAGTCCCCAGGTTAGCTAACGGATGTGCACACAACAAATTTGCAGCAACTTTGTGATGCTACCTAGTCAATACGGATAAAAGTCTATCAGGATTGTCTCCAGCACCTTGTTGAATCAATGCAACTATAGCAATTAATTTGCTCCGAAGGCAGTTTTAAAGGCAAATTGGGGTTCAACCCTGTTTTGGAAAAGTGTACCTTATTAAGGGGCCTGTAACTGCAAATCTTTTTTTTATTGTGTTTGTACTGGTTTATTTTTAGGCTGACAGGTTAATGCTAGCCTTTGGTAATTATCATTATCTCTTTTTAGTGCTTCTCACGCCTAGTGGACATGATATTTACTCATTCTGAAGACGATCCAAGTCAGCCCAGACAGTTTTTTTTTTTTTTTTTTGTCCATACAATGCAAAAAATTATTTTCTTACTAAGCGTTTTTTTCTTGATTCTAGTCAAAATATCTAAAAAAAATTTAATCAAGAAGCATTTGAGTAAAAAGTATTGTCTTGTATTGTTTAAAAGATATTGTTTTTAAATTGTTTTATTTTATTTATTTTTTTTGCTTAGCCCACTGGCAGATTATTTAGCTTGATTTAAAAAAAAAAAAAAAAAGTTTTTTTAGGAAAAAAAAAAGACAATTTTTACTTGTCTGGAAAATGCTTATGGATTTAAAGGGCACCTATGATGAAAATCATCTTTTAGAAGCTGTTTGGACACAACTGAGTGTAGGTGTAGTGTGTCCACAGTCATGTTGGGGTGATATAACGACAATAATGCACTTTTTTTTTAATTTCCTGACATTAAAAAAGGATTCAAATCCCTCCCATTTTGAGGCAGACCGCAAAGTGACTTAGGAGTGCGGTTTTCCCAGCCCACCGAATTGATTGACAGCCGCTAAATAACTTGTCATCATAGTAACTACATAGTAAGTATAATCAAATCCACAAGAAGGACGTGTGCAAAGCAACTAGGATTACAAGATCTGTTCAGCTCTTTGTGATCATCAATCATCATCAAATGTGATCAAGAATGAGTTTTACAAGTTTAAAACATTTTTAAAACAGTGCATGTTTGTAATAAATTAAATTAAAGATGGTAAAATCGTAATGTAATTTATCACCACAGCCGAATGTGAGTACAATTACAAAAGAAGATGCGGTAACACTTTATAATAACTACACACTATGAATGATTTATTAAGCATTAGCATCTAGTGAATTCATTATCTGTTAAGCATTAACTCTACATTATTAAACGTTAGTAAGCAGTTTATAACTGCAGTTACAAATGATGTATTCTTGACTTATAACCACATTTATAAAGTGCTTAATAATTGTACTTTCACACTTTGTTAATGATTTATTTTTCATTACTAAATTAAATATTGCATTATTTACAAACCGGTTGTAATTAAGAGTATGGTTTTTAAGATAATTCAGAATGAGTTAGTACATGATTAATAAACTGTTGAAATCAACGTTTATATATCTTATTATACAGGCATATATTAATAGTTAATTTGAATGTTAATAAATGCTTCATAAACTCAATTTCATCCAGTTTTGTGACCTCATCTAAAGTGAGGACTATTTATGCTTTATAAATCCCTTATAAATGACAATTAAAGGATCAGTGTCAAATGAACAATAATCAAGGCAATCTTATCTAAAAAGTCAAATTACTGTAAAGTTTAAACATTGCTGAATAACAGGAGTGTCAAAATACGACATAAAATTGGATAAAACAACAACAATATAATAATTTAACAATATAATGAGATGCAATGTTTAAACTGTACAGTAATTTTATTTTAGATAAGGTTGCAAAGATTTATTTTTTATTTGAAGTATAGTTTAATTTGTGTGTCTTCAAACGTTAGGAATGAATAATGTTCTTTTTTCCTGTTTAGACATTTAACTGAGCCTTTAATTGTCATTTATAAGGGATTTATAAAGCATAACTAGTCCTCACTTTAGATTAGGTCACAACACTGGATGAAATTGAGTTAATAAAGCATTTATTAACATACAAATTAACTATTAGTATATGCCAGAATAATAAGATATATAAATGTTCATTTGAATAGTTTATTGATCATTTACTAACTCAATCTGAATGATCTTAAAAAACAACAAACTCTGCTTAAATAACTGGTTTGTAAATAATGCAATACTTAATTTAGTAATGAAAAATGAATCATTAACAAAGTATGAAAGTTCAACTATTAAGCACTTTATAAATGTGGTTATAAGTCAAGAATAGAGCATTTGTAGCTGCAGTTATAAACTGCTTACTTTAACATTTATTAATGTAGAGTTAATGCTTAACAGACAATGAATTCACTATTTGCTAATGCTTATTAAATGGTTTATAGTGTGTAGTTATTATAAAGTGTTACCGAAGATGGTTCAATCCCAGTTTGTGGACGTTAAATCAGGTTTATTTTGTACATTAACATAAATTATATCCTTACAGTAGTGGATATTAACTTGTATCCTGTCACATTTATTATTGTAGTATTTCTCACAAACGTTATGTGAGATCTGCTTCCTTCATGTCTGTCACTGTGCTGTTTATCTGACGCAGCAGAAGATGGAGACACACTCTAAAAGGTATGTGGCAACAGTGGGCGGGGAGAACTAGCTCATTTGCATTAAAGTCACAGGCAACAAACACAGCTACAAGGTGCTCAGAGCTGAAAATACAAACTTCTGAAAGGTATAATAAATAATCTGATGGGTATTTTGAGTTGAAACTTTACAGACACATTCTGAAGACACAAAAATACTTATCTTAAATCTTGAAAAAAAGGTAAAATAGATGCCCTTTAAGATTTTTTAGGTATTTAAAAAAATAGACATTTCAACTAAAAACAAAACAAAACCCACATTTTTTTTTCCAGTGTAAAGTGAAAGTCAATGAGGTTCAGTGTTGTTTGGATCACAAAATTGATCAAAACGTTGTCTTTAGATTTGAAAAAACATCAGGCTAAACAAATAAATTTCAATGTCTTCTTGAACTTAAACTCAAAGTAACAAGAACTTTAGGCTCTGTTAGCTTAAAACAACTCAGACTTAGATCTAAGACTAAACTCTTCCTTTTAAAACATTAAAGTGCCTGATACCGCAGACTATAAATCCTCAGGCAAACATTATATATAGCCCATTATGCTGTTATAAGACCCTTATGTTAGACCCTTAAACCAAAGTGTTGCACTTCGTCCTGGAGCCAGAACTCCCTTGTCTTGGCTCAAGAGTTGTAATGTATTTACAACTTCAAGAGGCAGAAAGAAGATTGCTTCCTAAGAACTTGGCAGGGTAATTGAGCAGCATATTTTGTTCATTTTTTCCTCTTTTTCGCGGTCTCCAGCTGTGCTCCGTCTTTCTCATGTTGACCCAGATACAGACCCGGTTGCAGGTACTTCAGATTAGTCACCCGACCGGGAGCGAGTCAGGGGCGCTGATAAGCATCAGACGGATGCAGCCTCCAGTACTCTCGCTCGGGTCAGTGCTGGAGATCCAGCGTTGGGCTCCATTCCATGTGCTTTCATGTTTGCTGTACCGTGGGATCAATCCAACTGCAGGGGCGAACATGCATTGCGTTCTGCCGCTGACTGCCAGGTACCTTGCATTACTGTCAACACTAAACGTTGTCTTTAACCATAATGTGCTGGTGTTTGTTAGGAAACAGTCACCCTTCAATGGTCTTTGTCATGTCAGTTCTGCAATCTCACTCTCACGACAAAAAAAAAATCATTTATTCATTCTTTTTCTTTTTGGCTTAGTGCCTTTATTAATCAGGGGTCGCCACAGCGGAATCAACTGCCAACTTATCCAGCATTTGTTTACACAACGGATGCCCTTCCAGCCGCAACACAACACTAGGAAACACTCTTGCATTCACACACATACACTACAGCCAAATAAGTTTTTTCAATTCACCAATACTGCATGTGTTTGGACTGTGGGGGAAACCGGAGCACCCGGAGGAAACCCACGCGAACACTGACAAAAAAATGAAATAAATACGAGAAATAAATTAACGATTTAAAAAGATACAGCCTAGAAATAAGTCAAAGTATCTGCCAGTGCGGTAAGATGATTATACTTCGTAAGATTCATTCATTCATTCATTTTCTTTCCGGCTTATTCTCTTTATTAATCTAGAGTTGCCGAAGCAGAATGAACCACCAACTTATCCAGCATATGTTTTACGCAGTGGATGCCCTTCCAGCTATAACCCATCACTGGGAAACATCCATACACTCTCATTCACACACATACACTACGGACAATTTAGCTTACCCATACCTGATAAGATATCTTGAGAAAATAAATCCTTGGCTTTAGTAATAAAAAATAAAACTAGCTTGTTGATTGCTTTTTAAAGAGTTAGCTTTTTCTTATTTTGTGTGAAAAGGTCTTCAAACTTGAGTTACTAAACAGCAGAATTCCTCCTTATTTAAGAATTGTTGTTATATAGTCTATATATTATATATTCCTCACCCTTAAAATAAGCCAAAGGGTTTACACTTAAAAAAAGACTATTGTATGAAATAAATCAGGATCACACTTGCATGCATATTGTCCACAATATTTTTATTCAAATTAAAACTTTATAGTAGCTATAATGCAAAATTATTACTTGTTTATTCTTAAAATTCTGAAGCTTGAATGTATTTTGTCACTTAAGAACAAGTTTAAGTGTGATTGAGTATTTTTTTAAATGAGCAAACGTTAAAACAAGTTATTAAAGATAAAATCTAAAAATACAAGGCCGGTCTGAAATTAGGTCTCTGATTGTAATTGAGCTTTATTTAAACTTTAAGCTTTTATGAGAAAAAAACAAACATAAATAATCTTAAAACAATCATAATCTGATTTTGCAAAGTATTGTATTCATAAAGCAAGATCAATACAATTTTTAGGCTGGAAATAAGATACCTTAGATAAGGTGTTTTTGCAGAGTGTCTGTGCCCTCATGTGTTTCATAAGCTAACAGTGATGGTGTGAGATTCGCCAGACTCTCTTCAGAATGACCTCAGCTTCTTATATTAGGGCTGTGACAGTGTCTGAAAACTCACTGTCACTCGTTCGCCACCCTTGTGACTGAAACCAAAAAATCTAATGACAAAGCAATTTGAAATAAAAAAAGAAAAACAAACAAAAAATCAAGGAAAACAAAGAACGAAATAGATTGAAGCTTTAAATCATGTTTTAGAATTTTTAAAATGCAAAACTAATGTCCCGGCAGCAATTTATTTTAAGTTCCTGTTTTACCTGTACATACAGTACACTAAAAAATTTTGCTTTTTAGTTGTATCAAATGAACTTTTCTACTCACATCTAACATTTTTCATGCTTGTTTTTTATATATATATTTTACAATGTAGATTGTGTCAAAGCAGCTTAACATAGAAGTTCAAGTAAATTGAAACTGTGTCAGTCCAGTTTTCAGAGTTTAAGTTCAGTTTAGTTCAGTTCAGTGCGGATTTCACTGCTGAAAGTCCAAACACTGAAGAGCAAATCCATCGATCCGCAGCTCCACAAGTCCCAACCAAACAAGTCAGTGGCGAGGAACAAACCTCCCCAATTGACAAAAGTGAAGGAAAAAAAAAAACCTTGAGAGAAACCAGGCTCAGTTGGGCACGACCATTTCTCCTCTGGCCAAACTTCCTGTGTGGAGCTGCAGTCTAGGCGCCGGAGGCTGGAGCACACTGGACATCTATCGTAAAATTGCAGGTGTGAGTAGGTCACCGGCGGGATCAATGCGAAGACATCAATCAAAATGACTAAAAACATTATGTCAAACTTTGATTAACTTAGTAAAATAAGTTAAAGCAACATAAAAATATTCATTGTCTTGACTTTTTGTTATTAAATATTTTACAGTCCACTATGTACAGTACTACTCATAGTCATTACATACAAAAGGTAATAACTAGGTACTATTCATTAGCCTAAATTCAACTGACTGAACACCAAGATTGCTTCATTCAAACGCAAAGAATCGAAAGCTCCCCGCAGAGATCATGGTTTGTTTAGAGTTAGGACCATGTAAAGAAGTAGCTGGTTACTTATAAACCAGCAAGAAACTCAAACAGGTCAGATATGGCACAGAAATTTGTGCCAACTTATCCAGCACATGTTTTATGCAGCGGATACTCTTCCAGCTGCAACCCATCACTGGGAAACACCCATACACACTCATTCACACACATACACTAAGGATGATTTAGCTTACCCAATTCACCTATAGCGCATGTTTTTGGACTTGACAGGGAAACTGGAGCACGTGGAGGAAACCCACGTGAACGTGGGGAGAACATGCAAACTCCACACAGAAATGTCAACTGACCCAGCCGAGGCTCGAACCAGCAACCTTCTTGCTGTGAAGCGACAGCACTACCCACTGTGCCACCATGATGCCCTACTGTACTTTAATGTTTGAATTTTTTTGTCAAATGTTACTTTTTATACAGAAATCTATTCAGATAAAATGAATTCAGAAAAAAAATCTGAAAAAATAAATTAATAAATAAATAAATAAAAACATTTATTAAATTTATAACCAAATAGATTAAATATTTACTTTCAAGATATTAAAATAAAACTAAAATATATATTTTTTAATTTTATAGTTGTGGCTAGAACAGGGATGGGCAAACTTGATCCTGGAGGGCCGGTGTCCCTGCAGATTTTGCTCCAACCCTAATCAAACACACCTGCCTGCAGCTTTCTAGTGATCTTGAAGACACTGATTAGTGTGTTCAGGTGTGTTTGACTAGTGTTGGAGCAAAAGTCTGCAGGGACACCGGCCCTCCAGGATCAAGTTTGCCCATTCCTGGACTAGAAGGACATCCACTGCATATGCCAGAGTAATTGGTGGTTCATTTTGCTGTGGCAACCACCGATTCACTGATCAGGGACTAAGCCAAAGGAAGGATATGAGTAAGTGAAGTTTACAGCAGCTTGGTAAATCGAGTTGGCACATAGAAATACCAACAGAATACACATAAATTCAGGTAAATTGGTTCACTTTTATAATAGGGAGTAATCCAAGTAACTCACCCTTAGGACTACATGCAAATATGCAATGTACAAATACAAAGGTAGGGCTTCATGACCGAGCTCAAGATTCAACAGTAACGCAAAGGATTAGAGCAGTAGCAAGTACTGCCGCTCCTGGAAAGCTGCTAATCTGAGCGCAGAGCTCCTGGATTAACGACTGACGGTTCCCCACCCAGCCACTGACCCTGTGACCCTGTGGTCATGAGGATGGAAAGCTAGGCCTGGCCTTCCTCTTCCAACCACAGAATACAGCACTGGCAAGCGTGCTCAGATCTTGGGATGGCCTAAAAATAAAAGTGCACTGGGAAAGAGCGTCGCTCTCCAAATCCACATGCAAAATTTCATCCTCAATTTCATCTCCAAGCTCAGTCTTATGCAGTTTAGGAAGAAAATAAACGTTTCTCATTCAGAAAAAGTAGCTTTCCTTTAGTCCCCGGGGTCACCCTTAACTCCTCAGGTCATGGCGAATAAAATACACAACAACATCCTTCTAACTGCAATGTAGCATATTAACCAAGCTGCTTTGATTAAATCTGTGAACTGTTAAACCGACAGTGATCTGCTCATTCCAGAAAGTCTAGTTCTACATCAAAGACATCAATAAATGACATAATGTGCAGCGGCTAAAATGAATCACTCGCTAACACGCTTCACTCACTTGATGTGTGTTAACAGTAAGTATTTCTGTGTTTGTTTCCATGTTGTAAATATAAAAGTGTCTGTGGACGCCTTCTAAATATGCAGTGCACAATTTGCAAACATGTTAAAAGGGCTTGTCGCATGTATGGCGACCACAACAGCAATTGTTTGGGCTTCAGAGGCGTGCAAAGCCAATGGGAAACGTGGAAGCTTTTTTTTTTTTGCAGACGGTGCCGAAAAATACAGAGGAAAAGTCACTGAGCTGAAAAAACCTCAACTCTGCATAACAATGTGTAAGGCTAATCCAGAGTTCAGCCACAGATTTGAAGGGCTAGCCTATATTTTACAGCATTTAGCATAACTTCTCATTACCAGAGTCTGTAATTTCGGCAAAATTCATGCGCAAACAGAAAAGACTTCCCGAAAAAAGTAACTCAGTAAAGAGCTGCATCCATCCAAGAGTAAGAGTGTGTGTGCAAGTGCATGTTTGTTTAGTGTGTGAGCGAGAGTGACATAAAACAGAACATGACAAATAAACTGCATCATATTACTGAAAAATAAAAATAAAAAATGATGTTCTTACCACTGTTATTCAACAAATATGCTCACTAGGGTTGGGCAATGTCGACCAATTTGGCATCATATGATATCTAATGTAAAATCGCGATGAACGATGGTATCGTCGTCGTAGGCGCGGGGAATTAATTGTTTATGAATAATTAATTCATTCATAACAAATTAATTATTTGTAGCCTACCGTTTAAACTACCTTACCCGCATGGTCTTTGTTTTACTCTTAATCAAATCATAAATAAATAAAGATAAGTTACACACAAATTACCATCTGTCAATCACTTTTTCCGCGGGACTGAATAGGCAGAGTGATCTTTGTCGTTATAACTTGGTGCACAAGGTGCACAACCAACAGGAACCAGGCAACAGAATCTGAGGTTTTTGCTAAAATTACTAAGTAAAGCAAAAGATTGAAGCAGTGTACTGATGCTATGACACGTTACCTGACAGATTCAAAAGATCGAAGAGTCATTAGATAGAGACAAGATTAATTAAATATCATGCTTAACAACTATAGTGAGATGCAATCCAGCGGTACATTATTGATAACTGTCCGATGTGCACTGCTCTCTGGACTGACTGCTGGAGCTCAGACGCTGCAGCGCATGACAGAGTGTTTGTGTGTGTGGTCACGTGATGTGCGTTTTCAGTGGTATAGAAGTATATGGAAGGAGAGCTTTTTTAAGAAATGCTAGATGAAACGTCAGTGTGGACATGGATCGTTTTCGTTCTGAAATGGCATTTTTAAACTAAGACTTATTAGTGTAAACTGGGCCATGTGTATTTTTCGCGAGCGGGTTGCTGCTGCGACGGGGGCAGGGTGGAGGATCGCAATGCCGGATCAGCATCGTGATGGCTATCGGCCATCTGCAATGGACGATGGCATCATCTATCGACCCAACCCTAATGCTCACCATTAACAATACCTTAAATTGTTATCTTAAAGGTAGAGTGAACTTGCTCGACACTTCAAATATAGGATGTTAAAAGGAAAGTTCACCAAAAAATGACATACTACTCATCATTTAAATTTCACTGCTGGAAGTACAAACACTGAAGAGCAAATCCATCGATGCACAGCTCCACAATTCATGAATCAAGCAAGCCAGTGGTGACAGTGGTGAGGAACAAACTTCACCGATTGACGAAAGTAAAGGTAAAAAAAACCTTGAGAGAAACCAGGATCTGATTAAACCACACTGAACTAAACTAAACTGAACTTAAACTCTGAAAACTGAACTGAAACAGTTTACATTTACTAAAACTTAAAAATTACTGTTAAGCTGCACAATGTACATTGTAAAAGTGCTATAGGAATAAAGATGAATTGAATAATTTATTCATCATCAAAGGTTTTCAAACTTGAGTTTCTTTGATATCTGCAGCAGGAAAAAAAAACATATTATGAAAGTCAACGGCTACCAGTTTCCACTGTTCTTCATAAAAAAAGGCAATCAAATATGTAGTGGAGCATGTAGTGGAGGATGAGTAACTAGTTACTGTATGTTTCCATGCAAAGATGTGAATTCGATTTATGTGCAAATCTGGAATATCACATGAAGCACTTGTGAATAAAGCACCGTTTCCATTCAATGAGTCAAAGAGAACAAAATCCTTTCTTCCTGATCAACTGGCGCCAATTATCAAACAGAAAAATAGAATTTGCTACCCTAGGAGAAGCCACTGTAGATCTTTTGTTCTTATATAATAAGTTACTTGGGCATCTTGTGTTTCCATTAAGTATTTTATTGATGTGATAATCCAAAATGCGCATAAAAAAGTGGATGGAAACATAGTGAATGATGACAGAATTTTCTTTATGGGTGTACTTTCCCTTTAAATGTTTCTTAAATTTTCTGTTTAATGAAACAATATGGGAAAACCCACGAACCCTCTGTGCTTTACTTCAGAAGATGTGACTATCGTCTGCACTCTGCCTCTCATCCTGAACATCTTTCTAGTTGCTCCACAAAACAAAAAACAGACAAAGGATCATGGTGGAAGGTCACGGTAGCTAATTGAAGCCAGTGCAGGCTAAATTCAAGTCTGATGTGTGGAAATATTTCATGTTCAAAGGCAATAATGGTAAATATGAGGTTGACAAAAGCACTGTCCTTAGGTTGCGTCTGCAAGAGCTTACACTACAGTATGTGTTTATACCAGATGTGAGCAGTACAATATGACTAAAAACAACAGAACCTCATAATAATCAGTGACTCGAGCTGCATTAGATGCTGCACAATGCAACACTACAAATCTCAAAGTAAACTGATGCCTGCTTTATTTCTAGTGAGCTCCAAGCAATAATGACATGGAGGGCAAACTTACAAGAGTAAACAGTATTTGCCGAATACAGTGTGGAGACTTTCAACTGTTGCAGAGTAATGAAATAACAGATTGTGTCTGGTAATAGACACGGTGTAAGATTTCGCAACAACACAACACACCTATGATACTACCAGGCTAGACCAGAGGATCCCAAACTTTCCAGCCCATGACCCCCAAGATAACAATGTTAGTAACTCGCGTCCCCCACATTCTTCGAAGGGGGTTATAATTATACAAATGTTATAGATAAAATATAGTAATTCTAATAGTTTAATCAAATTTATTTGACTTTTGGAAATCACCAAGCGACCACCTGTCAAGGCTCATTCACACGGGGCGTCAGCTTCAACGCTTCCCATTCCCTTTGAATGGGTGACGTCAGGCGTTGCCGAACTGCATTGTGGATCCGTCGGCGCCGCTTCAGAGGCGTTGCTCGCTGCAGAAGTTGGGACTTGCTCAACTTTTCAAGCGCCGACAGAAGTGTCAGCCAATCAGATCGCTGTATGCAAATGCACCAGCTCAGACAGTGGCCTATTGCTGACTAATTTCATTGGCTGACGCTGCTATGACAATCGCGTCAGCCCCAACATCAGACACGCCCTCTGTCTGTTGACGCTGAAGCCCCGTGTGAATGGGCCGTCATTGTCCCGCAACCCCCACTTTGGAAACCACTGGGCTAGACTTAGGGCTGGGTGGTATATCGTGTTCTGGGGATATATCGATATGATTCCCCAACGCGATGCAAGATTATCCAATATCTTTCATATCAATATGGTTTGAGGCCACACGTGCGCATTCTGTGTGAAACAGAACACTCCAAGGTAGCAAGCGAGCTCCACTTGCACAAATGTGAGTATGCGCAAAGGAATGATTCACTCCCTGAGTCATACAAAAGATTTGTTAAAAACATACGAATCGTTCAAGAATGACCCATCACTACACGCAACATAGAGGAACATGCAGTGCTGGTGTTGTATCGAAATCTGACTCCCCGGACAAATTTGACTCTCCCTCGAGTGCTTGCGTCCTCGCGTGCTCGTCACACAGCGCCTGCAGCTGTGGTTTATCAGAAACCTTTTAGCGATAATTTCTTCCGCAATTGACAGCAAGAACGAACATAGAAGCCTTGTCAAATTGGCAAGCAGCACCTGAATGTGTTCAAAAGAATTAAAAACGCCAAAATGGGAGGAATTTATACTGCATTTTGAAAGTGAAACCACCTCATATTCACTGACTATAAATTCAGTATTTATTACACAATGGTCTCTTCTTAATATTTACGTTATAACACAATTAGTTCTGCATTCTGGTCTGTTATTGCATATTGACTTCAATTCCTATTATATTCTATTTATTGTATTTAACTATTTATTTATTTATTCTGTTTAATTGATTTATTTATTTTAGCCCCTTAACAGAAAGACATGATTTGATTTGTGTGTGTGCCTAGTGTACAAACGGTTGGTGGTTTAAACGATTATTAAAACTTAAAAAAAAAAAAAGTAAAATAAAAAAACATGCATTTGTCTACCAAACAGTTCTTTTTCTATTTTAATAACTCACTGTTAGTTACTCTTTCAACAAATAACAATATAAGAATGATAACTATAATGACGATAATAACTGGGAGGGAAACCCCTGTGTTTGAGTTATATTTTGCTCAAAAACTGTTTAATAAAGTTTTAATAAAGGCTTTCACTCTCAAGTAACCATTTATGGGAAAATACCAGATATATATCGTATACTGTCATTCCTCCTAAAAATACAGAGATATGATTTTTTGCCCATATCGCCCAGCCCTAGCTAGACTATAAAGAAAAACTTCTGTAAAGAAGTGTTTGTTTTATGAACAGTAGGTATGCTCTGTATAGACAATGTTTTTAATATGTTTTGAATGAAATAAATGAATAATTGAATGAATGAATGAATGAATGAATGAATGAATAAATGAATAATTGAATGAATGAATGAATGAATAAATGAATGAATGAATGAATGAATGAATTAATTAATTAATTAATTAATTAATTAATTAATTAATTTAAAAAAAAAATTGGTATCAAGCTGATATATTATGTATGACGACAAGGAGACTGGCTTCTCTCACGCACGAGAAGGACGTTAATATTCACAGAAATGTATGCAGCGGCCGACCTCTGGTTGATTTATGAGAAATGGCACGTATGAGAAAACGTGCCCCAGTAATGTATCTGAGATTGTCAAAAATGTACACGGTGCCCTCTAGTGGATTTGTGAAAACAAAAACAGCAAGACATCATAGTCCAGGGTGCATATCATATTTCTCGGTTCTCAAAAAGGTAGTCCTAGACACATATTTCCAATGAGCCTGGGTTGTAACTACACTGTAAAAAAAAAACCTAATTTTACAGAAAATATCTCTAAATTTTTTACAGTAATTTTTTGTCATTTCAAATTATATTCAAAACTTAGTAAAATGACAAACAATCTCTCTAAATTAACAGTTTGACTTTCATTTTAGGTACTTTATCATTAAAGACAAATTACTGACATTTTTGTTTTTTATACAGGGAAATTACACTATTATTTATACAGTATTTTTTCTGTTATTTCAAATTATATTCAAAAGTCCGTAAAAATTACAAACAATATCTGTAAATTAACAACTTGACTGTTATTTTATGTACTATACAATTAATGACAAATTACAGCAATTTGTCTGTTTTATACAATTAAATTGCCGTATTATTTACACACTGTTTTTTTCCTGTTTTTTTGAAGTACATTTAAAATTACGTAAAATTAAAGTAATAAATTGTAATTGTAAAAAAAAAAAATCGTAAAAAAAAGGTAAATGACTGGCAGCTACGGCTGCCAAACAAAAACCATAAAATTACGGTAAAATTTCTTTTGTTGAAATAAAGTGCAAAAATAATAAATCTACAGATATTTTCATTAAAATGTTTACAGAAAAACACTGTTATTTTACAAACTTCTCCTAGATTATTATAATCAAATACGTTCAATAAAGTTACACAATAAGAGTTTTACAGAGAAACACTGTTATTTTACAAACTTTTCCTAGATTATTATGATCGAACACCATCAATAAAGTGACTGCACTAAAAGTTTAAGAGAAAACAATGTTATTTAAAAGAATTTCCCTAAATCATACGATTAAACACCTTTAATAAAATGCCAAGACATGCTCAAAGTCGTAAATTAACAGTTTTATTTTGGATCAAAAAAGTCTGGAAAGAACAAGATACAAGATACAACTGATTAAAATTCTCACAACTTTAAAATTACAGCGGTTACATTTTATTGAATAGTATTTATGTAAAACATGTTGAGGTTTAAGTTATATGGAATGACTCCGTTCCAAATCTTAAATGAAACTGTAATGTGAATGGGACACTGACAAAGGAGTGCGGATCCAAATGCAAGTTTATTACACAGAGATGGTCAGGCAACCAACAGTCAACAGAGGAGCAAACAGATGTATGCAGGGAATCCAGAGTCATGGTCAAATAACAGGCAAATGGTCAGTCCCAGCAGCAACAACATAAACAATTAACAAACAAACAAAGCAAAGCAAGATAAACGCGTCATAATGTTCACAGTAACAGTATAACAAGCCTTAGCAATTAGTGCGTGCGTCTGTGCTGCTTTTAAAGTCCATGTAATCAGTTCATAACGATCCTCCGACTGTGTGTGTGTGTGTGTGTGTGCAAATAGTGGGTGTGAAACAGTGAAAATCAAGTAGCTGTATACGTCTTCAGTATATCTTAAGTTTATCATAATCCTATAGTCTGAGAATTTCATGAAACTGTTGTGCTGTTACTGTAGTAGTATAAATGTTCCTGTCACAATCATCAGCAATTTAATCCTTGTAGATCGCTGGTAAACACGCAGATCGCCATAGAACTACAAATCCACCATTATATGGACTACAGATCCAGTCATGCAATGCTCACATGCACCTGTTCCAGATTCCACTGATTGCGCGCACACACACACAGTCGGAGGGTCGTTATGAACTGATTACATGGACTTTAAAAGCAGCACAGACGCACGCACTAATTGCTAAGTCTTGTTATACTGTTACTGTGAACATTATGACGCGCTTCTCTTGCTTTGCTTGTTAATTGTTTATGTTGTTGTTGCTGCTGGGACTGACCATTTGCCTGTTATTTGACCATGACTCTGGATTCCCTGCATACATCTGTTTGCTCCTCTGTTGACTGTTGCTTGCCTGACCATCTCTGTGTAATAAACTTGCATTTGGATCCGCACTCCTTTGTCAGTGTCCCATTCACATTACAGTTTCATTTAAGATTTGGAACGGAGTCATTCCATATAACTTAAACCTCAACATGTTTTACATAAATACTATTCAATAAAATGTAACCGCTGTAATTTTAAAGTTGTGAGAATTTTAATCAGTTGTATCTTGTATCTTGTTCTTTCCAGACTTTTTTGATCCAAAATAAAACTGTTAATTTACGATCTTGTGCATGTCTTGGCATTTTATTAAAGGTGTTTAATTGTAATGATTTAGGGAAAATTCTTTTAAATAACATTGTTTTCTCTTAAACTTTTAGTGCAGTCACTTTATTGATGGTGTTCGATCATAATAATCTATGAAAAGTCTGTAAAATAATAGTGTTTCTCTGTAAAACTCTTATTGTGTAACTTTATTAAATGGATTTGATCATAAAAATCTAAGAAAAGTCTGTAAAATAACAGTGTTTCTCTGTAAAACTCTTATTGTGTAACTTTATTAAATGGATTTGATTGTAATAATCTAGGAAAAGTTTGTAAAATAACAGTGTTTCTCTGTAAAACTCTTATTTTGTAACTTTATTGAACGTATTTGATCATAATAATCTAGGAGAAGTTTGTAAAATAACAGTGTTTCTCTGTAAACATTTTAATGAAAATATCTGTAGATTTATTATTTTTGCACTTTATTTCAACAAAAGAAATTTTACCGTAATTTTATGGTTTTTGTTTGGCAGCCGTAGCTGCCAGTCATTTACCTTTTTTTTACGATTTTTTTTTTTACAGTGTACACGTTGATTTTATGCATACATTTGCTGACAATTATTGAACCTAAGGCTGGGCGATAAAATGGGTATCGATATTTATTGACCAAACACCATTGTCAATATCGATAAAAAAAGATTCGGTATGAAGTTTCGGTACGAATCGCTATAGTTTAATTAAAAAGTGGCTGCTGCACCACGATGCATGTAAGTAGAACTAACCAATTTACCATTGCACACACTTTGTAAAATTTTATTCATCAAGTTTAAGAGTCTCTTTAACACTTATGTTTATTTTATTATAAAGAGATCAGATATTTAGTATAAACTGTTTTGTTTTTGACTATTTAAACCAGGGCTTCATTTGTGCCAGAACACACCGGATCCGGTACCTCTGAAATCTGACCCGGCACCAGATTTTACCGATCCCCCTCCTCCCCTGTCTGCTGTTCACTTTCACTTTCTTTTGCGATTCCCAAACCATCTTCACTTTTGTCCGTGACAACAACCCCCCGCTCTTCACTTTCGTCCTTCGTACGCGACACCCCTCCGCCATCCCCAACCCTCTTCACTTTCGTCTTCACTTTTGTCATTCATCCGCGACACCCCTCCGCCATCCAACACCCCCCTCCCCCAAGCTCTCCACTTTCGTGCTCGACACCTTTCCATCCTCGGTTAACATGCCGGATCGGTTACCCCGATCTGTTCTGGGACCTCGCAATTCACAAATTAAGCACGGATTCAAACTATTTGCCTTAGTAATTGTTGGTAAATTAAAATAAAGTGGTTTAAAAAATCCTAGTATTCCTAAATGTTTTGTTAAAAAATATTCAATAATTATCGATATCGAATGATATGAAACATGATATTGTGATAAATATTTTTATCAATATCGGCCAGCCCTAATTTAACCGATACCCCATTTCCACAAACAAGAATCCTGTGCAAGTGTCCCAAGTCTCAGGTTTTAGACTTGGTATGGGAAAATAACCATTTTCAAGGTATACCGCAGTTTGGAAAAGTCAAGGTTTTAAAACCGCCAATATTTTCTGCTATACCGTTCCTAAGGTATATGTAAGATTTTTATTTACATTTTTTTGTTTTGTTTTTTAGGACAACAGTATCTATAGCAGAAAAAATATCCAAAGATGCCGTTTTAAATTGTTAAAAACATCTGAGTTTTTAAACTAATGAGGACAGCAGAAGTCAATGATTCATTTGCATTATTTAGCCTGATATGTTTACTGCTCCAAAATATTATAAATCTTTAAAAAAATAAAATATATTGTGCTAAAAGGGAACAAAAAAAAGTTTTTGTTTTTTACCCAGAGATATATTTATATATAAAAAGAATATATTTTAGAGCAGTAACCACAATACCGTGAAACCGTGAAACCATGATATTTTTATCCAAGGTTATCATACCGTCAGAATCTTATATTGGCCCATGCCTATTTAAGACCACTTAAAACTGTGATTTGACTGAAATATGAATGTAACATCTAAATAAACCAGAAAATAGAGAGAATGCTCTATCATAGCTGGTTTTTGCCTCCTAGTTGCAATATTGTCCATTAAAATACAGTACTAGCATTTGTGTCTATTCCAGCAAACAAAATAGTTTTAAACTCAGTGGTAAAATATACTGTATATCATAACAGCTGTTTGTCATGAATGCTAAAGTTACTAAAGAACTAAATGTATTGTTTTCATTTGACCATTAACCAATTGAACCGATTTATATATACATCATCTGCCACAAAAACTAACTTTTTGATGTTCCAGAGAAGCATTGCTTGTTCTTCCCAGTTAAGCAATAAAGGCTCACAACAAAGTGACTCCAACTAATCAAAACCAACAACAGTGTCGCACCATATGGTTCATGTTTCTCAGCCAAAATACACTTCACTAAGCCCTGCATCCTAAATAAACATGTATAATGCTGCTAAAGCATGTCTGTATATCTTACCTATAAATATTTCAATTTCTTCTCAATTTTATTCAGATACGAACGCACAAACATGTCTCAGTCGTTTTATAGCCAAGTTCCAAACTCTTGATGGAACGGTTTAATAATATTAAAACCCTCCACTGATGTACTTTTTGATTAACAACATAAAATTACGACATCATTGTACGACACCCAGGACACATAATAAAGCATGTCACATCAACAACACCCATTTATCTGTTACTTTTGCTGCACTTGAAAATAACAATCAAGACAAAGATGGACTGCGTTCAACTAAACAAATCCAACTGACTCATTTGCAGACTTAAAGCATGTCAGCTATAGCATGTATACCCTCACATAGCGCTCTTTACTTTACTGATGCTCCTATTATCTCTGTGGTTCCTGACTGCATAATCACAATGAATCTGGAAAAAAAAAAACTACTCAAAGAGAGACTGAATTGTATCTTGTGTTGTTAGGACTAGATTGTATTAAAGCTGAAAACTGTATTAAAGGGAAAGTTCACCCAAAAAATGAACATTATGCCATCATTTACTCATCTGTCAGAGTTTCTTTCTTCTGTTAAACACAAAGGCCCAATCCCAATTCTATTTTTGTACCCCTACCCCTTCCCCTTGGCCCTTAAAACTGAGGGTGAAGGGGAAGAGCTTCAAAATTTACCCCTAAGAAATGGGACACCACTACAGCACCTGCACACGTCATCATATGACATTGATATCTCTTGCTTCATATGAGATAGACGATGGTGACTGCTGTAGTTATTCCAGTTGTGTTATTTTTTGGTATTTATCTTCATGAAATCACTGAAGGCTTATATTATGTTATCATAACAATATAATGTGGCAATAAGATCATAATACTGCGCATTTACACAGTGGCCATATTCATCTATGTAAACACACCAAAAACAACATTAACATTATAGCAGACACTATAAAAAGGTCACTCCCAGCCACTAGACTTTTCTGACAGGGTATTCAAGTGTCATCGAGTGTCAGAATGTTGTGGGACTGCTGTACAGGAGTTATTATTAGGTATTATAGATAGCGAAATTTAGCTGTCTTTATTTTAGCGTTTTTTTTTTAAGCATGATGGTAAAGCACGAACGCGGTTATGAATGTATTAAAACATGTGCTTGTTTGTTGTAAAAATTCGCAATAATGACAAAAAATACTGATTTGTGGCTCTCCTTACTTCCTGGTGCAGCGATTCTGCCGTTGTGGCTGGTGTATTCTGGGAAACATTTTTACCCCTTGATTTCGAGTGTGGTCTTGAAAAATCTTTGTTCGAAGGGGTATCTACCCCTTCGCCTTAGGGGAGAATTGGGATTGGGCCAAAGTAAAACATACTAAAGAATGTTTGGCAAAAGGCAGACTTCCATAGTATTTTGTATGTCTATGAATGTCAATGGTTGCATTTTTCCAACATTCTTCAGAATATCCTGTTTTGTGTTCAACAGAAAAAAAAATTCACAAACCACTTGAGTGTAAGAAAATCTATCTCTTTAAGAAAAGATGCACCAAGATTTCAACTATTTGCTAAGCAACCATCAGCCACATTTTCTGAGGAGCCACTGATACACAGCTCTGGTACAAGTTTTATTTAAGGTGAAATCTAAAAAGTGCCACGGTGTTTGAAGGGTGTTCTGCATTTTGTCCGCACTTGAGGTAATTGGTCATTACTAAAATGTGTAATCCATACAAACTGGGAAACTCATTGGTTGTTTCCTGGAAACACATATGGAAAAAGCAATCACTCCCTATTTGTGAGCACATGCCGTGCATCTACATTTGAATTAATGAATTTGAGCATGCAAAAGACAAAATATTTGATCATCCGCTAAAGATTTTTTTTTCAGCAAATGTGACCCAAGATTTGCTTTTTAAACTACTACTATGCTGTCTTTACAGCTAGATACTGAATCAAACAAATGTATCATACAGTGCTCAGCATAACTGAGTACACCCTATTTTTTAAATGAATATTTTTCTTCATTTCTCAGTGAATATAGGCAATGTATTTTGGTGCATTTAAAAAAAACTGATTTACTAAACAGATATATTTATTAAAATAATATTTTAGCCACAAACATATTTAGAAATTGAAAGATAATACAATTAAATTCAAGCAAAATATTGGAAATATATATATATTTACAACCTACAAAATTATAAAACCAAAATAAAGTGAAACTAAATGTTTAACTTATTTTGCTTCTCTTGATTTTTCCTCTTTCTTAAATTTGTATTTAATATTTTTCTATAACATATAAATTTGGGTGTGCTAGTTTTTGGACCGTTATCGTAAGTTATTTTGTTAGATAAGCTCCAGATTTGGCTTCAGTACTGACTAATCTAATGTATATGCACAAATATAATATTGCATAGCTTCCTATTAAATTAAAACATGAATTTAAAAGATAGATTTGTCAGGGGTGTACTTATATGCTGCACACTGTGTATGTTTGAAATCTATCTGAAACCAATAGCACCGAATGATGCACTGTGGCCACAAAAAATGTTCCAATTTTTTAGGTCAAGGTTCCAATCAATTTAGTCTACTGGAAAAAGCATCCTTCCTCTCAGGAGTGGTATATTACATGATTAGACATGTTGAAAGGTATAAACACCAATTTTGAAGATTCATGTTTAGATCTGTAATTGCTAATTGGCAACATTTACACTGCAGTGCATGTTGTAACAGATAATTAGTGTATGTCGCATTTATTTATTTGGTGTGAGCAAGACATAATAACTGATTTTGTAAATGGTCAAGATTTAAGGTTAAATCAGAAATGTTTCAACAAAACTTTAAAGCCAAATATGTGTTTGTCATTAGCATAGCAATATTTGAAGCACCAATAGGCCAATTTATACCACAAGGACAATAAAAGTAAGGATAACAATTAAGATATAGTTCTAAAATCATTCTAAACAGAAAAATATAGGGCTGGGCGATTTGACCTAAAATCAAAATCTCGATTAATTGAACCTTTTAACTCAATTACAATTAATGAACGGTTATTTTATATATTTAATACATTTTTTGCCATAACAGTTGACTGACAAGGTTTATATGCCATCTAAAAGCATCTCTGGCGCAGCTTCCAATCATCGTCAATGTAGTGCAAAGTAAGGCTCAAGAATCAGTCCATCGTCTTACTTACCAGAGATCATATGTGGCTGCAAAGTGGCCGCAGAAGTAGAAATCAGCCACAGCCTTTAACAGAGCGGGGTCACGTGACACATAGGGAAAGTAATTAAAAAAATCGTCCTGGAAAAAATAGATCGATTATACTGTAGATTTTGAATGTCGATTTCGATTACTTTTCGATTAATCGCCCAGCCCATAACAATATATGCCACATGACAACTAATAAAAGTAATGAACAGAAGAGCAGCACCTTTATTGAAATTCACACGAAAGCATGTGATCAACAAATATAAACAAAAGCTCAATCAAACATCCTTGACATGAGGATAAACCGAGGATAAACTCATTGAACTCATAGATCTATCTATCTATATATCAATGTTTTTACAAACATTTTGAAGCGTCAGCGTTTTGAGTCAACAAACTTTTAAAAAAAGGGAAATGTGTATTTTTAATTAAATTACTTATAGATTTGGAATGAAAGTTAGTACATTTTAATATTGTAAGGAGCTAACCTTTTTAGACTTTTTATTTCCTGCTGGGACATGGGAACACACTAAAGGTTTGCATATTTGAATTATTAAGGTATTATATAACCGATCAGTATCTCTTAGAACTTAGAACAATCAAATAAATGTTTGACTATAGTTTCCCAGGAAAGTCATTATGGGGTCATAAGGAAATATGGAGCAGTGCAAAATTCTAATTCAAAAAATAGCTAATGAGCATCTGGACTTATTTATCCATCTGTTAAAACTGCTACACCATTTATGCATGTGGCTTCTTAATGATGGGGATTGAGCCTGAGACATAGAAATACTTCCATATATGTTTATTTTGGAAACGTCAGTACTTTAAATCTCAAGTCCATTCGTAATGAAGCAGCTGAGATGCTCTAAAAGGTCCATCAATGACTGGTAATGGATGAATCATGTTAACTTGTATCTACAGTGAACATTTACAAACCTACTAATGGAACCACAAGACTTGACATACACCTTTTTGGAAAACCCCAGTCCAGCTCTTGAGCACCCAAGAGTAATGATGAGTAATGAAGAGTTATGATAAACAGTAATGATGTTCCTGCACAAATAACAACAGAATGCCATGGAGGTCTGGCCTTTTTTTGTAGACCGTTTCATCTGAACGGTCATCACAGACAGTGCCAATGACAGCTGAAGATTCCTGAGTATACGGACACCCAAGTATGGCTCTCAGCTGCTGTGCATTCCTTTAAGACCACAATAACAGCACTCCTAAAGCCTGGCTTAAGGGATAACACTGTTTATGTGGTGGAAACGAACCGAGTTTAAGACAACAATTATATCTTATTCAGCTGGAGAAGAACCTGGGTTGTTTTGGGTCAGGCGTGTAATGACGGAGAGCAGGGTAATTTGGAGGTGAGGTTTTAATACAGGGTCTGAAAAGGATAGGATGTGAATATCCACACTATCAACATCACGTCATTCCTATTGTGAGATAAGAAAATTGATTACCTGTGACTGCTTATAAACAATGCACTTATAATAGTTTTGTTATGCACTGCATCTAAACAGAACAGCATAACTAACTATTTAAGATGAAAAGGTATGATTTAGAAGAAATGGTAAGAACAAATGAACCCCAGGAGCAGAGGACAATACAAAGATTGGTGCAGTGCAGGCCCGAGACGCAGTGAAGTATCCTGACATCAAATCACTTCTTCCCAACAGTGCATCAGTACTGCATAGATGATATGGCAAGCCGTTTTAACTTTAAATTTGTTTACACTACTAAAAGCACAGATACATTTATGCTACTATCAATATTAAATTTTAATAACAAAAATGATAACCTAAAAAGGCAATCATCAGAATTAACTGATTTCATATTTTTATATATAAAAAAAAGATGTTTAGCGTCAACATAAATATAGTATAACAAACTTGTAGTGTTACAAATATCAGCAAGTGGGATAAATTAACTATTCACTCTTATGTAAAGAATTCCAGATTCCTATTATTCACTGTGAACATACTAAACAAACAGTGATTAGAATTTAAAACTGGTGATTATTCTGTACTTTTACCAATAGATTATCCATATAAATATGTCATAATAAGTCACAAGTACATTTTTTCTTTTGCTGCTAATCCTTATATTAGATCTCAATATTGACACATAACTACAGTCACTGACATGTTTTTGTTTTGCTAATAAAATTGAAGTTGACACAAATTTCATTTTGGGTTAACTTAACTATTAATCGCTAATATTGATTACATTATATTACCTTTAATTTGTGGAAACAAACATCCCTACTATTGTCATGAACTAATGTTTTTTTTATAGTTATCTGCAACTATTTACTTAAGTTTATTACCTAAATATGGCTGTGAATAAAATTTATTTTATTACACAATAGTATCCATCTAATTTCGCTGTACTACTTGTGACAGTTAAGCTTGGTTTATACTTCTGTGTCAAGTGATCAGCATGATCCACGATGCATGCAATGCGCGTAGTTATGCATTTATAATTCTGCGCGCGGTTTGTGTTCTGCAATAACACTTCCGAAACGCTAGCTGGCAGTGGGTGTTTATGTTCCTCTGTGTCGAGTTTCTTCGCTGGTGTTTGTTTTTTCTGAACACTGCCTTAAAGTACAAGTAGCTCAAACTCGCTCATTTTGAGGCTGGAATTGACGGATGTGCAACAACTTTAATCATAAGGTAAACACAAAACAACAGTCTGCATCCGGAGCTCCTTCATGGGACTCCACACTTGTAAACACTCGCTGAATCGGGCTCGTGTGGCTCTCACCTCCGCCCACACTCGTCAGCGCTACTAAGCCGACCAATCACAGAGCTTGCGCTACGCCTCATTGCGACGTGTAGTTACATTTTTGAGAGGTGCGCGTTAGCATCGCCGATGGCCAGTTTAAAAGGTTTCAAATGTTTAAGGCTGATTTATACTTCTGCGTCAAGCGCACACGTATGCTACGGCACAGCCTACGCGTGGACGCATAGCCCGCGCCGTAGCATACAGTATGTGTCCGCTTGACGCAGAAGTATAAATCAGCCTTAAACCTTTTAAACTAGTGTGGCTCATCTTTTTAGTCATGCTGGAACAGCTTGCCAAAAAAGACATGTTTGTATAAAAACTTAGATTAATGAAAATTCAATTAGAACAAAAATGACAACTGGAACAGATATTAGTAAACATCTGAAGAGTTCACTAAAAAGTGCTTGTAATAAAGCATTTCTGATACTCTTAGAGTATTTCCGAAATAATTAGAAAATAAGCTCATATAAAATAAATATGTACAGTGGTTATATGTTTTGGTTGCTGTACTACTGAATCTATAAGAGATGAACCCTTAACCTATCAATAAACCTTGACCCACGCAGTTAGTTACCACACAGGAAAGTACTGCAAAACAAAGTTTAACCGAGTAAATGTTAATATGGCTTGCCATACAACTGCATGATGCCTTCCAGAATTACTGCAATAGCAAAACATTATTGCAGTTACATCAGAAATAAAAATAAACACTTATGATAAATAAGAGAGAGAGGGGGGACAAAAGTGAGTTTCTTTTTGAAATGTCATACCTTGTGAGGTGCTTTGAGAAGTCTGTGAACTCCGGCGATCTGATTGATGAGCGGAATATCCTCTCTGAATGTGAAATGTGGGGGTCTGGTCGGCTCCGGAAAATTTGTGCTATTAAATGGATCAGTATCATCTAAGAACTGCACCCTGCATGCAAACGTAGCCATGATACATCCATACACGTCGATTTGGGAAGTCGGCACAACAACAAAAAAGTATACCGACTAAAAAGAATCATACGCAGGGTAAAAGTGTCAAGAATCCAGGTACGCTCCGTCCCACTCCGCTGTCCCGTGTTAGTGTTTAGTGGTTGCTATGCTTCTGCAGTAGTTTCTCGTAATATCCAAGGGCATGTCGGGCAGGCAAGGTGCTGAGGCAGACTGCTGCAGACGGGACGGGACATCTAGAGCCTGTCTGAATGTCTACAGCGATGCAGTACGTGAGCGGGACAGGGGACTCCCTCCGTTCGCATCACTCAAGGTATCAGGGTGAGAGCCGGGGTTTTGGCGACACCTAACGTTGAACTTTATATCACAACACGATGACGCTTCATTGATTATTTTTTCAACGTATATTGTGCAAAAACAATCCTGAAAATGTTCATACTGTTCATTCCCTGTGAAAACTCTTACTATAAATTTAAAAAGCAGTGATTACATACTAGTTTATGTTAAATAACAAAATTAATGGACTGATTTATATATATCAGTCCATTAATTTTGTTATTTAATTTATGTGTTTGTTTAATTAATTTGCTAAAATTAATGGATTGATTTATATATATATATATATATATATATATATATATATATATATATATATATATATATATATATATATATATATATATATATATATATATTGACTTTGCACTTGTTTTAAAATATACAAAAAAAAATATTTCAAAATGTTATTTTGATTAAACACAATTACAGTAGTTTGATTTAAGAATACACACTGTTAGTCAGAGGTGGGTGAAAATAACTATAAATTAAAATACACGTTTAAGTGTATTACTACGGTGACCAAGAACCAGTGGCGGATCTAGACCAGAGTAACTGGGGGGGCCGGGAAGGGACCACTTGTACTTTTAGGGGGCACACTTTAACATACATCACAAAATACTTAAACAATTATTCGAAGTAATTTTTTTATGCATCACTCAGCAGTCTTCATAAACATTCACTCATCCATTTTCTTTTCAGCTTAGTCCCTTTTATATCTGGGGTCACCACAGAAGAATGAACCGCCAACTTATCCAGCATATGATTTACGCAGCTGATGCCCTTTCAGCTGCAACCCATCACTGGGAAACACCCATACACACATTCGCCACGGACAATTTAGCTTACCCAATTCACCTATACCACATGTTTGTGGACTTCTGGGGGAAACCGGAGCACCCAAAGTAAACCCACACCAACACAGGGAGAACATGCAAACTCCACACAGAAATGCCAACTGACCTAGCCGGGGCTCGAACCAGCGACCTTCTTGCTGTGAGGCGATTGTGCTACCCACTGTGCCACTGTGCTGCCTTGTCTTCATAAATAAGCTAATTAAATAACTTAAACTCAAAATAATCTTCCATGTTCATTTATTTGACAAGTAACTTTGTATTGTAGGATAACACGTTTCTAACATTCAAGTACATCAAGGCTCATTTTTTACACCTGTAAACTTTAACAGGTGCAGTTAAAGTCCATTTTTTTTACCCTCCCATTTATTTAAAATGATGTTTTCCAAGTGATCTAAATCAAACCATGGAGATTTTCACAGTATTTCCTATAAAACACAAATAATTCTTCTGGAGTCATAATAAGTCTTATTTCTTACAGTTTATTTCGTGAATAAAAGCAGTTTTTAATTTATTAAAAAACTATTTTAAGTCAGTGGTATTAGCCTCCTTTAAGAAATATTTACAGTGTTTTTTTGATTGTCTTCACAACAAACCAGTTATACAATAACTTGACTAATTATTCCTACTTTCCTAGTTAACATAACCTAGTTAAGTCTTTAAATTACACTTTAATCTCAATCAAAGACTATAGAATACTTAAAGGGACTTTGTCTGTATACAACATCTTGCAAAATAACTTGTAAAATATTATGCACTGACTGTTACCATGGAAAGATAAAAAAGTAGTTATTAGAAATTAGTAAGTTAAACTATTATGTTTAAAAAAGTGCTGTAATAAATTATATGTTAAAGACTCTATGTGCTTTATGTCACGACTGAAATCAAAAACGAATGAAGGCAAAACTAAACGAGTTGAATATGACTTTTACATGAGCATGACTGAAAAATAAACTGGATCAATGTTTTACATCTGTTTTCCGGCACTTGCAGACAGTTTGTAAGTTCAAGACTGCATTTCCTAACCTAAAACTATGTACACTCAATTTCTGATTAATAATACCTCTGCATAGCCGAGGACTTCCTCTATTAAAAGTTTTAAAATCGCTATTGAAAACAGAAGTCTAATATAATCAACAGTGGACATTTTGATAATGTTTCACAACATGAACATGACTGAAGTTGAATCTTTTTATTACCTGTGTCAATTTGGGGGTTAACTTCTGACGAATGCGGCAAACTGAAGTGCGCAGCACCGTCAAACATGACAGAGAGAGCGAATGCGCGCGACACGGAGAGCGTGCGCCACCGATGGCTGATCTTGCTTCTCTGTGGCGTTTTGACACAAAAAATACGCATCGAAATTTAGGGGGGGGCACAGGGGGGGACAAGCTTGTTGACATGGGGGCACACGGGGAGAACATGCAAACTCCACACATAAAATCCCCAGCCGGCACACAAACCATCAACCTCCTTGCTGTGAGGTGACAGTGCTGACTGCGTTGTCATTGTCAAGGTAAAAAAAAAATGTCGAAGCATGAGCAGGGACGTTTCAATGTAAACGTGCAAATAAAGAGCAATCAAAACACACCATGTCCTAAGAGACATGTAAATAACCATGAACATGAAAACTGACGACAACCTAGGTGATCACACAGAGCACCAGACATTACCACATGTAATGTGAGGCTACCCTGAGAGGCAGGTCCTTGGTGTAGAGCCATACTCGTTGACAACATATATAGTGGGGAGCAGGAGTTTGATGACGATCAGCCGCTGCTTTGGTCTGCCTAGTAGCCTAGTGAAGGAATCCTTAGCTTTCCTCCAGGTTCCCTCCCTTGGCTGAGGAGAGCTTGGGGAGAGGAATGAAATTGGCCGCTTTGGAGAAACAGTCCACAGCCATGAAATTGACAGTGTTGCCCTTCGATTCGGGTAGGCCAGTGACAAAGTCAAGGGCTAAGTGTGACCAGGTGCAGGAAGGGATGGGTAAGGGGCAAAGCAGACCAACAAGAGGTAAACTAGAATTTTTGTTTTGGGCCCAAACAGAGCAGGCACAAACTGCAGCCAGTGATCTCTAAACTCCTGGGTGACTAACCAGCCTGGATAAGTGACCCCACTGGATAGCTTTGGAGCACAGTAAAGGGGACATATAACTTGCCCGTTTGTATCCCTCCAGGCACTTGACACTCTCGCACGGCCTTTTGTACCTCACTCTAAATATCCCAAAAGAGGTAGGCCACTACCATGTCCCTGGGCGGGATGGTGTTGGTTGAAATCTCCCTCTCTGGGGACTCAAACATACAAGAGAGAGAATTTGGCTTGGTGTTCTTTGACCCTGGCCTGTGTGAGAGTGGCCTGTCTAGAACTCAGGCTCCTGGCTGAGCTAATATATTCCAAGTTCTGTTTTCTTCTCCCACTTCACTGGTGAGCTTTAGTTTTTGCTGAGCAGACTGCACCAAAGTGTCCAGGTTTGCCACAATAAAGGCATAAACCCCAAGGCACTCGCTGTTGTTTCTCCTGGGGTGTTAAAGCCAGGCATCCCACTTGCATGGATTCAGGGTCAGGCACATCCACAAACATAAAAGGTGAATAGATGCCTTCCACCCTGCCAGAGGAACAAGTTAGCTTATGCTAGAGCTGGCAATGCAGTCGAACCTTGATGTGTAGTGTCAGATTGATAAGGTCATAAAAGTCGTGTGGCTCTAATTTTCCAGACAGACGTTCCCCATTTGGGGGCCTTTCCTAATAGGACAGTTAATACAAAAGCCATCTTAGTCAAAAGGGGGAAACTAAGTAAAAAATTTACCTGAAAGTACTAGATTATGAACTATATAAATGGACATTACTTAATTACTTATTTACTTACTTACTTACTTACTTACTTACTTACTTACTTACTTACTTACTTACTTACTTACTTACTTACTTACTTACATGTTTGTATTTGAAAGGGAGATTAATAGAAGAATTATTTCATCACCCCTGCTACTAAGTTGTTTTCCAAACCTTTATGAACGTGGTGTTCTGGGAGTTCCTCCATTGCTTTATTATAGTCTACATCAATGACATTCACATCTACTCCCCAAACCAGGCTGAACATCCCCACCACATCACCCAGGTCATTCAGAAGCTACAAAAACACCTTTTTTGTACCTTTTGCTAGAAAAGTGTCAATTCTATCAGTCCCATGCGCAGTTTCTCTGCTATGTCATCAGCCTTCCCAGAACCTGTATGATCCAGGCAAAGGTCCAATACATCCTTGATTGGCCACAACCCAAAATGTAAAGAAACTACAATGACTCCTGGGCTTTGTTAATTTCTACTAACAATTCTTACCTCAATCCTAAAGGGAAATCCGAAGACACTTCCTTGGAACCCAGCTGCTCACGAAGCATTCCTTCAACTAAAGGATAATTTCATCCTATCGCACCACCAAGACTCACATTTTCCTTTCACCATAGAGGTCGATGATTCTAACATCATGGCTTGGACCATGCTGTTACAGCAGCCCGGTGATCCTCCACACCTCCAGCATTGTGCCTACTTAATTACTGCCTGGCAGAAAGCACAGGGCATTGTTAATTCCAATGGGCATTCAGCAGGAGATGAAGCTCTGAGGTTGGCTGGAAAAATCTCTGTGATTTTGTCCCACTGAACTAGGGGGAGCAACAAGTTAGTGGGTATGATCTCTTCTGTAGTGGCATTGTCACAATCCTGTTTAGGACACGTTAGAACACTTGCCGAGGGTTTAGCTGTGCTCATCTGACCACTCATCCAGAACAAGTTTTATGACAAGGAGTTTCTGGTTTTCAACATCATAGTTGCGTTTAGCACTGGTTTACGGGAGTAGAAAGCAAATGGCCTGTCATTGAGAAAGAACTGCCCCCACTTCTGTGTTAGACACATCCACTTCGACAACAAATGGCAAATTGGGTTTTTATATGATGTAAAATTAGTGGTGTGGTAAATTGGGATTTGAGCTTAGTGAAAACTCTTATAGCTTCGGTTAGTCAAAGCTATCAAATTACGTTGCTATTTGGTTGATTTTAGGTTGAGTTGGCAAGTGACCAAAATCCAACGTCTGATAGATGTCGTAGTGGTAACGTCCACACAGCGTCAAGGTATAACATGATTAGACGTTGATATTTGGTTGATCTTAGGTTGATTTTAGGTTGGACATTAGACATTGACTATGTCTTGATTTTCATTTCCAAACAAAATCCGATGCCCTCACAACGCTGGGGTATGTTGGGGTACAATGTCAATATGACATCATTTTGACATCCTGTGCCTGCAGGGGTAATAATAAATTGAACGAAATTACAAAAAAAAAAAACATCACCAATCACCAAAATCTGCATGGCTCAGCGGATAGATGTGGCATATTTGGTATATTTAGCATGTTAGATATTATATTTTCATCTGCGAAGAACTGATGAGTCTTTAACAAGCCTTTTTGATGCGTTGTTCAGTAGTTAACACATATGTGAATGATGCATCGCTGAACACCGAGCACCAACAGATTTTCCCCCGATTACATCCTGATCTGTTAACTTGCAAATCAAATTCCAATCGTGCTTAAAATCATGTAGTGTGTTAATATAAGTGGTTAGCACTGTCGCCTCACAGCAAGAAGGTCGCTGGTTTGACTCTGGCTGGGCCAGTTGGCATTTCTGTGTGGAGTTTGCATGTTCTCCCCGTGTTGTGTGTTTCATCCGGGTGCTCCGGTTTCCCCCACAGTCCAAATACATGCGGTATACAGTAGGTGAACTGAATTAACTAAATTTGCCGTAGTGTGTGTGAATGAGTGTGTATGGTTGTTTCCCAGTACTAGGTTGCAGCTGGAACATGCTGGAATAGTTGGCGGTTCATTACGCTGTGGCGACAGAATGAATGAATGAGTAATTTTACATTTAGTTTAAAATTAAGCATCAAGTTCCCCTCACTTTAACATTTCTGGCATTGCCACTGTTTTAAGCAATCATTCAGGTTTTTTGTATTTGTCAGTGTGTTTGTCATGTCACTGAATCACTATTAAGGCATTTATTTTCAAGCCTATGTACAGTTTAATCTGTCTTACCTCTTTAGATAATGTTTTAAACTGTTTGTTTTTATTAAGTCACACTTTATATAAAGGCTTGATTTGTATTTTTTTGCAAATAAAGCATTTAATATTTTTTATCCATTTAGACATTTATTAAGGGGTGGCACGGTGGCACGGTGGCACGGTGGCGCAGTGGGTAGTGCTGTCGCCTCACAGCAAGAAGGTCCCTGGTACGAGCCCCGGCTGCATTAGTTGGCATTTTCTTGTGTGAAGTTTGCATGTTTTCCCAGTGTATATATATCCAAGCTAAAATCAATAGTTGGTAGCCATGCATTATGAACTCAATATTTTATTACATTTTGAGAAAATGATTACATTATGGTAATTTATGTTGTGGTGATTTAAAAATTCTGTCATTGAATAAGAGACAAACATGTCCAATTGTATTAAAATATAATTTTATTCTCTTGCAAGAGGGTCAGACACAGACAGTCCTGTTGTTTATCTTTATATTAAAGCCTTGCTGTACTTTTCCACCTGACAAGGAAATATATAACCTAAAATACATCTCACTATAGCAACGGTCTCAAACACCATTCCTGGAGGGCCACAGATCTGCATAGTTTAGCTCCAACCACCTCCAACTCACACCTGCTTAATAGTCTCTAGTAGTCTTGAACACCTTGATTACTTGGATCAACTGTATTTGACTGTTGGAGCAAAACTGTGCAGAGCTGCGGCCCTCCAGGAATCGAGTTTGAGACCTATGCTCTATAGGCACCCAAACCATATCTCAAATATAAAAAAGATGTTTACACAATATTTTAAGAGCATTCAAACTTTAACATTTTTTAAACAATAAACTTCCCTCCACATTTTTATTACAACAATAATGTAATAGTTTTATGTGCAGTTGTTACATTATGAGTTGCTAGTATTAAATAACATTTAAAACTGTAACATATTATAATGCGAGTACTTTAAAAGCACAACAATTATTATTATTATAAACAATTATTTGCAAAAATAATAATAAAAAATACAAAGAACATTTATACAAAAAATATATAAAGTGTACATTTTGCTCTTAACAGCCTTTTAATTTATGATGTTATTAATATTTTTTTTTTATCTTTAAATCATATTCTTCCTAGATCTGAAGTACATTGTAAGTCCGCAATTAATACAAACAAGAGTACTTCTTTTTCACAGTCATTATTGTTATTTTTTTCACCAATAAGTAACCTAGGCCAGTTTTACGAGAAACTGCAACAATTTAAAAACAGCTTGTGGTAACTTTAACTATTAAATACTATAGGTTCCATGGGTGATCATATTTGTGGGCTACATTTGAATGAAATATAATGTAGCATTTAAGGTTAATTGACATATTTACTTTTTTTATATATATGAATGAAAAAGTTACACAAGTTCTAAATCTTTGCATAGCATATGATAATGAAATATTAATTCATTTCATAAATACGTTTTCCACATTTACACATTTTTAATGTTTGTTGGATACAAAACAGACATTAAAGTAGTATTGTTTCAAAATGACAACTCTGTCATCATTTATAATACTTACCCTCCACTTGCTCCAAACCTTTATTGGTTTCTTTCTTATATCAAACACCAAAAAGATATTTTTTCTCCTCATATTTTATATGTGAGTTTCCCTGTTTTTCCTGCTATTCGTCTTGCGCATCCTAAATATAGCAGGGGTCCTTATGCAAACTTGAACGCTACTTCATTGTATTGGCACAACATTAAACGCTAGAGGGCAGTGTGAGCAAACAGAAATATCGGAAAGAAGTTTAACATGAATCTTATCTGAACCGTGTGAGTGCGTGTGCGCGCTTGTGTGTGTACCTTTACCTTAAAATAGAATCTAACTGATTTTTTAAGAGGATATTTGTTGTGATATTTTTTTAGAGATTCGATAGATGCTGAAGATTATTATCCAGCACACATAACACACTGCACTTGTAGCCAACTGTATGTGTTTCATTATATTGAATATACAATTAATATACACTGTTGTCTAAATAAAAGCTTTATAAATAACAATACCTATCATAAATAATTTAATGTCTTTTATTTAAAAAAAAGAAAAATGGTTCATAATGTTAATATTTGCATACCTCTTTATGTAATTGGTGACCTATCTACAGTTTTTAATTGATTACATGCAGTAATGCTTAATCTTTACTCAAACAATGTCTTTAGTAAATATTTGATAAAACGCTACTAAAATCTCTAAGCGGATGTACATTCAGTTCAGTATTCAACAGATTTCAGTCAGCAAAAAAAAAAAAAAAAAGTACAATAATTAAAATCACCAATATTTTGTTCACCAATAATTAAAAAAACAAAGGAGTTTAGTTATTTGCATTGTAAGAAAATTAATAGAGTAGAAAAAAATGTAGAAAAAATAGAAAATATAGAAGTTTGAGTTTTTTTCTCTTGAGCACAAAGGAAGATATACGGAATGTTAGAAAAAACAGCAACTGTCTTCCATAAGTTTTGTTCCTATGAATGCCAATGGCTGCATTTTCTATATTCTTTTCAAATCCATACAAGTTTGGGACCACTTGATGAGACAATGATGAGGAAATGTTTTGGGTGAACTTTCCCTTTAAGTTTTTTTTTTTTTTTTTTTAAATACACTTTAAGCCTAAAATTCAAAAATATTCAAAATTATTCATATTCATTTTCTTTGTATTATTGTTCTATCTACATTTTAAAATCAAACTTGCTATTTAACCAAAAATATCCAAAAAAAAAAAAACCCAATTAAAAACAAAAGTGCTGATGAACATAAACTGCAGACCCAGAACTTACATATAAAAGTTCTTCAGTGTTTTTGAAAACAAAATCAGCTTTCAAACATGAATCACAGGAAGTTATCACAAAAACACCATCCCTTTTCCCGACTTCTAATGACTCAATGAAAACCATAATTTACGCTGAATCAAAATGTTCTTTTTCCCCTTTTGTTTATGTGATGTTCAAACTGTTAAGGATCTTTGACACCACTTACCTCTAACGTCCCATAAAGATCATTATCTTTAGTTATTAACCACAAGAATGGGTAGGAAGACACAAGTGCATGTCATCCGATTCTCAATCTCTGATAAGACATTAATTATTGCCATGCGCAGAGTTTTCTTTTCACATTATTCAGCTGACGAGACATTTTCTGCATCTTCATAGATGGCCTGGTGGGATGATGTCAAAGTCCACTACATATACCCGTCCCTTTCAGGCAGAGAGACCTTATCTCTGTGCAGTCCAGCCCATCAGAGACTGAGCCACCGGAGATCATGAAGCTGAAGCTGGTGCTGCCGAACCCGGGTCTGGAGGAGCGGATCCTGAACCATGAGGCGCTGGAAAGGCTGGAGGTGGAGGAGGCTGGAGACAGACCCAAGTGGGACAACAAAGCTCAGTACATGCTGACCTGCGTGGGCTTCTGTGTGGGGTTAGGCAACGTCTGGCGGTTCCCCTATTTGTGCCAGAGTCATGGAGGAGGTAAGGGTGTTTTAACCTTCATTCAAATTATCATTGTAAAAACCATAGAGTGTCAGTGGGGATTATTACAAGACCTTTCAACTTTTAAAACTTAGACATATTCAAGTAATCTGCACTCATTTAAATAGTTCTGTTTTTACGTGTTTTATATATTTTATTGTTTTTTTTTTTTTATTTTACCTTATTTTATCTGCATTGAGCTGAAACGTTTGTCTTTTTGTTTCCCAATGTATGTAAAATCAATAACAAAAACATCAAAACTACAATATTTAAATGAGTGCAGATATTTTCATTTGATGTTTTTTATTTTACATTATTTGGGAAAGAAAACAAAAAATGTTTCGGCTCAATGATATAAAGTTGAGCTGAAATGTTTGTGATTTTGTTTACCAATGAATGTTATATAAAAAAGTCCAAATTAATACATTTAAATGACTACGAATCACTGTTACTTCTTAAACAAGTTATATATGAGATCAGTGCACCAAATAAAGAATCAATCAACAAGTGTGTGGTGCAAACTACACTACTTAAAACTTAAAAAATATATATTGCAATCAATGTCAATGAAGTTAGAATACACTGTAAAAAGTATATGATCAAAAAATCATGACAACATATATTTTTATGTAACTTTAACTTATTTTAATTAATCCGTTTTCAACTTTATTTTTAAAGTTACATTTTGACTTGATTTTTTAAGTCAGTTTAATTGATGCAAGTTGAAGTCATAAGCAAATTTAGTTCGGTTAAAAGAAGCCACAATTTGTTCTTCACCAAATAAAGGGTTAATTGCATTTTTAAAGGGGCAGTTCACCCAGAAATGCTAAATCTATTATCCTTTAGTTACGCTTCATTGTTTCAAATATGTTTATTTTACTTGTTTTATGAAGTTTATTGGTTTTACTTTATTTTTTTGTAAGTTATGCACATTTTAACTTTATTTTTTATGTCAGTTTTCTTGGTGTAAGTTGAAATGATTAGTAAAGTTAATTTGATTAAACTAAAACATTTAGGGCAGACACAATTTTTTACATTGTTCTTCTACCAAATAAGGGTTAATTACATTTTAAAGGGGTTGTTCATCCAAAAAGGTCGATTATGTTATAATTTAGTTATCCCTATCTTAATCTGTTAATCTGTTTCAACATTATTTTTTTTAAGTTATGCAAATTTTAACTTGATTTTTAAAGTGTTTATTTGATGTTGAAGTGAAGTGCTTGAAGTGAAGTGCTTGAAGTGATTAGTAAAGTTAATTTGGTTAAATGAAAAATTTGAGGCAGCTGCAAATGTTTACATTGTTCTTCACCCAATAAACGGTTAATTGCATTTTTAAAGGAGTAGTTCACCCCAAAAAAATGCTAATTATGTTATCGTGTACTGTAGTTCCCCTTCGGGAGGGAACTTCAATGCTATGTGGAAAAACTTCCACTATGGGGATTTTGTCAGAATCCAATCATCTGAGAGAGTATAAAAACGGGCCAATGAAATGCCAATGAGTTGGCGGCGTCAGCGTGCACAGCTGTCTTCAATGACAATCAGCTTGGCATAAAAGCCCAGCATGTGCTCAGCAACGACATCCTTTTCGCTTTCAGAGCCTTTCACAAGCTTCTGAGAGCTTCTTTGGGTCCGGTCCCCCAAGAGCGGTATGTACATAGGAAGCGAGTTTCCTAAAAGAGCAACACGGTTGTGCAGCGCATCTTTTTCAAGACGTCGCTCCGACCGTGCGTTTCTGGTTGCGGTGGTTTCCTGTCACCGGATGATGGGCACGAGCACTGCGTTTCATGTCTGGGGGTCCAGCATGTTGATGCGGTGCTCGCGGGCAGTGCATGCCGTCATTGTGATGTCATGTCTGCTGCGCAGTTAAGATCGCGGCTCGCTCTTGCAAAAGAGCGACCCACTCCAGTTGTCCCCCGCACTGCAGTTGGCACTCGGGCAGATCTGAGGGTTTCAGTGGGAGTAAATCCGCCGTCCTCAGGCTCGCGGACCTCTCGCTCCTCCACGCGCTCCATCTAAGCTTCAGGTGAGAGAAGCGCTCCATCCTCGGGTGGTCGCCCTCTCACTTGATGACACTGATGATCAGATGTCCATCGCTGTATCGAAGGATGGGCTGTCATTGTCTGAACCCGCTCGCTTCCTCCCTCTGGGGTGGAGAGCACGGCGTTGGCATCTAAAAAGCAGACATGATAGCCATGCTTTCCCGGGCTGTTTCGGCCGTGGGATGGTTTATCCCCCAGCCCCGCTGCCGGACCGACTAGTTGGATGCTATGTGGAGGAGATATGAAGGCAAGACCTTCTAAACCTTCCGTCCCTTTCTTCCCGGAAGTGCGCAGTAAGCTCACGCAGTCTTGGAGGGCACTTTTTTCTGCCCGATCTGCGTGTGCTTCCATCCTCACCATCCTAGGGTTGGTTGTCATTGTCTGATGAGGATTCAAACCCGCTCTGTCCGTCCGGGATGATGAGCGCGGCGTCGAATCCAGAAGCAGACTTTGCAGCTGTGCTTTCCAGGCTGCTTCGCCCGTGGGTCTGGAGTTGGTTTATTCCCCAGCCCTGCCGACGGACTGACTAGAGGGGTGTAATGTGCGCCTCCGCCCTCACCATGCATGCTACGGCCACCTACCAGCGCTACCTAGCGCAGGCGCTGACCCAGCTGCGAGGGGATGGTTCCGACCCAGGACTGAGCATGAGCTCCGCACCGCAACCGACTGAAGTCGGCTGTGTGTGCCCCTGGGAAGGACGATGGTCACATTAGTGGCCCAGGAACGCCACCTCGGGCTAAACCTGGTTGATGTGCGTGATGCTGACAAAGTTCGCTTTCTTAGCTCACCCATATGCCAGGCTGGCCTGTTCGGCGACACCGTCAGTGAATTCGCCCAGGAATTCACGCCGGTGAGCGAGCAGTTGGAGGCGATGGGTAATACCATCTCTCGGTGGAATCGTAAAACCACTCCTTCCCGCCGAGCCATCCACATCCACTGCTTTACTCCGAGGGCGCTCGCCTGCGGCTTTGCTCCGCTGCCCCCGCCTGCGCCTCTGGCCAAGCGGCTGCGCCGAGCATCTCGCAGGCAACCAGCGCTCCCCACCCCAGGGCGCCCCTAAGTTCGGTAAACGAACCGTGAAGCGTCCCTGAGACGGACCATCTGGAGAGAAGGAAATTTGCTCTTTCCCCGCTGGAGGGCGGGGCTCTTCATCTAACAGCGTTAAAAAACGCCATCAAAACCTCAGAGAAAGAGCATTTTTTCCCTTCCCCGGATGTGACAGCCCGAACACTGCCAGTCTGGGACGCTATGCTTTCCAGCTCGCAGGATCGGTGCACTTCGCCAGTGGCTTGCGGAGTGTGAGTGAACGGTCTCCTTTCTCTCCCCCTCCCAGCCCCACCTCCGGAGTTTGGGTGCGAGACGAGAGGGAATCTCTTGCCTCCTGCTCTCCTGTGGGACCCCAGCGCTCTCCGGTTAAGCCCACCCACTCCGCGCTGCCCCACCGCTGGTACGTCAGCGATCGTGCGCATAAAGCCACTTGCGAGGGCTCTGCCTGCCTGGTTAGCGTGGGGCAGCCCATCGCAATGGCTCATCCGCGCGATCAGACTCGGCTACGCGATTCAGTTTGCAAAACGGCCTCCCAAGTTCACGGGTGTGTATTTCACCAGGGTCAGCCCACTCCAGCTCTATTCCAGCTCTCTCCTCGTGATGGCCCCTCCCTGGCATGTCCCCTGGAGGAAACTTCTTCTTTGGGGACAGGCACCGTTTGGCACCTGCGCCCAGATCTATGGACCTCGCGTGTGGCCCATAGATGGAGCGCGGAGGACTTAGGTGACCTACCGTTAGGTGGTTAACACCATCACTCAGGCCTAGAGCACCCTCTATGAGGCATGCCTATGCCCTGATGTGGAGTCTATTCGCTGTGTGGTGTACTTCTCTCCGAGAAGGAAACCCCAAACATGCCAGATCAGTGTGATGCTATCCTCCTTCAGTTGGCTGGAGCCAAGGCTGTCCCCTCCGCACTGAGGGGTTGGCGTTGCGATCATCCCCGCTCTGAGGACGCGGCGATGGCGGCGCGCTGGGAAAGCATCGCCTCATCATCCAGTCCCCAGAGGCCCGAGATGTGGATATATATCCTGTCCCCTCTCTTACCCATTTGAAGATCTCTCTTAGGAGAGGTCTGCTCGATCACTCGACTCAGTATCTATATGATTTCTGTCCAGGTAGACAGCTCTGCTGGTCGCGTTGGCATCGGTCAAATGGGCGGGTATCTGGAGGCATTTTCAGTCAGCGAAATGTGCCAGCGTTTTGGGCCGGCCCACTCTCACTTTTACCTGAGACCCTGGCCCACCTAGGTGCCCTAGGTTTCCACAGCGCTCGTTTAAACTATGTAGTGTACCTGCAAGCGCTGCCCACGGAGGAGGCAGACCCAGACCCTTTATTGCTGCGTCCTGTTCGCGCTTTGCGTATTATACGGACCGTACTCAGAGCTTAGATCCTCTGAGCAGCTTTTTATCTGTTAAGGTGATCGGCAGAAGGGAAGTGCCGTATCTAAACAGAGGTTGGCCCACTGAACAGTGCCATCTCCCTCGCTTATCGAGCCAGGGCGAGCCGTGTCCCCCAGGAGTGAGAGCGCACTCCACTCGGAGCGCGCATCCTTTTGGGCGTTAGCACGCGGCGCCTCTCTAACAGACATTGTAGAGCTGCAGGCTGGGCGACACCTGAGCATTTGCGAGATTTTATCTTCGAGTGAACTGATTTCCTTACGAGGAAATCCCGGTGAATGAGAAATTCGGTTAGGTGTTGTAAAACACTTGCTGCGCCTTTCTCTCTAACACAGAGATACATGCGCTTTTCTCGCTTTGTCAGTTGAGTTCCCCACTTGGCGAACCCTGCAGAGTTCCTCCGAGGACCCCAGCATCTGGCTCAGCGGAGGAGTCAGATGTTGGTCCATTACGTTGTAGGTATGCCCCCTGTGCCTGCTATGTGCGATCCCCGCTGGCGATCCCATACGCTCACTCAGCCACGATGTAGTCCCCCCTCCTAGGCGGGCTCGTGTCTTCCCTCCCCGCTAACCACCCTCTCATATGTGCACTCCCCCTTCTTAGGGCTAGTCCATATGCTATCCTGTCACCAGGTCTCCCCATCCGGGCAGCAGGTGGCCTCCGCAGCATCCTCCCTATTGGGACTGAACGCTTTCCCAACAAACTGTCGTATTTAAAATTCCTAGAAACTAACTAGGTGCATTTTTTCAACTCCCCGAAAAATATATCTAAACCAGAAAGGTAAGTAAGGTGAGTAAGGGCCAGGGGACACGTTGGAAGACTGCGCCTTCGGTGATGCAGATGCGCTCGTACTACTGCATGGCGCACCCCTCACCGGAGACGTGGTAAGGTTCTTTCGTTGTGGCGCTTTCCATAAATTTCCCCATAGTGAAAGTTTTTCCACATAGCATTGAAGTTCCCTCCCGAAGGGGAACGCTCTGGTTACTAAAGTAACCCTCGTTCCCCGAGGGGGGAACGGAAATGCTATGTACCTTCGCCACAACGATTGTCCCTTAGCTGTTGAGTGTGAAAGCCTCTTCAGCTAGAAAAGGATGTCGTTGCTGAGCACATGCTGGGCTTTTATGCCAAGCTGATTGTCATTGAAGACAGCTGTGCACGCTGACGCCGCCAACTCATTGGCATTTCATTGGCCCATTTTTATAATCTTTCAGATGATTGGATTCTGACGAAATCCCCATAGTGGAAGTTTTTCCACATAGCATTTCCGTTCCCCCCCTCGGGGAACGAGGGTTACTTTAGTAACCAGAGCGTTATACTTCACTTGTTTCAAGTGATGACAACACAGATGTACCCTGAAAATGGCCAAATACTAAAGAATAGCCTTAGAATTATGCAGTCTATCATGCAGTTCAATTCATCTTTATTTTTGTAGATTGTTTCAAAGCAGATTAACAAAATATTGCAAATAGAAAGCCATACCAATATTTCAGATTGTGTAACATTTCATGAAATAACAGGCTGCAGAGGAGTGTTAAATGCTGGTGTAGAACTGATTTAGTTCAATAAAAGTCTCTGTTGAAATTCAGTTCACTTTAATTTACTTCAGTTTAATACAAATGTCAGTGTTGAAGGATTATCCGCTGAGGAGCCATTAGCCTTGACCATTAAAAGTAAAATAAAATGTCTTGACTTTTTTGAATGACCTTTCTGAAAATTGCCTTGAGTTCTCCAGAATAAGACTTTCAGAGTTCTTTTTAAAATCTGTTACACATTATTTTGCGGTGTTCTTGTTACAGTGTAACTATTCATTTAACTAGCGAGTGATATTAATTCATTACACATACTTACCACATGGGTTATGTTTAGGGTTTGTTGCATGTAATTATGCAAAATAAATTGTTTATATAACAGTAACATGAAAAAAGGAGAAAAAAGTATTACCAAAAATGTTAAAGAATATTTTAATGAACTGAAGACTTTTTCCCCCCAATATCAAGAACATGTACAATTAAAGGTGCAATTGATACTGTAGAATTAATTAATTTCTTTCTTTCTTTCTTTCTTTCTTTCTTTCTTTCTTTCTTTCTTTCTTTCTTTCTTTCTTTTTTTTTTCTTTCTTTCTTTCTTTCTTTCATTCATTTATTATTATACAAATTTGGGACAAACACCCAACAAAATGTTGTCAGGCAAAATCTGTTACTTTAAAATTGAGTACAGTTTGAGCTGTCAGTGTCAATTTAAACCAAACAACAAATGTAAACAGAGCATGAATAGAGCAAATACTTCTGAAAATAATTGTATTACTAGGATACTGTATAACAGTATAATGTCCTGTTTACTTTTTACAATATTAGGGTGAACGTAGTTGCATTCAAGTTTTTGAAAATTACAAAACAGGGATTACTATAATTACTTAAATTAAAGTTGCTTAAATTCTATTAAATAATATCCTCACATATTTTAATAGTGCATTATTAATGTTAAACTCAATATTGACTAAGGTTAAATGTGCAGTGTTATATAAACTACATAACTTTTACTGGAAGGAAATGATTTGAAGGTTTTAATCGTTTTAATAAGGAATGTGCAAATTGACCTTTGACTTCTATTTGCATTCCTATTGATACTGTATAACCGAAGCAGCCTTTGCTTAATACTGAATAAAATTAATAAATAATGATAATAACAAACAACAAAGCTTGCAATACACTATATCCTTAACATATTTCTTTTTTCTATTTCTTTTTCTTTTTATTAAACTCACATGAAAGTTAAAGTGAACCATTAACCATGTTTTCTATTGTCTAACATAAAATGTATGCGAGATACATTAAAACAAAGACATAAACAAAACCTGAGAGGGAAAAAAAATGTTCAGAGCAAGCCAAAGATGAAATACTAGATTTGTGTTAATAAAATTGGAATTATCTATACTGCAAAATATGAAAAATTAGCCTTATAAACAAACAAAGGATTCTGGCGTTCAAAAGTAATAAAATATGTTTTTACAGAACATTATAAAACACAATGTATCATTTGTTTAAGGCAGAAAGATCATTTATTGAATTCCGAAAAATAAAAATTATTGAATAAAAAGTTGAATAAACATTAATAGCATGAATTCAAATTCATAAATCCATTTCTTATAAAAGTTAACAAAGAGCTTCAAAAACAGAGTTATTTACCTTATTATTTAATTAAAAGCATATATTTTATTTGTTTATTATAGGTTTACAGTAGTAAGAATAACTACAGTGTACTCTGTGTTCTCTGACAAGATTATAAACTTTGATTACTCGAGTATAAATTTGTTTAAGGGATTTGGTTTTATGAGATGCTTATCATAAAGCTTTGACTCTTCAATTCCTATACTGATTTTTGTAAGGTTTCCTGTAAAGTGCAATAAATGTAACTTTTTTACTACAGGGCTCAGCTCAAGGTTAACTAGACAGCATGGTGAGTTGGCTTAAAGTGAAAAGTCTTCAAGGGTCACAGTGTCCCTGCAACCATTAACCCAACTACTGTTGAAATGCCATCTATTATAAGAAATCGGGTTCCTTGGTTTAAGTATAAGAAAATAAAAGAAAATGAATTATTATTTGAAATTAACACTTCAGTATAGGGGTCGATTCTCAATATTAAACATGTCGATTATTAACATATGTGAGCATAAGGACCTGATAATGTCTTTAGTTGTATGAGCATATTTTTGACAGTGGCTGAAAATACTGGCCAAAAATTGTATGGGTAAATGTATATGTTTTCTTTTATGTCAAAAATCATTAGAATATTAAGTGAAGATCATGTTCAATGAAAATATTTTTTGTTGTTCCTGCTGTATAGACATCAAGCTTGAAATTATACATACCCTGGGGTATGAATAATTTTGGATTTGACTGTGTATCAAAACTCAATTTTTGATTAGTAATGTGCATTGCTAAGCACTTCATATAGACTTTTTAAAGGCGAATTTCTCAGTATTTTGATTTTTTTCCAATATTGTCTTGTCCCAACAAACCATACATTCTATTTATTCAGCTTTCAAGTAATGTACTGTATCTAAATTTTAAACAACTGACACTTATGTTTTGTGGTCCAGGGTGACATGGCTGTTTATTAATACTTGTAAAGCACATATTAAGCTTGATTTGTACATCCCTAATCTTACCCAATACTTGAACCACTAGATTATTAACTATCAATAAGCGGAAATGTATTTAATAGCTAATATTTCAAATAGTTAAAAATATTTATTCATTCATTCAAATTCTTTCTGCCTAGTCTCTACTTTTTAAAAATATTAGCTATTAACAAGCAGTTAAGATTTATGATATTGAGATTTATACTTCGCTTGAAAACTGTATTAAAAATAAAAATCCCCCTTACAATTGCTCAGCAATCCACATTACTAATCAAAATTGAGTTTTGATATATTTATATATTAATATATATTTATACAATATTATATTATAGCCTACTGTAAATAAAATATTTTTGATATATTTGATCACCTTCACATGATATACTGTAAGAATAAAAAAAACATAAACACATCAAATCAGACTGTATTTAAGGAGTGTGATGCATTTGGATTGAAAATAAAAAAGTCTTTTTTCCAGGTGCCTTTATGATTCCCTTCCTGATCCTGCTGGTTTTTGAGGGAATCCCTCTTCTCCATCTGGAGTTTGCCATCGGGCAGCGACTGAGGAAAGGCAGTGTGGGCGTCTGGAGGACTATTAACCCATATATGCTTGGAGTTGGTGAGAAAAACTTCGTATAATACATTATAATAAATAATTCAGCTGCACGGAGGCGCAGTGGGTAGCACGTTCGCCTCACAGCAAGAAGGTCACTGGTTCGAGCCTCGGCTGGGTCAGTTGGCATTTCTGTGTGGAGTTTGCATGTTTTCCCCGTGTTGGTGTGGGTTTCTTCCGGGTGCTCCGGTTTCCCCCACAGTCCAAAAACATGCAGTACAGGTGAATTGGGTAAGCTAAATTGTCCGTAGTGTATGTTTGTGAATAAGTGTGTATGGGTGTTTCCCAGTGATGGGTTGCAACTGGAAGGGCATCTGCTGCGTAAAACATATGCTAAATAAGTTGTCGGTTCATTCCGCTGTGGCGACCCCAGATTAATAAAGGTACTAAGCCGAAAAGAAAATGAAAGAATGAATGAATAATAAATAATTCACTATTGCAGTTAGCTGTTACTGGGAAATTTACACAAATGTAAAAGGTAATCATATATATGTACTTATTTACTTACTCCCAGGGCCGTTTATATCGAAGTTGATATTTATGTTGACGTTTCGTAAGATCTAATTTTTATGAGGTGGGTGGTTAGCGCAACGCTCAACCTCCAACCTGGAGGACCAGGACATACACACATACACTACATACAATTTAGCTTACCCAACTCACCTGTACTGCATGTCTTTGGACTTGTGGGGGAAACCGGAGCACCCGAAGGAAACCCATACAAACACAGGGAGAAAATTATACATGTGTATATATACAAATATAGGATAATAAAAAAGGTTAATAAAGGGACTAAGCTGAAAAGAAAATGAATGAATGAATGAATATATAAAGGTTTATAATAATATAAACAAAACTTATTTAACTTACAGTATAATTGAAGGAGCCCTCCTGTGAAATTTGTGCCTTGTTTTTCAAACAATTGCCAAGACGTTTAACAGAGCAAGGCATTTTTATAACATTTCATAAATGAAATATTCTAGAAATCATAGATTTGTAACGACCAGTTTCTTATACTATAGATGAAAGGGTCAATTTTGTGTCCTTCATCTGGTTTCTGTCACTTTCGAATGACTCACCATCTTGAATGCAGTGTCAGTGATAACTGGAAAGTTCAGCTCCCAATAAATATGGGGGTGGTCAGATAATTATGTAACACATCACTTCTTTTTGTAAACAGATAGCAAAGCAGCTAATGATGGTGCCTTTAGTTTTTCAACATTTGAACACTGAATCAATCCTGGCATGCAGACTGCTCTTTGTTAAGAACTGGTGTCCTTTCACAGATTTAAAACTATATATATATATATATATATATATATATATATATATATATATATATATATATATGAAGGGAATATAAAAGAAAAGAGTGAGGAAAAAACTAGCTTGTGTGTGAAAAAAATTTTTTTGTCAATTTTTAATTTTTTACAACAGTGGGAAATACGAAGATGGTATTTTGTATCAAAGTTGCATTTAGAGCAGGAATGCCCAAACTAGTGCCCACAGGCCAAAGTTTTCCCATAATAACCTTTGATTTGGCCCGCCATCTTCTCAAAAAGAGAAGAAGGATGATGGGCATGGTTTAGAGATTGTCACATCATGTTTGCTTTATTGTTAAAAATTTTCTGAAATTAAATGTTTCAATTAAATGGTGTCAATTAATTAGATTTAGTTTAAATGTACATATTAAAAGGCAGATTCTGCTTGACTACTGTATTGATCATTAAACTCCACTGTGTTATAAATGTGATTGTTGATGTTTTTATTGCAATAAGTCATTCATTCATTTTCTTGTCGGCTTTGTCCCTTGCGGGGTCGCCACAGCGGAATGAACCGCCAACTTATCCAGCACGATTTTTACGCAGCGGATGCCCTTCCAGCCGCAACCCATCTCTGGGAACTTCCACACACACATTCACACTCATACACTATGGACAATTTAGCTTACCCAATTCATCTGTACTGCATGTCTTTGGACTGTGGGGGAAACCGGAGCACCCGGAGGAAACCCACGCGAACCCAGGGAGAACATGCAAACTCCACACAGAAACGCCAACTGACCCAGCCCAGCCGAGGTTCGAACCTGCGACCCAGCGACGTTCTTGCTGTGAGGCAACAGCACTACCCACTGCGCCACTGGGTTGCCCCTATTGCAATAAGTTATCTTTTTAAATGTTATACTGCATTAGTTAATATTAAGTAAAGTCATGTTTTCTATTTACTTTTAAATCTTATGAAATAAATTAGGAAATTACCCATGGCAACTTGAATGTAATATAGCTTGGTATATTTACCTCATGGCTCTTAATGATATTTGGCATTTGGCCCTTTAAACAAAAAGTTTGGGCACCCCTGATTTAGAGGATGTTTACCTGTTGCTGTATGCTATGTAATATTTTGTCATTATAATATGTGGAAAGAATTGAAAATACTCCTTAAAGTACATTATACAGATGTCAGCAAAAGCTTGTGGATTGGTTGAGCACTGTGCGTGTGCAGGTTTTCACCTCAAGAATAGATAGGCAGCCAATTGTGATCCAGTCTCAGAGAGGGTTAAAGTGAGCAGCAGCTCATTAGTTAAATTTAAGTCTGTGTAAAAACTAAATTTACAAAGTTTATCTGTGCACAATAATCCACTGGGTATATATACTGTATATACGGTATATATTTAGAATGAATATGATGTCAACCTGAGGGTAACTTCCATAGCAACTGCATATTATTACCTTCTCTTACCATTCGTTTTCTATGAATGAATAATGGACAAAAGAAAGCCCACGCCTACTCTATATTTTATTTCAGTTGCAAGTACATAAACATACTGAAATAAAAATCTCAGCAACTTCTGGTTCACAAGGACCAAAACAGCTCATTGTGTACTGAGGTGTTTTTGACTGGGTAAAATTGATTTACACTACCACTGAGACATTTAACCAAAGTAACTTATGGACTATTCACCTGAACCGGAAACTGCGACCAGTTTTTTTTTTTTTTTTTTTTATGGTTACGCTGTTCCTAGAGAAACGGAATTACATGAGAAAACAGGGGTGTGGCTTATTTTTTCTACTGCGAGCTGAATGGATGTAGTAAAGTAGGTGTTTCATTCAGAAAGACTGGGAAAGAGGTTTTAGAAGAGTTATTAAAACACCTAACAGACACCTCCTCCCCATTTCATATATAAATACACATTACATTTCGGTTTGTAGTCAAAACTGCCTGTTGGACTTGCACGCTCAATACCTCAAAATCACGTAATCTGAGAATTTAAGCAAAAAACAAACAGGAAGTTCATATTTAGATTTAATTTTAGGTTACAAGAGCAAACATGTTTTTTCTTAATGACATGCACAGATGAATTGTTTACCACAAAAAAAATATATTACTTTGTTCTGCAGATTCCATTCTGTGTAGAAGCTAAGAATGTGTTGTGTTTCACAGGCATTGCATCTATGTGTGTGTCTTTTCTGGTCAGTCTGTACTACAACACCATCATAGCCTGGGTCATGTGGTATTTCTTCAATTCCTTCCAGGATCCTTTGCCTTGGAGCCAGTGCCCCATCAATGAAAACAGGACAGGTATAATATGAGCACCCTAAAGAGGAGGACTTTATTATTATTATTATTATTTTATTTTATTTCTATGTCTATTTCTATGATATTTTTGGGTTCACTCAAGGTTTGTTTCATCTTCAATGTTGTTGTTAATGGACAGGACCGATTCCAGAGTGTGGGAAAAGCTCACCGGTGGATTACTTCTGGTATCGTGAGACTCTAAACACCTCAGCAGCTATAGATGATACGGGTGGTCTGCAGGTGTGGATGGTCCTCTGTCTGATCTCCGCGTGGGCAGTGTTGTATGTCTGCTGCATCCGTGGAATAGAAACCACTGGGAAGGTAAAGCTGCTCAAATAAAGGCAGTGATAGCACAGGAATATTTCAGATTCTGGATCAGGTTTTAAGCGTGTCTCAGTTCACAGTAAAAAAAAGTCAGTTTAACATGCATTTAGGGTTAAAGAGACAGTTCGCCAAAAAATGGAAATTCTGTCATCATCTACTCAACCTCTAATTTGTTATGTTCTGTTAAACACAGAGGATGATATACTGAAGAATGTTGGAAACATGTAACCATTGCCTTCCACAGTTTTTGCTTTTCCTACTATGGATGTCAGTGGTTACTGTTTTCTGAACATGCTTTAAAATATCATCATTTGTGTTTAATACAAAAACTCAAACTGGTTTGTAACAAGTCAAGGATGAGTAAATGATAACAGAATTTTCGTTTTTTGGGGGAACTATCTTTTAAAATTTGAGTTTAGAATTAATATGATGATAATAATAATTAATTATGTATATTATCAACAGAAATGATATTATATAACTCACGTTCCTTTAGCTTAATCCCAGCTTTCTCCAGCATCACCACAGTGAAATTAACTGTTAATTACTCCGGGATATGTTTTACACAGAGAGATGCCCCAACTGCCAAATCCAATAAATAAATACATAAAATCCTTCAGCTTAGTTCATTTATTCATCAGGGGTCGCCACAGTGGAATGTACCTCCAACTTATCCAGCATTTGTTTTAAACAGCGGATGCCCTTCCAGCTGCTACCCAGTACTGGGAAACACTTATATACTCTCACATTCTCACATACTCCACGGCTTAGTTTATTCAATTCATCTATAGCGCATGTGTTTGGACTGTGGGGGAAACCAGAACACCTGGAGGAAACCCACGCAAACACGAGGAGAACAGGCAAACTCCACACAGAAATGCCAACTGACCCAGGCGGGACTCAAACCAGCGACCTTCTTGCTGTGAGGCGACAGTGCTAACCACTGAGCCACCGTGCCGCCCAAATACATAAATTCTATAAAAATGAAATAAAATACAACATTAATGTAAGCATTTTAGGAGATTTAATTAACAAACAGTTTGGCAAATCCTTTGTGAATCTGCTTCATTACCTGCTTTTAAATCCTACTTGAAAACTCATTTTTTTTCCATCTCTAGTTACAGTATAACTCGTTTATGTTAATTATTAAATTTTTAATAATGATTATTTGTCTTTTATATTGAGATGTTTTTCATTCTATATTTTTTATGTGATTCATGTAAGTGCTATGCTGTAAAAAAATATCTGTTTGGAACAGTTTTCCGTATGTTGGGATTTATGTTTAGTTTAGTTTTTTTTTTCATTTATTTATGCTTTTGTATTGCATTATGGGACCCTGATCTCTCCTCCAACAACTTTTGATGTCGAAAAGTTTGAAAAGGTTACTTTTATTGACATTTTGAATAGTTTGAAATTATATATTGTCTGGGTTGGTGTTGTAAATACAGTACAAGAACCTAGTAATAAACTGCATGGTCCTCTTATTTTACAAACATATTTCTCTATATATTATTTATTTTACAATATATTGTTTCCAACTACTAAAATGTCAATAAAATTTGATTAATGTAAATAAAAGATCTTAAAAGCACAGTTAAATTTACAACATCAAAACTCGACAAAGCAAAGATAAAAGTCCCATAATGCAATTCATAACCATAAATAAATGGAAAAAACCTGTCAATCATGAAATACGGATCCTTTTAATTAACGGATATTTTTTACAGTGTATATACAGTTCAAGGCAAAATTATTAGCCCTCCTATGAATTTTTTATTTATTTTCCCAAGTGCTGTTGAACAGAACAAGGACATTTTTACAGTATTCCCTTTTTTCTTCTAGAGAAAGTCTTATTTATTTTAGTTTAACTGGAATACACTGTTTTAAATTTAAGATCAGTATTATAAGCCCTCTCCAAAAATATACATATATTAGTTTGGCTCCAGAACAAACCACTGTTGTCAAGTGACTTACCAAATTAACCAAACTTGTGTAGTTATACTAAAAACTAATAATAACTAATAATCCTAATAACCTTTAAATGTCACTTCCAGCTTCAATAATAGTATCTTGCAAAGTAATGTTGTTTAAAATGTGTTGAACAAATCTTTACGCTAAACAGCACTTAGGAAATATTTAAAAAAGAATTAATATGTCACATTTGGGTAATATGTGTGACTTAAATCTTTGAAAAAAAAATGACGTTAACCTAATCTATCACCATTAGTGCTCACGTTTTACCCTTTGAAGTGGCAATCGATACATTGTCAAAAGGTTATTCTTGAGCATTTCATGAGAATGCTAGAAATGAATGTTGAAATAAAAAATAAAGATCACAGCGATGTATCGTAAGGACACATGCTTGTAAAAAATCTCAACACAGAACAGCTTTACAGTTTTACAACTCTTGTGAACAATTAAGCAGACGGTTTGTTTCAACTGTTGTAATAAAAGGATTTAGAATTCCAGAACGTCCAAAGAGTTTATCTATCATTCAAGAGCCACAAAACATAAAGTTTGAACTCGCTGTACCATACCCAAAGTATTTGTCATCAGATTGTGTTAGATATGATATTCACATGTAATAAATACAGTGTTTTTCCTCTTCTCTCCTCAAAGGCGGTATATGTGACATCTACGTTACCATATTTGGTTCTTACGATCTTCCTGATTAGAGGACTCACTCTGAAAGGATCCGTTGATGGCATTAAGTTCCTCTTTACTCCAGATGTAAGTTTCAAAGTTAAACAGTTCCACAGGGTTTAATATCTTCAGTTTTAACATAAAATGTAAAATTGTGTGTTTGTGTGCAGATAAACGAGTTGGCAAACCCCAGCACATGGCTGGATGCTGGTGCACAAGTGTTTTATTCTTTTTCTCTGGCTTTTGGAGGTCTCATCTCTTTTTCCAGCTATAACTCTGTGCAGTAAGTTCACTTTCATAATGTTTTTGTATGTTTCTAGGGGCTTGTAGGATTTCTTTGGGCCAATACCAACATTACTATCAACCAAAACAAATCAGCTTATTTTGGTACCAATATTTAATTAGTCAATTGCATGGAATACTATACAGTGCAATAAATTCGACTCAATCTATTTAACATTCAGCTTTTTAACACTTTAAAGCATGGGTATCAAACTCAATTCCTGGAGGGTGTTTGATTAGGGTTGGAGCAAAACTGTGCAGAGCTGCGGCCCTCCAGGAATTGAGTTTGACACCCATGCTTTAAAGGAACACTACACTTTTTTTGGAAATAGGCATTTTACAAATCCTCTTTTACAAATCCCTTAGGTAAAAACAGCAGAGTTTTACCATTTTTAAATCAATTCAGCTGAGAGCACATCTAGTTTAGCTTAGCATAAAACATTAAATTGGATTATACCATTAACATATTGCTGAATTTAACTGAAGTAACATTGCTGCCATATCATGCCTGCAGCAGGTGCAGTGGTATTACCTAGTTACCTAACCTGAGAATTATTTTCAGGTTCTTCATAACATTGTACCCATGCTGCAGCCTTGGTATGGCAGCAATGTTCCTTGATTTCTATGATGATTTAAGCTAATCTAATTATTAGCAATTATTATTATTATCAATGACTTATGCTAAGCTAAAAGTGCTCCCAACAGACTCAGAGGTCAGTTGAACAGATTCAAAAATGGTAAAACTCAACTGTTTAACCCTGGTGGAGTTGCAAAATAAGTTTATTTTTTTTTTCGAATAAAATTAGGTTTTCCTTTAGGAGAAGCATAAGTTAAGATAAAAAAAAAATTACAATATGATCATTTTCTTTAAAGTAGATTTTTCTACTCAATGTTTCTTTTAACAGCATTAACTTTACTTTGAAATATAATAGAACATGAATATTATATAAAATAAAAAATAAATAAAACCAGTACTGTTGCAATATGTACATTTAAATATTTGCTGCTTCAATAAAAAATATTTAAGCACAAACTAACCAAATGTTTTGTGCCAGCACTTGAGCATGGTGCAAGCCAGCTGCTTTCCTGATTCACACCTGATATTTTGCTGCAGATTATATTTTGTTTTCTTTGCAATTATTTAGTATTTTTTTGCTCTGAAGATTTTTTAAAAGATGTGCAATTCATTGACCCACCTTTTCCTGCCTTTTCATTCATTCATTCCTTCATTTTCCTTCGGCTTAGTCCCTTTATTCATCCCTTTATTTTTTATTCACTGCCAACTTCTCCAGCATATGTTTTACACAGCGAATGCTCTTGCAGCTGCAACCTAGTACTGGGAAACATCCACACACTCATTCAAACACATGGCCCATTTGAATGTATTTAATTCACCTACAGCGCATGTGTTTGGACTGTGGGGGAAACCAGAGATCCTGGAGGGAACCCATGTGAACACGGGTAGAACATGCAAACTCCATACAGAAATGCCAACTGACCCAGCCAGGACACCAACCAGTGACCTTGCTGTGACGTGACAGTGCTAACCACTGAGCCACCGTGTCGCCTGCCTTTTTAATATTCTTGCTGAAATTGTCTGATGGGCAGATGTAAAATCAAACAAAACTAAAAACATACGTATAGTTAGGAGAAAATCTAAGAAAATCCCATTCAAGATGATTTTTAATAAAATAAATTGGCTAAAGGACATATGTTTGACAATGAGATCTCTTCTCAGAGCAGATCTAAGAGATCTACATAAACTTAGATGTTTATAATTAATATATATTAATATAAAAAAATTGACAATTTTTTAATGATTTCCATATGCCATCTTTGCATTGAAAAACAACAGCTAAACTATTTGTGTACATATTTTTTTAAAAGTGTTTACTTTACTTACTGCATATGCTTGTTGATTGATGGTGAATTATCTGTTTTAGCTGAATAGGAAAGGCCCCAAAACAGATTCCTGAGGCACATCCAATTCATTACTTAGAATGATCTTTTCTCCCACTGCTACACAAAAGGATTTCATTGAATGCAATGTATCTTATTTCAGCTAGCAGAGGTTTTAATTTTCAGAACATATTTTCAAGACGTTGAAATTGCCTACAAAACACACTCACTGGTCACTTTATTGGGTACACCTGTCCAGCTACTTGTTAATGCAATTTTCTAATCAGCCAATCAAAAGGCAGCAACTCATGCATTTAGACATGTAAACATGGTCAAGACAATCTGCTGCAGTTCAAACCGAGCATCAGAATGGGGAATAAAAGATGATTTAAGTGAATTTGAATGTGGAATGTTTGTTGGTGCCAGACGGTCTGGTCTAAGTATTTCAGAAACTGCTGATCTACTGGGATTTTCATGCACAACCATCTCTAGGGTTTACAGAGAATGGTTCGAAAGAGAGAAAATATCCAGTGAGCGGCAGTTCTGTTGGCACAAATGCCCTGTTGATGCCAGAGGTTAGAGGAGAATGGCCAAACTGGTTCCAGCTGATAAAAAGGCAACAGTAACTCAAATAACCATGCGTTACAATCGAGGCATGCAGAAGAGCATCTGTGAATGCACCATGGATGTGCAGCTCATGATATCATGTCAATATGAACCAAAATATCTGAGGAATATTTCCAGTACCTGGACTGTAAATGTATTTTTGAACTACTTAAGACTACTTAACTACTATCATAAGTTTGCATAAAAGTCAAATAAAAAAAGCTTTGCGGTGTGTAACTTCAGATCAGTGAGGCATACAATTGATCACCTTTAAAATGAAATGAAAAGAAAGCACATTCATAAAAAGGGAATCCAATATTTGGTAGTAATATAGGAAACTTATTAGCATGTTTTTTGGCTATTAACTTTTGACGAAAAACAAAATAATTGTGAAAAGAAGAGGAAAAAAAAAACTAGTATGACCTGGTGTGAGGAAAGTAGTTTTTAGATCATTGTGATATACATTTCAGAAATAGGAGAAAATCACTTCTTGAGCATAGTATTAGGCATATACTCAAGTAATATTTTTCTTTCGCTTGCAGAGTTTTTGTGTGAGATTTATACTTTCAAGAACAGCACAAACCCAGTACAAATACTTCAGTCAAATATGTATTCTCTCTCTTCCAAACAGCAATAACTGTGAGCAAGATGCAGTAATCATCTCTGTCATTAATGCGTTCACTTCCATCTATGCGGCCACTGTCATCTACAGCATCATTGGTTTCAGAGCAACAGAGAGATTTGATGACTGTATGAGCGGGTAAGTGTTTAGCAGTGTCACAACATTATTATCTGACCTTCTGTTTCGAGAGAAAATTGTGGTTTACGACATTCCACACAGATAAGTGTGAGGACTTGAGTGACTCAGTTGTTGTTACCATGAAATGGAATCTTATCAAAGAATTCATTTGGTATCTCTTAGCTCCAAGTTTTCAAATGTCACCATAGTTATTGAATAGATAGTATGAACAATCTATGAACAACATTTTTGATTCATTTGTAAATGTTGGGTTACTTTATGTTATGGATGCAATAAAGTTTCATAAGTTAACTACATTAACTAACAATGAAAGATGCAGTACTTCTGAAGCATTATTAATCCCAGCTAATGTCAAATTCAGCTTTTGCTCCAACATTAAAATAAAAATTTGTGTCTTACTTTATATTAAGTGGCCTTATTTAAATCAGGGATGCCCAAACTAGGGCCCATGGGCCAAAGTTGACCCATAGTAACCTGTGACTGCCATCCCATCTAAGAAGAGGGGGCATGGTTTAGAGATTGTCATTTCAAATCTAATGTAATCTTTTGTTTGTTTTCTTTATTGTTAAAAAACTAACTGAAATGAAATGTTTCAATTAAATAGTGTAAATTAATCAGATTTAGTATAAATGTACATACCATCACCCGACGGATAGAAGACAAAAAGCTGATTTAGTGTATTCATCATTGAACTCCACTCACTGTGTTATAAATGTGATTGTTTATGTTTTATTCCCATATATTATCATTTTAAATGTTATACTGCATTAGTTAATATGATTTTAAGTAATGTTTTCTATTTATTTAAAATCTTATTAAATAAATTAGGAAATATCCACATGGCAACTTTAATGTAATATAGCTTGGTATATTTACCTTCAGCCCATGGCTCTCAATGATATTTGGCTTTTGGCCCTTTATACAAAAATGTTTGGGCACCCTTGATTTAAATGAACCATTTGGTACAATGCAAATATTGTGTACATACATGTTTTACATTGTACTTATATTGAAAATTTATTTGCATACAATTACATCTGTGTTTTATTTGTGTAATGACATTTACTGTATAATTGTATACCCTGAGCCACCCTAAACCTACCCATACCACCAAACCTGTTCCTAATCTTAATTTAGCTCACCTCAATAATGCTAAAAGTGCTGTGTCATACAACACTGTAAAAAAAAAAATCATAAAAAAAAGGTCAAATGACTGGCAGCTACGGCTGCCAAACAAAAACCATAAAATTACGGTAAAATTTCTTTTTTTGAAATAAAGTGCAAAAATAATAAATCTACAGCTATTTTCATTAAAATGTTTACAGAGAAACACTGTTATTTTACAGACTTTTCCTAGATTATTATGATCAAATCCATTTAATAAAGTTACACAATAAGTGTTTTACAGAGAAACAATGTTATTTTACAAAGTTTTCCTAGATTATTATGATCGAACACCATCAATAAAGTGACTGCACTAAAAGTTTAGGAGAAAACGATGTTATTTAAAAGAATTTTCCCTAAATCATTACGATTAAACACCTTTAATAAAATGCCAAGACATGCTCAAAGTCGTAATTTAACAGTTTTATTTTGGATCAAAAAAGTCTGGAAAAAACAACATACAAGATACAACTGATTAAAATTCACACAACTTTAAAATGACAGTTGTTACATTTTTTTGAATAGTATTTATGTAAAACATGTTGAGGTTTAAGTTATATGGAATGACTCCGTTCCAAATCTTAAGTGAAACTATAATGTGAAGGGGACGCTGACAAAGGTGTGCGGATCCAAATGCAAGTTTATTACACATAAATGGTCAGGCAAGCAACAGTCAACACTAAAGAACTAAAGAATTAAACCATTTATTAATGCTTCCTGCGTTACAAATATAATCCTATTATTAGATTTAATTATATGTTAGTTGAGCAATAATTAATGCATATTAGTGCATATTAGTGCATTAAATTATATTCAAAAAAAGTTTTGAATATAATTTGAAATGACAAAAAATTACTGTGAAAAATTTAGAGATATTTTCTGTAAAATTAGGTTTTTTTTTTACAGTGAATATATGAGCCCAATAAATACATTGTACTCATTTTTGAAGCAAGCGCTTAATATAAAGTGGGACCGAAAGGTGTATTGAAATTTTATGAATCCGAGTAAATGTAAATGAACAAAATTGAAAATAAAATAATGTTCATTAATGTTAGTAAATGCATTAATTGATGTTCTTACATTGTTAAATGTTGTCGTTCCATGATATGTAACACATGAACCATTCTTAAATTATTAAACTTGATTTATTCTTTTGAACATTAAAGCAATCATCCTACTTTTGTTTCTTCAGGAACATCTTGACTCTTCTGAACACATTTGACCTGCCAGAGGGATTCATCAATCAAAGCAACTATCAAGACGTTTTTCAGAGCCTTAATTCTACAAGCCCTGACATTATCAGCAGCCTCAGCCTTAAGACCTGTGATCTAAACAACTTCCTCAGTGAGGTAGAGTATAGGACTGCGAAATATCACATTTTTATTTCAAGTACTAGTAATACTAATTACGTACATCATTAAACTGAGGGAAGTACCTTATATAGACTACAATAAAAGTTATCTATATCATGTATAGATGAAATTTGTTTGCAAAAACAACCAAAATGCTGTATTGTGAACGGCAGGCCAGTAACAAACAAAAACATGGATAATTTTTTAATACAAGTTCACTAATATGCATTAATTATTGCTCAACTAACATATAATTAAATCTAATAATAAGATTATATTTGTATTGCAGGAAGCATTATTAAATGGTTTAATTCTTTAGTTCTTTCAGAACAAATAACTGTCACTATAGTTATTAGCTGGTTCATGTGTGTATAAGTGGGGTTTCAGCAAAACAGAGTTGGGGCATCCCTAGTTCATTAATTACCCAAGCTTAACTCTTTAAAGTGCAAAAAGAGATCATGACACCGCATGAAACCCGAATTTTAGAATACAAGTGCACTAATATGCATTAATTGTTGCTTAACTAACATATAATAAAATCTAATAATAACATAAACTTATATTTGTAATGCAGGAAGCATTAATAAATGGTTTAGGTCTTTCATAACTAATAAATACTATGAGTTATTCCAATTAACTAATAACTACTTGTGCATTTTATTGCATAATACACTAGGATTTTAAGTTAACAAAACACTATGTAATCAGAAAATCTTGTTTTTGTAACTTAAACCAAAACTACTCATTAAACTTGCATTTTGTATCAGTTCTTATTATTATTAACTCGTGGCTATCAACTGCCCCTTATTTAAATATTGGCTGTTTATTTATACTTATAAGGCATATATATTCTGATTATTTTATTCTTCATCCCTAATCATACCTAATACCCAATCCTTACTACCTTTAGAACTATTAATAAGCAGCAAATTACAAGTTTGATGCAAAAATAATAGTTAAAGCTTTATTCATAATGATAATTGTACCTTTAAAAAAAGTGTGACAGAATAATTGTTTGGAAAAAAATCATTAGTTTATAAATGAACACATCGCATTTTAATTTGAGGATCTTTCTTCTTAATCCCACATGAGTTTAGATAATATAAATAGTTCAATCCCTAAACATACATCATTCCTTTCTTTGTATAGGCATATGTTAAATGTAAATAAACCTGTAAATTTGGACACTTTCACAGGGTGTAGAAGGAACGGGTCTTGCCTTTATTGTGTTCACTGAGGCAATCACCAAGATGCCATTGTCTCCACTCTGGTCCGTCCTGTTCTTCATCATGCTCTTCTGCCTTGGCTTGTCCTCCATGTTTGGCAACATTGAGGGTGTTCTGGTTCCCCTCCAGGACCTAGGGGTCTTCCCTAAAAGCTGGCCTAAGGAAATTATTTCAGGTATTAAACCAATGCCGATCCTTGATTATTAAGCTGGAATGAGAGTAGTAGCCATATTGGCATAGAAAATGGAATTTTTTTTTTTGTTTCCTGCCAGTCTTAGTACACAATGTAACTACAGAATAATCACACTTTAAAAAGGAAAATAATCGATTTTGTCGGTTTTTAAGTGAGATGCTAACAGTCTTATCTGATTTAGTGATCTATGGTAAGCTTAGCTAAAAGTGCACCCGCCAGGCAGAGATCTGCTGAATGGATAAAAAAATGGTAAAACTCAACTGTTTAACTGTTAATGGGAGTTGTAAAATGCGTCTTTTTAAAAAAAAGTGGAGTGTTCCTTTAATTCTTGAATTGAACTTGAATTGAGCTTGAATTCTTGAATTGAAGGTTTGATGATCTTGAATTGAGCTTGAATTCTTGAATTGAAGGTTTGATGATTGGATAAACTATTTTGTAATGCTATCTTGGACTGATCACAACATATCTTTAGGGTTAGTTTGAAACATTATTATATACATACCCAGTATTCATTGATAAATTCTAAGCAGTGAGAAGCAGTTTTGTCAGGATTATCGATGGCTTAGAACAGTGGTTCCCAAACTCAGTCCTGAAGGGCTGATGTCCTGTAGAGTTTAGCTCCAACTTTCCTCAATACACCTGCCTGGAAACTTCTAGTACAATCTCAATCTTGATCCCTACACCCATCCCCCACCACAGACACAACATTTAGTTCTGAGCCGTAATAGCTTATTAATTATTTAAGTAAGCACAAAGCTGCCAGAAATGAAGACAGCTGGTGGAGTATACACTAACTTGTGCATTATTCAGTCACACGATACTGCCAAACAGTTAAAAATGCAAAGCTGACAGAAACAAAACTGGTTGGATAAAGCATATATTAACCCACATAATATTCATGCACAAAATAGCACCAAACAGTTAAAAACCACAGCATGACAGACAAGTAGATACCCATGAATATGGATTTGAATGTATATGTAATGATGTTCAAAGTGATTTAAAGTAGCTGGATGAGTCTGTGTTATTCTGTGGTTGTTATCTCGGAATAACATGCTTAGAAATGTCATGACTGATCAATCAGAATCATATATTCCTGACAGCCATGTATTAAATTAACATATCACACACTAAAATTCCATTTCAATGGAACATGCTCCCTTCAAGCTGACATAAACAGAGAAACATATGAAGAGTGCAGTGCAGATGGTGCAGGAAATGGAATGGACAAACGCTGTTCTAGTACTGTATGACTAGTAAGTGCTAGCTGGTTCAGGTGTGTTTAATTGGGGTTTGAGCAAAATAGAGTGTGGGCGTCCCTGGTTCATAATAATCCAAGCTTAACTCTTTAAAGTGTGAAAAGCCTTTTTGAGAAACCCATTTTGTGAAAGACTTAACTGTGATTTTTTTTTTTTAGAAATGCTTTACATTTCTGACTCCATTATTCATGGCAGGTGTGACGTGCTTGGTGTGCTGTCTGGTTGGGCTGATATTTGTCCAGGGCTCAGGAAACTACTGGCTGGCCTTATTTGACAGCTTTGCTGGCTCTATTCCGCTCCTCATCATTGCTTTCTCTGAGATGATTGGAGTCGTGTATGTTTATGGCATTGACAGGTAAGTTGGAGGCCAACTGATTTGTATCCTACAAGACTTCATAATCAAGAAACTGGGAACTGATTATTGGACATAGACAGGTTAAAGAAGATAATGTAGATGAACGTATTCACATATCAGCAACTCATGGATGTTTTTACAGTGACTAAACAATGATTTTATGTGTTTATGGTTTAGATAAAGCTCACATGAATCAGCAATATATGATGTTATCTCCTGTTTTTGAACAGGTTCAATGAAGACCTGATATTCATGATAGGACACAAACCTAACATCTTCTGGCAAGCCACTTGGAGATTCATAAGCCCCCTCATCATGTTGGCCATCTTCGTTTTTTACTTTTCCACCACCGTCACTAAGGAAATCTTCTACAGTGCTTGGGATCCTGAATCGGTGATTTGAACATTTATTAAATTATTAGTAGCATATACAGTAGTTCTCCTATTATGTTTTATGTAACTGTTCCTACAGTATTTTGTGATTCACAATTGTTTTCCATTTATTTACCCTTGTGAATTGCATTATGAGACTTTGATCTCTGCTCTGTCAACTTTGGATGTTGATAATTCAACTCAACAGTTTAACAAAGTGACTTTTATTGACATTTTAGTAGATTTAAATTATATAATGTGTAAGGAATATTATATACAGAAATAAGTCTGTAAAAACAGAAAAGGTACTGGCTGTTTATTACGAGGTTTTTGTACTGTAAAATAAAACACCAATATATCATGGTAAACTATTAAAAATGTTAATAAAAGTAACTTTGCAAGGTTAAAAGTTGCTGAAGAAGGTTCAAGGTCCCACAATGCAATTTAAAAGCATAAATAAACGGAGGGGGGGGACATGAATCAAAAAATATGTAAAACTGTAAATTAACAGTAACAGTAACTTGTTTTGGGGGTCCCCTAACAGTATGTTTACATACATTCAAGGTTAAAAAAAATATTTATTTCTCAAAAAAACAATTGTAACTTAAAATATTTTCTCTTAGTTTTTGGATCCAGTTCTCTAAACTACTTCTTTCTGAGGGCCATGCACAGGGCCACACAGATTCATACTTGCTTACACTGTGATACCAACAGAAGCGATGATGTCAGTTTCATTCTTTGGAATAACAAGTTACATGAATTTCCTTGTAATATGCTTATCTTCTTGATACTCAATTACACAAATCAAAGCTAAATTTGTAATCAACCTAAATTGCTTAAAAGCTCAACCTGGCATATACAGTATTAAACATTTTTATTGATGCAGAATAAACTAAATAATATTAGACCTGAGTCAAATCCCACTCAGTTGCATTTATTTTCAACTGGACTCGAGCATTAGTTTGAGCATTAGTTATGAGCTAATAATTAATAACCCCACCCCTCATAACATCCACTCCACTTAAAGACAACAAAGACATTATCATTACTTAACCAGCACTGCACGATTGTGACAGAAGACCAGACCAAACGGCACTACCACATAACCCAGATCTCCTACACCTGCCATTCCCTTCAATGTGCTTGTCAGTGCATTAAAGCATTGAGGTGGCTGAGTGTATAGCAGTTTTATTTTTATTTCTCCAGGTAAATCTCCACATCAAAATGCAACCATACAAATTCTGAATGTTCCAAGAAAACTTTCTCTTCTCTAGTAAAGCATTGTTGTTGGACAAATCTTATGAAATGCGATACAGTGTCATAATCAACTTCCAATTTTACAAGTCACTACCAGAGTGCTCACCACTTCAACTATAGTGGATAGAAGGAAGCAGATCTACTCACTCCCTATTAACAAGGAAAGGACTCAATACTAGGCTTCATTCTGCCATGGTCTCTATGATGATTTAATCAAGTTGTAAAATTATATGCAACAAGCCACAAACTTTTGGAACTTGATACCACCCGTTTGTCTCATATGTAAAAATTCTGGGTTCCACACAATCGATTTGTGTTGGGTATAAAGTCAACTTTATAAGTTTTTTTTTACAAATTGACTGAACATAAAAGAATTAAGTTGTCTTCTCCCGAAAACTTCAAGAATTGTGTTGTATCAGCTCATTTTAACAGCAAACATCATTTTTTGAGTGTATGTACTGAACAGAAACCAGCATAAATGACTGATGATTTATTTGAGAAAGTTCAGAATTTGTTCTTTAAATTTAGAGAAAGTAACTTAATTTGGTGTACACACTGAAAAATGTTTCCATTGGATTTACTAAATTGTTTAAGGTAAGTGGTTGCAAACATTTTGTATGGGCTGAATTTAAACAAACAAATTAAGTAATGTTCAACTTAATTTGTTTGTTTAATTTCAGCACATATACATTGTTTACAACCAGAATCAGAATCAGAAAGAGCTTTATTGCCAGGTATGTTCACACATACAAGGAATTTGTTTTCATGACAGAGCTTCTACAGTGCAACAGAATTACAGACAGGACTAAAAAACAGATAATAAATATATTTTAAAAAAGTAGTGAATGCAATATATAAATTGACAAGTGTATGTACAGCTATATTACTATATACAACATTATATGAGCAGCTGTTATGTGCAAATTGGCATGTAAAGTGTGTTGTTAAATAAGTGTATGTGTGTATAAAAAAGTGTATAGCAGGTATTGATGTTGGTTCCACAATTATTATCATCAAGTGTTCATGAGATGGATTGCCTGAGGGAAGAAACTGTTTCTGTGTCGGGCTGTTCTGGTGCGCAGTGCTCTGTAGCGTCGACCAGAAGGTAAAAGTTCAAACAGGCAGTGTGCTGGGTGTGAGCGATCCAGAGTGATTCTGGCAGCCCTTCTGCTCGCTCTGGATAAGTACAGTTCTTGGAGAGTAGGGAGGGTTGTACCAACGATTCGCTCAGCAGTCCGAACTATTCGACGTAGTCTTCGGAGGTCAGATTTGGTAGCTGAGCTAAACCAGACAGTTATTGTCAGTTATTAACCACTTATCTTTAAAACAAATTGTAAATCCAATAAATATTTTTTTTCAGTGCAGTTTATTCTTTAAAATTTAGCAGTTTTTTTCACAAACAGCTGTATTAAATTAAAGGTGATATCTGAAAAACATAATATGGGGACCTTAACCATGTTCTGATTCTCATTATAAAAAACTGAACATGCAAAGCATCAACTTTGAAGTTATTAAAGGACTTTGTTCTTATTCACAGGAAAATTTCCCAACTCTAGAGAAGAAGCCATATCCAACGTGGATCTATGTAATAATCTTTCTGCTGGCTGGGGTTCCCAGCTTGGCTGTACCAGGAACTGCTGTTTTCAGAGCCATTCGAGACTATTGCTGCAAAAAACATCCCAGTGCTTCAATCCAACAACTAGATTCTGTATCTTACAAAGTCCATATGCATGATGAAGAAGTGAAGTCACAAAAGACTGAGAAATTTGACCAAAAGTTGTATACATGAGATTTAACTGAATCTGCTATGTCATAATTTTAGAGGCCCACACATACATAAATGCCTTTCTGGAATTGGCAGAATATTGCTATAATTTTTGCCCTTCAAAATGTGCTTGTAAAATGTTACAGTGGTTTCAGCTTCCAGTTTCCAATTTTGCATACACAAATGAATTAACCAACAGTATGGATGAAGCTGAGATACTAAATTAGGGCTTACTGAACTAGAGAGATTAATTTATATTGGTTTTATATCATTTAAAATATATGCAATTTTACACATATTTTAATAACGCAAAATAAGAGACAAAAAAAATAATGTTGATGAGAAAATTGTGTGCCATATTTGATAGTGGTATGTGGCAGAAATGTTTTTGTGCTTTAATATATTGATAAGCGTATTTATTTTTGTAGCAAATAATGGCATTTAATTGTATTTTGAAATGTTCACCCAAGCAGTCTTCCTCAAAATATATGTTCTGATAAAGGATTTTGGCCATGTTTCCCTACAAGTTCAATAAATATCTGTCTATGCCAATAAATGTTCCTATTTGTCTCATTAATAATTTATTAACTTTAATTATGTGTCATTAATTAGTCACGAATATTGGAATTAGTCATCATGACTGTGTTGTGCATTTTATTCTGCTAATATTAAATAGAAACCAGGAAACATCTGACTCCTGACACCACTGCAGTATTTGAGATTACAGTTTACAATACAAGGTGTATCACATGTTCTGTATATTTACTATATTAAGGAACTGTTGTCATACTATTGTGTGAGTTTTAACCATATAAACCACACAAAATTAAATAAATAAATAAAAGTTTGTAATATATTTCTTCCTAGTTAAAGATGTCAACAACCTACACAAAAGTTAAAGAAATGGCATTTAGACTGACATCTCTAAATGCTAAAAGAAATACACAATGGCCTTTATCAGTGTCAAGACAGCACACATGCGTTAACAATATAAGTTGTACATTATACTATAGAATTTTATAATGAAATTATGTAGTGGCATGTTTCAGATTCTTTGTTTTCGCACCATGTGTGTTTTTTAATAAGTAACATCATAACTAAAGCACGTCTATTTGAGGAGGCCAAAAAGATCAGTTGCCCTAGTGTTTAGTGATGATCCTCTTGTTATTATTATGTAGTATAAAATGCAAATGTATAAAACAAAAATACAACCATTTATACTATGTGCATATGTAAAATAACAATACAGACTAATTTGCAGACCAAAGTTAACAGACATACTTTTATGAAAACTGTTATACTTTGCAGTAAAGTCCAATTAGCTAACATTAGTTAAAGAAAGAAAAAGAAAGAAAGACATTAAGAAAAATAAATAAATAAATAAGTACATACATACCCAAAAATGTAATTGCCATTTAATTTATTTGCAAGTTTAAATTAGTTTAAATAATTAAATTATACAATAATATTTATAATAACATTTATTATTTCTAAATGAATTATAAAAAATGGCGAATTCAACATTAACCACAAAGTCAAATAATAAAAATAACCGGAACCTTATCACAAATGTTTACAGTGTTATCTGAAGAGCAAAGAGCATTCATTATATGTTCATTATATGTGTCAATCTGAAAAGTTCAAAGTGTTGCACCCTTATCATTAAAAACAGTACTTCGTAAATGACAGCCATAAAACCTTCTTGTACAATAATAATAATCATACCATTGTTTTGATTGATTGTTAACTGATTACATAAAATTAATCGGCGTAATTATGATATGGCAATAAAATAAACAATTAGAAATATCAGTGAAATTGACATTTTGGTATTTAATAAGTACATCAAGAGCTTTATTATTGTTTCAGTGTGTGTGCTTGAAATTAAGGCCAAAAGACATCAAATTAAAATAGAAAATAAAATAAAATGGGTGCAAATTATATAAAAATTGGCAAAAAAGCACTTTTGTTATTTAAGTGTGCGCCTACTGTAAATGTTTTTGCAGCATTAGATTTAAACCTGCACATCAAAACTCATTATCGAATACATGTACTGTTACACCCCTATATAAAAGGTTTGCTTTTAGGTTTGTCTTCAGTTTGACCTTTAGTTGACATTCACTGAATCACAAGTCACTCAAAAAAGCAACCGATACTCTCAACCTGAATGCTTGCAATGTTCTGAAGTTTAGGATTTATTGTTGTAAATGAAAAGCTTATTTAAGTTACAACAATCATTTGTTCATGAGTTAAATCTCCCCTACAAGGGCAGGCTGTTTAGACCAGATGTAGCCTAATCACTGGATGTGAAAACATAAGTTTTATAACTTAAATGAAATAGGTTTTATTTAAAATGAAGTATAATGTTAAAAATAACAACAACAAATGCATCTTTCTTCCTTACTACTGTTAATGTTAACATACTTTGCTGTGTGTAGTGTCTGTTGTTATATTGCACACTCTCAGAAAAAAAGGTACACGGTGGTACAATTAATGTTTCTTAAGGAACAGTTTTGTACCTTTGTAAAGGTTTAACCTTATATAGTACAGAAAAGACCTCTTATGATACTGTTCTGTACCTTTTATGGTAAAATTGAAATGAAGGTACACAATTGTTCTCATAAAAAAGGTACATAAGTGTTGGACAACTCCGGCTTTATTACAATATCTATTAAATTAAATATTACTGAAAGGCTAAGTGATTTTCAAAATTGTGGAATGAGTTGCCGTTGTATGTTAGACAAGCCTCTTCCATTACTGTTTTTAAATCTCTTCTTAAAACCCACCTGTTCAGTTTGGCTTTTAGCACAGCGTAAGATGTTGACATTTTATACTTATTTATTTATTTTTACAGTATTTCCAATGTTTTGTTGTACGCTTTATTGTCAGCAACAAGAATCATCATTAAAAGTATGTTTAAAGAAACTCATGAACATTAATTATTAAGTTCTATAATACAAAACAACTGGTAAAACAAAACTATAGGTATGGTATTGTAAACTAAACATTTAAGACAGTTTTATAAACATTTGGTAAGCATTTTCTGATAAATACATTTCCATTATTCATTATCGGCACCTTTTGGCGTTTGATTTCCACTACACACTTGAGCTGGCAAAAGTCCTACATATGCAAAGTGTTCATGCAGACATTTAACTATTGTAAAACTTACTCACCTTAACTTTGAAGTGATTACAAAGGTATTGTGTGGAAATTAGAGATTTTTTTTATGCTGTATATGGGAGAATGTATTTCTGTAACATTTTTTCCGTAACACACACACACACACACACACACACACACACACACACACACACACACACACACACACACACACACACACACACACACACACACACACACACACACACACACACACACACACACACAGTTTAAGTCAGAATTATTAGCCCCCCCTTTGATTTTTTTTTCTTTTTTTAAATATTTCCCAAATGATGTATAACAGAGCAGGGAAATTTTCACAGTATGTCTGAAAATGTTTTTTCTTCTTCTTTTATTTCGGCTTGAATAGAAGCAATTTTTAATTTTTTAAAAGCCATTTTAAGGACAAAATTATTAGCCCCTTTAAGCTTATTTTTTTTGATAGTCTACAGAACAAACCATCATTATACAATAACTTGCCTAATTACCATAACCTGCCTACCTAATTAACCTAGTTAAGCCTTTAAATGTCACTTTAAGCTGTATAGAAGTGTCTTGAAAAATATCTAGTAAAATATTATTTACTGTCATCATGGCAAAGATAAAATAAATCAGTTATTAGAAATGAGTTATTAAAACTATTATAAATAGAAATGTGTTGAGAAAATCTCTCCATTAAACAGAAATTGGGGAATAAAATAAACAGGGGGGCGAATAATTCAAGGGGGCTAATAATTCTGACTTCAACTGTATATATATAGTATTTTTTTTTTATTTGGATATCAACATTTTTCATCCAGTACTGGATTTGTGTAACATAAGTGTACATGGCCAAGAAAGCACAATGTATACTACAGTATGTATTTTGTTAAACTACAATAATAATGAATGAAACAATATGTTTTTCCTAATATTACAACCCTCCTTTTAATGAGCTTTTTTTTTTTTACTTTTATAATTTATACACATTACACAGTTGTTGTATAAGTGTGCCACGTACGGTAACACTTTATAATAACTACACACTAAGAACCATTTATTAAGCATTAGCAAACAGTGAATTCATTATCTGTTAAGCATTAACTCTACATTAACAGACGTTAGTAAGCAGTTTATAACTGCAGCTACAAATGCTCTATTCTTGACTTATAACCACATTTATAATGTGCTTAATACTTGTACTTTCATACTTTGTTAATGATTTATTTTTCATTACTAAATTAAGTATTGCATTATTTACAAACCAGTTATTTAAGCATAGTTAGTGTTTTTTTATATCATTCAGAATGTGTTAGTAAATGATTATTAAAATATTAAAATTAGCATTTATAAATCTTATTATTCAGGCATATACTAATAGTTAATTTGTATGTTAATAAATGCTTTATTAACTCAATTTCATCCAGTTTTGTGACCTAATCTAAAGTGAGGACTATTTATGCTTTATAAATCCCTTATAAATGACAATTAAAGGCTCAGTTAAATGTCTAAACAGGAAAAAAGAACACAAACGACATTATTCATTTCTATTCGTTTGAAGATACACAAATAAAACTGTATTTAAAAAAAAAATATTTTTGCAACCTTATTTAAAATAAAATTACTGTACAGTTTAAACATTGCATCTTATTATATTGTTATATTGTTGTCGTTTTATCAAATTTTATGTAGTATTTTGACACTCCTGTTATTCAGCAATGTTTAAACTTTACAGTCATTTTACTTTTTAGATAAGATTGCAATGATTATTGTTCATACTGAGCCTTTAATTGTCATTTATAAGGGATTTATAAAGCATAAATAGTCCTTACTTTAGATTAGGTCACAAAACTGCATGAAGTTGAGTTAATAAAGCATTTATTAACATACAAATTAACTATTAATATATGCCTGAATAATAAGATATATAAATGTTGATTTCAATAGTTTATTAATCATTTACTAACTCATTCTGAATTATCTTAAAAACCATCGACTACTCTTAAATACAACTGGTTTGTTAATAATGCAATACTTAATTTAGTAATGAAAAGTAAGTCATTAACAAAGTATGAAAGTACAATTATTAAGCACATTATAATTGTGGTTGTAAGTCAAGAATAGATGATTTGTAGCTGCAGTTATAAACCGCTTACTAACGCTTATTAATGTAGAGTTAATGCTTAAGAGATAAAGAATTCACTAGATGCTAATGCTTAGTAAATGATTGATAATGTGTAGTTATTATAAAGTGTTACCGAAATTATTTTTTAAATGACATGTTATGCTATGGCAGCATGTAGTTAGCACAATCGCCTCACAGCAAGAAGGTCGCTGGTTCAAGGGGGGTGGGTCAGTTGGCATTTCTGTGTGGAGTTTGCATGTTCTCCTAGTGTTCGCGTGAGTTTCCTTCGGGTGCTCTGGTTTCCCCCACAGTCCAAAGACATGCGCTCTAGGTGAATGGGGTAAGCTAAATTGTTCGTAGTGTATGAGTGGGAATGAGTGTGTATGGATGTTTCCCAGAGATGGGTTGCAGCTGAAAGGGCATCCGCTGCGTTAAACACATGCTGGATAAGTTGGCGGTTCATTCCGCTGTGGCGACCCCAGATTAATAAAGGGACTAAGTCGAAAAGAAAATGAATGAATGAATGAATGTTATGCTATTTGTAAAGGTCAATTATTAAGAATGACACTACGAGATAACACAAAATAAAATAGGAACAATAAATGTAGTAACACAAATGCAGAAACCAATTAGCAATATGATTTAACAACTTATTATGATGTCATCCTTTTCCTACTTGTTCATGTTGAATCTTCTCTTTAATAGTACATCAACATCTGAAATGTAACATTTAGTGAACATTTTAAAGCACAAGAAAGTATTCTTAATTTGTGTGAAAAGCCATAAACAGTTATTTATTTTCATATAGTTGTTAAATGTTTGTTTTATTAAGATATAAGACAATTATTAACATATTTTGGGGGAAAAATAGAATAGAGGTACTAGCAGTTTACAGAAATGAGACTTGCAATGCAATCTGACTCCATTGTTGCATGATGTGGACATGTTGGTTCTTGGTAAATAAAAACTACATTTTACTCAACATCAGTTTTATAGTTCATTAAAAGGCTAACATATTCAGCATATGTCACTGTACATGCTACTGCATGTATTTATTTACCTCAATTGACATCGTTGTATAAAAGGTTTACACAGACATGTCTGGGGCATTTAGCACATGGTAATTGCAGTCAGCCATCTTGTAATAATGATGACATCAAGCAACAAATATTTGGAACACAAGATAGTAACCACAGAAATAATCAATACATTTAAAACTAATTTGCTTAGAAATAAAAAATAAAAAGCCCTTTTGGAAGACCTTTGAAAATCAGCTCCAGGGGCAAATCCCCCCCTTAAAGATAAGTATTTTCCATGAGTGTGTACCTTGCATTCCTTACATTATGGCCAATCAAATGTCCATATTTTGATCTTGTGTGAACATTTTGTTGGTCACTATGAGGAACAGCGGTCCATAAATCGCACAGAATGAAGTATTCTGAAAATGTAAAAATGCAGATTGTTCCCTGTGTGGGTTGTGTTTAGGAGTAGGGGTATAGAATATACAGTCTCTTAAAGTGCAAACACCATTACATCTATGGAAAGTCCCCATAAAGATAGCTGTACAAGTGTGTGTGTGTATGTGTGATACTTGAGTGACAGGATGGTCTTTTTTTTTTTGTGATGTAGGGGGTGAACGGTGACATTGTCCCCCCTCTCTGTCACGTGCTGTGGAATATGCTGGCTGCTTTTGTCAGCCTGTGACTCGTTCTGCTTTTCTGGCACTTTCATACAATGGTACCCTCATGCACTGATGTTATCAAGCCCCTCACAGTGCGACTGCTGGAACTCAGGCCTTATGGAAGCATCCTTACCTTGGACACATGGATAACGCAACCTTGAGACACAGCAAGCGCTCATAGCAAGGAGGACTCTGGGAGTCAAAGTTCAGGTGACTTTATTTTTTTTTTCTACCCGTGTATTAGTTTTTAGGTTTTTTTCTTGGCTTGTATATACATAAGTGTATGAACATCATATGAAAGTCTGAGGTCATAGTGCTGGGCACTAAAATCTCATATTGCAATATGAGTAATCTCATATGGTGCTAATGTTATATATTCATGATAAAGTATTTTTCTATTTTTTGGACCACAGTTAATTTCTTTTTTAGATGTTATACTCAGAAATGTACTCGCTCATACTGTATACAGTCATACATCAATTTATTTAGAGGGTCATTATCACTATAAAGTGCTTTTGATGTCCTGCAAGATTGAATCAGTCCTATATGAACATAATGCGAAATAATGCAATTCTGATGTTTTAATATAGTTGGTTAAATCTTTACACACATGCAGGTAGAATTATAAGTGTTTTGAAATATGTTTGTCAATTTTTGCCATATTCTTTCATTGAATGGATGTGATTTTGCCATGTCCCACACACTGCTCAGCCAACTTCAATTGAGTCTAAAAAGTAATTAAATTAGATTTAAAATGAGATTTATTTTTTTTTTAAATATTCTTATTGTCTATTTTTTGTAAGTTATTTGACAAAAAAGTCATTTAAATAACTTTTATTTTGTTTTAATAATATTATTAATCATTTTGCACGTGTCCTTGAAATTGTTGTCCACCCTGTCATGATGTGGTAAATGCCCCTTTAAGAAACCCTTTGATTTACTCATTGGCATCCCCATGGCCATTTTGCCTTTCTTCAGAGGAGGTTAAAACATCTGATGTGCACACAGTATCTACAATTATGGTCCTATTTTTCCTCATATTGTGTTTGAAACTGTCAAGCTTAACAAGTCCACCCTGTCATAGTGAAATATTAATTAATATATAAAAAAGCAAAATTTAGAAATTAAAAATAAAGCTTTTAAACTGTATACAAAGAGCTTAAATAGGGAAACAATTTACCAGCTGCAGATGCAAACTGTTGAATAAAAATAAATCTTTAGCCAAAAATGTCCTTCCTGTCATTGTCCACTCTGTTAGAAATCCTTCCTTGACAGTGGATATATGCATTGTAATTGACACTTTATTTATTAATTTAATATTTTATTGTTGATTAGTTCATGTTTTTATGTTACAACACTTATACACACACATACTACACCCGTAAATGCAATACATGAGTGGACAATACAAACCTTTTTGGCAATATCTGTCAGTCTATATAAAGGATATTCTTTTTAAAGTCCATAAAATGGAGCTCATTGACTGTTTGAAATAAAAATACAGCTCTTAGTATTTGTACATTTACGTGAACATCTGTAATCTAACTATTTACCTTACTCTGAAAAACAAATACAGTATTATTAAGGTGTTTAACTTGAGTTGCTTTCAACATTCCCTTCACTCCTTCAATACAATGTACAATGTAAAGATTTACATTCATTAGCAAATTTAGTTTAATTTGAAGGACAATGATTGTTTATTTTCCCATTCATTTGCATATTGATCAAACCTAATTGATAACATAAAAGGCGGCATGGGGGCTCAGTGGTTTGCAGTAGTTAGTGAAAGCTGAATTCTTGAAAACGTTTACAACCCTTTTATATTAAACCTTTAATATTTATTGTTGTACCTGTTGTTTTTCAAATGTTCCTCCATATTTAGTTCACTAAATTTAACTCAATTTCAACTAAATTTAGTTCCTCCATACTTAGTTCAATTTGTCCACCCTGTCATGTAATGTCCACCCTGTCATCTTGTTTATTATGAAAATTAACAAATTATTTATAACCTCAGCAAAACATCTTGTTTGATTTTTTAAATAACCAATAAGGGCCAGTTAATATTGTTTGAAAAATATTTTAGATCTTGGGTTTTATTTTGAAAAGAACGTGTAACGATTGCATGTTTTATTGGGAAATAAATGACTTTGTCAATTATTTATTTCATGATTATAAATAGACTTTCCATAATCTAAAAAGTTGGGTTGGTAAAGGGACACATTACCTTTCTGAAAATACACATTTTATAAATCACACTGCAATGAAAATATACTTATACTACACTGTGAAAAATGCAGGGTTCCACACAATTCATTCATGTTGTCCCAACACAAATCTATTAAGTTTACTTAACACTTTTAACAAATTTATGTAGATTGAACATAACAAATGTATTTGTCCCAATGAAATCTGAGGAATTGTGTTGATTCAGCTTATTTTAAATAAGTAGTTTGAACAATTAAAACAAATATTTTTGAGTATACTTTTAATTTGTCCATCACAGGGTTGACACAATTTGAGGTTTGTTTACTGTTTTTCTGCTTGCAGTTTACTTTTAAAAAGTGCAGGAGCTTGACCAACATTAATTTCTTACAGCCTAAGATCTAATTAATACAGCAACTATGTGGTTAAATAAAAAATCTCAAACTTTTTTTTGAAACTTTTGATGTCTAAAAATGCACTTTATAGTGATAACGACCCTAGAAATTTAAGTCAGGTCTTTGATTAAAAGTGTAGAAATATAAAATAAATGTATTGCTAACTGAAATGCAAAGTGTTAACACTGGACTTTCAGGATTGTAACTTTCTCACGATGCTGTTATTTACATTCCTGTCTGCATCCCTGTATTGGCGTGTAATATTGCACTCATATAAATTATGAAAACATATTACTGTAAACAATGCATTTTGTGACCCCAAATAAACAATAGAGCATAATATGAAATGTTAGTCTGAAGAAACAATGCTAAATTAAAAACAATATAAAAATGATGATGAAAAATAGCAAAAAAAAGTATTGATGATCACACTGATCATATGACGATTGAATGTTCTTGGATTCACTTAAGCTCAAGAAAGATGCTCTTTGGATTATTATTTTTCTTATAGCATGATTATCAGGTTTTGCTGACACATATTCATGCAAGAGTAATTATGTATTATTGCACATATTCATTATTTTTTTCACTTATTCATTATCCTTGTTCATGGAGATTAAGTGCTGCTGGCTTAAAAGCAACAGATAACATATTTATGAAATATATGTTCATTTTCTAATTTCAATTTCTATCTCAGATTATTGATTGCATTGCATATTGTCTTGTATATATTGGTTTACTTATTATCTGGGGGCAATACTGATGCAGCTCCTTGCTCCACACAATATATGAATTAATAAGAAGCATTTAAGACACATTGGATTTATCGATTATTAAATACATAAATCTTGTTCTTATTTTATATGCAGTCAGAATACATAAATCCTATTTGATAGGCCTACATATTTTTGGAGTGCATTTGTAATGGATTTGTACATAATAGAGCAGCAGAACTTACAAAAAGTGTCAACATTTCTCTAAATCTTAAGGTTTGTTCATGAATGACTCTTATGGGCTGATTGTAATGTGCTGTTGTTGATGCAGGATGTCTCTGAGAACAGAAGGGGTCCAGTGTGCTGGTGTTGCTGTGGAGTTTGACAATGATAATGACAGAGAATCACCTGTGGTAAAAGCCAGAAATATACCACGTATGTTTGTTTTACTTAAATGAGTGTTGTTGTTTTTTTTATAGACTGTATTACTGCTATATTATTACCATATACAGTATATGACTACACTGTAAAAAAAAATCTGTTAAAGTTTCTGTATTTGATGTTAAAATTCAACTGCGCAACTTAGCAGAGTAACTTTTATTGACATTTTAATAGTTTGAAACAATATATTGTATAAAAATAATATATACACTGTAAAATATATCAGTAAATTAGCAGTTTTTCATATTTTGTGATTCATGTTTTTATTATTATTATTATTATTATTATTATTATTATTATTATTATTATTATTATTATTCATTATTTACACTTTTAAATTGCATTATGAGACCTTAATCTTTCTTCCAACAACTTTTAACCTCGAAAAGTTCAAAAAAGTTACTTTTATTAATAGTTTAAAGCAGGGGTAACCAAACTTGTCCCTGGAGGGCTGGTGTCCTGCAGATTTTAGCTCCAACCCTAAACAAACACACCTGAACAAGCTAATCAAGGTCTTACTAGGTATACTTGAAACACCCAGGCAGGTGTGTTGAGGCAAGTTGGAGCTAAACCGAGATTGGTGACCCCTGGTTTAAAGTGATATCTGAGGGTTGGTGTACAAAAATGACGTAACAATCAGTCAGTACATTGTCAGACTTGTTTCATTCATTCATTTTCTTTTCGGCTTAGTCCCTTTATTAATCTGGGGTCGCCACAGCAGAATGAACCACCAACCCACGCAAACGCAGAGAGAACATGCAAACTCCACACAGAAATGCCAACTGACCCAGCTGAGACTCGAACCAGCAACCTTCTTGCTGTGAGGCGACAGCACTACCTACTGTGCCACTGCATCGCCAGACTTATTTCTCTATATATTATTTGTTACACATTATATTATTTCAAACAGCTAAAATGTCAATAAAAGTCACATTGTTAAACTGTAGAGTGGAATTTTCTACATAAAAAGTTGACAGAGCAGAAATCAACAACCCATAATGCACTTCACAACCGTAAATTAACTAAAAATATTTGTGAATCACCAAATATGGAAACTGTAAATGAATAGATATTTTTTACTGTGTTGATAATTGAGTTGGTAAAATAACAGAAAAATTACTGACAGTTTATTACCAGGCAGGTTTGTTATCATGTCAAACTATATGAAACGTCAATTAAAGTCATTTATTTTTCAAACATATTAATGTCAATGTGTAGCAATACACCACCCCCATGGTTTGGTTTGATTTGGGATTGTTTGGTTCTGTTTGCTGTGAGAGCAGTGTGGCAACAGCATGTTAAAGATTACTAGATTCATTTTTGACTTATTAATAGCAACAATTAAGCGTAATATGTTTGTACACTGGATTTATATATATATATATATATATATATATATATATATATATATATATATATATATATATATATATATATATATTTAGTGTAATCAGTTGACTAAATTAAAATGAAATGTCTCAATATCCAACTTTTCAGAAACGAACACTTTACCATATACAGTGCATTTTGAATGTTCAATTAATCTACAAAAACATACATATACAAAAAAAATAAAAGTTTTGTTCGTATTAGTTTGTTTTGGGGGAAAAGTGTAAAAATCAAAACTGAAATATTATTAGCCACTTTCTATCAATTACTGAACAAACCACCATTGTGCAATGCCTTGCCTAATTAACCTAACTTGACCTAATTAATCTAGTTAAGCCTTTAAATTGCACTTTAAGCTGAATACTAGCATGTTGCAAAACAACTATGTACTTTCTTCATAGCAAAGAAAAAGCAAATTAGTTATTATTATTATTATTATTATTATTATTATTATTATTATTATGAAAACTATTGCGATTAAAAAAATTGTAATTTAGAGTTTCATATTTTTAAAGCTTTTCTTTCAGATTATGTGCCAAAATTTGTTTGCATTTATGTTTGATAGCCTACATCCCCCACAGAAAAGGAATAGTGACCATGTAATGAAAGCAGTTACTCACACTTACAGTATGTCAACGCAATCTCATGGCAATTCATAACTTTTTGATTTAGTGGTTAATTCACTCACACAGCAGACAGACATAAAGGAAGAAGATCTCACGTAACATTTGTGAGAAATACTACAGTAAGACCTTTACCAATGAGTATTTGATGCACTTGTTGTGGAGCTGCAACGACGAGTCACACACAATGTCGTTACAAAGTTCACGCACACACACACAGCGCAGACACGCACACACACAGACAGCGGCGCGTTTAGCTTTGCACTCTTTTTGCATGCAAATGTGACAGGATACAGGTTAATATCCACTGCTTTATCGATATCTGTTATGTTAATGTACAAAATAAACCTGATTTAACGTCCACAAACCGGGATTGAAACGTTTTCATCTGACACGTGGCTGTGTTGATGAAGTAAATTGCTGTAATTCATTAGAAACATGCTCTGTTTTAAAACATTTTAAACTTGTAAAACTCACTCTTGATCACATTTGATGATGATTGATGATCCTAGCGAACTGAATAGATCCTTTATTTCCAGTTGCTTTGCGCACGTCCTGTCTTGTTGATATGATTATAAGCGTTACTACGGAGACATGTTAATATGCAGCTGTCCATCAGTTCGGTGGGTGGGGGGACCGCACTCCTATGTCAAGTTGTGGTCGGTCTCAAAACCGCTCCAATTGGTCCACCGTTTTTATGTTGTTAAATTGAAAAAAAAGGACTGGATGTGTTTATATCACCCCAATATGACGGTATATACACTATACCTACACATATGTCTGTCCAAACAGCTTGAAAAGTAGATTTTTCATCATAAAAGATTCACCTTTAAAAGATTATACAGATGTAGCCAACAAAGAACCTTCATTTTTAAGAGTGCACCTGATGTTTTCATCAAACAAATCACCCTTGTGTCATGCAGGGAATATTGACTTTATATATTAAGGAAACTTATTCTTAACCAGGCTGCATATTTTTTCTGTAGCTTTTTAAAATATTTTTAATCATCAAAATCATTGACTTTTACAGTGTATTTTAGGAGCATGTAAACTTTGCTTCATGGAAACTTTTGGGTTTAGAGCAGTATAATAATAGAACTTTCATTTTGGGGTGAAATATCCCTTTAAAATTGAAGGTAATTCTAAAGACATTGTGTTTAGAGAAACATTATTTGTGTGCAACTTTAGAACAGACTTGCAAACCAATTAAATTTTTTGCTGTCTGTTATGAAACAGTCTGTTTATTTTACAACAAATGCACACAGCATGCAAGAAATCCATATTTCAAGACTCTTTATCATTTAGGATCAGCCCTCATCTACCTCAAGGGTCCCAAGTTCCTCATCTATGTGAGTGGAGCGTTATCTATGTGGGTAAGGAGATCTGCAATGCTGGCACATAGTAAGCAGGGCATGAGCTCTGGCACAGTATTTCTTTCTTTTTCTTTTTTTTTAAATCTTACTAAGAAGAGCACACAAAAGATGACCTGTTATTTCAAGCTGATTTTTTCTTTTCATGTGCCAGGGTGATCGCATGTGGCATTTTGCCATCTCTGTCTTCCTGATTGAGCTGTATGGACATAATCTACTGTTAACTGCCATATTTGGACTAGTGGTGGCCGGATCGGTGCTCTTATTAGGGGCCTTGATAGGAGACTGGGTCGATCGCAACCCAAGGAACAAAGGTAAAGATGTGATGCATGTATGAATATCATTTTTTTGATGATTAAAAAAAAAGTTTAATAGAAGGGTACTAAAATGGTATGTTAATATATGTATATATAAACATTTTTGATATATATATTAAGCATCCTAATTTTATCTGTATTCTTCTCTACAGTGGCCCATGCATCCCTGTTCATTCAGAACATCTCAGTGACCGTCTGCAGCATTGTGCTTATGTTGGTTTTCTCATACAAAAAATGGATTGAGGAAATCTGGGATGGTTGGCTAACTGTAAGTCTCTCCTCTATTAGTATCTTTCAGGATTCAGGTCAAAATCTTCTCTCTAGAGTAGCACTGTGTACCTTCAATCTCTCTCTAACCCCTGCTGAACATAAGCATTCCCGCTGCTATGACATTGCATACATAGTAACTTGTTGCATCACACAACTCACACAAGGTGGTTTGTTATACGGTGGTGATCATCCTGGCAGATGTGGCGAACCTCGCCAGCACAGCTCTCACCATTGCCATCCAGAGGGATTGGATAGTGGTGATCACAGGCTACAACCGTGGTCACCTCGCAGGTATGACATCTTACTTCTCTTAGCATAATGCTAATCTCTTTATGGAACTCACAGTGGAAATCAAAATTAGCAAACAACGTACAACTTTCTAAATTTCAACACCACTGCATAGAGGTGTTTGAAGTTATTTTAACAGCAGTGAAATAGCAGTTTTAAGCATTTTCAGGTCCTCCCAGCTATTAAAGGGATACCAATGTGCACCCTTGTTCCAAACCTGTTTGACTTTCTTTTGTTTCTTTTGTTTGTGACAAGTGAAGTGTGAGTTTTGTGAAAGTGAAACTTTCCTTTTAAACAGATACAGTGGGTGACACTTTAAAAGTGGCACCGCCGCTAAACTAAAGTATTAAGAACATGTTTTTAGGTATAACCACAGTTTGTGACTATGCCGCCAGGGGGCACAAAGGGACGGGATGTGAACGGACAGAAATATACAGTAGCTGTAAATACCTTGCCACTTGTAAATGGAGATGAAATAATTAATAATTATTTCATTAATCATTAAAAACATGTTGAAAATCTAATTTTCCATTATTCCATTGTTCAGAATGAGAGACATTTGATTAGCTTTTATTAAACATGTCTTGTCCTGTGTTGTTTTAACAAATGACATTACAATCTGCATATTTTGAGATTTTTTCATATTCTAAATAAAACTAAAGAATTTAAAAATCAAACATTCTTTTTACCCCAACACAATTTAATAGGGCACTATAAAGGCTGAAGAACTTGATTCGGTAACACTTTATAATAACTACACACTATTAATCATTTAATAAGCATTATTAAATACTTAATTCATTATCTGTTAAGCATTAACTCTACATTAATAGACGTTAGTAAGCAGTTTATAAATACAGCTACAAATGCTGTCTTGACTTATAAGCACATTTATAATGTGCTTAATGATTGTGTTTTCATACTTTAATACTTACTAATTGTTCATTACCAAATTCAGTATTGCATTATTTACAAACTAGTTATTTAGGAATAGTTGGTGCTATTTTAAAAACATTCAGAATGCATAAGTAAATGATTAATGAACTATTCAAATCAACATTTTTATTTCTTATAATTTAGACATATGGTAATAGTTAATTTGTATGTTAATACATGCTTTATTAAGTCAACTTCATTCAGTTTTGTGACCTAATCTAAAGTGAGGACTATTTATATTTTATAAATCCCTTTTAAATCACAATTAAAGGCTCAGGTATATTCTAAACCGGAACAAAAAGAAAATAAATGACTTTATTCTTTTCTATTTTTTTGAAAATACACAAATTAAACTATATCAAATAAAAAATAAATCTTTGCAATCTTAACTAAAATGAAATTACTGTACAAACTGTTTAAACTTTGCTAAATAACTTTGAAATGTTGCATCATAATATTTTGTTAAATGATTATATTGTTGTTGCTTTATCCAGTTTTATTTAATTGTATTTATTTCTAATTGTATTTTGACATTCCTGTTTAAAGTTTACAGTAATTTTATTTTTTAGATAAGATTGCAAACATTTATTGTTCATTTGATACTGAGCCTTTAATTGGGATTTAAAAGGGATTTATAAAGCATAAATAGTCCTCGCTTTAGATTAGGTCACAAAACTGCATGAAGTTGAGTTAATAAAGCATTTATTAACATACATAGTAACCATTACTACATGCTTGAATAATAAAATATATAAATGTTGATTTTAATGGTTTATTGACCATTTACTAACTCATTCTGAATGATTCTAAAAGCCACCAACTACTCTTAAATACAAATGCTTTGTAAATAATGCAATACTGAATTTAGTAATGAACAATTAATATGTAATAAAGTATGAAAACACAATTATTAGCACATTATAAATGTGCTTATAAGCAGGGCCAGACGGAATCTGCGGACGTTTTTTGCTATTTCTGCTAAGATTTTTGGTAAAAATCTGCGGATTTCTGCAGAATTATTTTGGGAGTATCATAACTAAAACCTTAATATGTTAAATAAAAAATTATTTCTTTTTAACTTGTATTTAATGTTTAAAATGCAAATCCAATTAGATTAACTGTAAATAGTTAACTTTAAGTAAATAAACAGAATTAATGATGGGCTAAAAATCTGTGGAAATCTGCGGAAAATCTGCAGAAAATCTGTGGAATTCTGCGCGCGCAGATTCCATGTGGGCTTATTTATAAGTCAATAAGACAGCATGTGTAGCTGTATTTATAAACTGCTTACTGACATCTATTAATGTAAAGTTAATGCTTAACAAATAATGAATTCACTATTTGATAATGCTTAATAAAGGATTCATAGTGTGTAATTATTATTAACCGTTACCCTTAATTCTTATATTTGCTTAATTTTTGCAGCCTAGGGCTATGCTTCTCACCATTTATTGTATCTTTTCTAAAACATACAGTATGGTGTAAAAGCATGTCTATTACTAAGAAAACCAAAACAACCAAACAAATTTATATTTTAATTGAACACATCACATCACATAAGGTACACATACAGTACCGTCCTATCTGGTATTGTGAAAAGGCAAAGCTGAAAATCTATGGTTAAAGCGCCACCCAACAGTCAAAAGCTGCAGGCGCACTTACTACTGCTTTGGCAACTGCAAGCACGGCGGCAGAGGGAACATATTGAAGTGGTGACATCTGTATATGGCAGAGTAAATGGAAATGTTTATCAGAAGCACCTTCAGCAACATGCTGTTCCTCATCATTCAAGATAAGACATCAATTTCCATGTAAGCCAATAAGCCCCGTCACAGAGCTAATTGGGTAAAGCAGCTCCTTGAAGCTGAAAACACTAAAATAATGAAATGGCAGCCTACAGTCCAAACTAAACTTGATTGAAAAATCTCTGAAATCTGGAAAATATTTGGCAACAAAGTTATAACCAAGAAACCCACTACAGTCAGTGACCTGTGGAAGAGACAGAAGAAGAGCAATGAACCTCACAGCAATGTGAGAAACTAGTCTTGTGGTGCAGATGTGCTGAAGTCATTCAAGGCAACACTTCCTGCTCATTTTCTTCAATGATGAAGTTTAAATTATTTATATATAAAAAGAAAATACTATTTTTATCAACTTTCTCTAAGTTTGATATCCACTGTAGGTCATTTAAAAGTGCTTACAAACATGCATGTTCAACAACTGCATTCTAAGCATAATAATTAGCCATTACCAAACCATGCAGCAGTTCCACAATGCTGCAAAAAAGAACACAGGGCAATATTAGCATGTTGCTAAACTATGCTACAATGCTATAATAAGCACACATGCACATTAACTCCCAAATAACAGTTTTTATTTCTTCCTGATGTAGGAATGAATGCTACGATGAGGCGGATTGATCAGGTGACCAACATCCTGGCTCCCCTGGCGGTGGGTCAGGTAATGACCCTGGCCTCTAATGTGGTTGGCTGTGGCTTCATCTTAGGATGGAATGTGGTGTCCCTCATTGTAGAGTTCATCTTCCTCTCCAGAGTCTACCGTATCGTACCTGCACTGTCCGTCAAACCTCCAGCAATGGAACATCAAAGCTATCTAGAGAAGAAAAGAGAAAGAAGATGTTTAAAAGGTAATTTTTCCAAACATAAACTAGTGTCCAAAAATTCTCAGTTTCTTTCCTAGACTTCATCTCAAAATAACTTCAGTCAGGATGTGTTTCATCAAAATGTGTTGATATTATTAGCCATGTAATTAGTCCACAGGTAGAGCAGGGTAAACAGCAGCCTCTCAAACTCACATAGAAGTAACAGAACAGATCCAAAAATCCTGCATAAACATTTACAATTAATGACGAGTTAATCTATTGGCAGAGACACAGCTGATTACTATGAACCATGACTAAATACTTCAAAAGGATATTAAATAGGAAATAGGAGGAGTTGGGGAAGTTGGAGAGAGTATATAATTGGCCTGCAGCAAAGTGAGACCAGATGTATGAATTTAACTAGACTGGTACATGTCATGAACATGGATGATGGACGGATGGAATGAGTGATGTATGGGTGGAAGAATTGGTGGATGAAACAAGCACTGGGTGGATGAAATTAGTAATTTATGGATGGATGGATGGATGGATGGATGGATGGATGGATGGATGGATGGATGGATGGATGGATGGATGGATGGATGGATGAATGGATGGATGGATAAAATAAGATAGATGTAACAACCATTGGGCAGGTGGATGGATGGATGAGTGGACGAAATAAATGATCGATGGATTAATGAATATAGAGTATAAACTGATGTAATGACCACACTGCAAACCCTAATAAGTTGAGACTACTCAAATTATTTGAGGAAAGGGATTCCCTCAGTTTGTTTGAGTAATGGGAAATTGACTCAATTAATTGAGTTGACCAAATGTGGTCTCTTCATTGAATTTAACAAATGTTTAATTACAGATAACTTAAATGTTTAAGTACAGATTATTTAAAGTGGCAAATAGACTAAACGTCCAAATTTTTCACCTTTTTTATTCTTTACTTGCTTACTTACTTACATGCTTACTTACTTACTACCAGGGCCGTTTATATCAAAGATGATATTTATCCACATCATGTTGGAGTTTCATAACATCTAATTTTTAAGAGGTGGGTCATAAGCCCAACACTCAAGCCTCAACCTGGAGGACCAGGACATACACACATACATTATGGACAATTTAGCTTACCCAATTCACCTATAGCGCATGTCTTTAGACTTGTGGGGGAAACCGGAGGAAACCCACACCAACACGTGCAGAATATGCAAACTTCACACAGAAGAAGCCAGCTGACCCAACTGGGACTCGAACCAACAACCTTCTTGCTGTGAGGTGACAGCGCTACCACTGCACCATCGTGTTGCCCCTGTTTGTATATCAATTAACAAACATGTTTATAAGCATTTAAATATCTACTTACTAATTTAACTTTTCTTTTTTGTCAGATGGGTTCTGGTAGTGCCTCTGTCCTGCTGCGCTTCAGCAAAATTCAGCATCACAAGCAAAATGTCCACCTTTTGTCATATAACATACACTGTAAAAAATGCAGGGTTCCACACAATTCATTCATGTTGTCCCAACATAATTAAGTTAACTTAACACTTTTAACAAATTTATGTGGATTGAACATTTAAAAAATTTAGTTGTCCAAATGAAATCTCAAGAATTGTGTTGATTCAGCTTATTTTAAATAAGTAGTTTGAACAATTAAAAATATATATATTTTTGAGTGTATATCAACCAATCAGCGTAGTTGTCAAGGCGGAATTGCAAGCGCAACCAATCATTTTAAACAGAGACATGGTGAATCATTTAAAGAAATAACAATGTTAAGCTCAGAGAACTCAAAATATTAATTAAAAGTTTTTTTGCTGCCTAATGAGTAAGTTTAACAAACCTGTTAAAGTTTTGATGCCAAAACTTGGTATTTTAAGTAATGTCAAGTTATATGAACTTAATATCTTTAGTAATGACAACAGCGAGGTTTACAGTGTATTGGATGGGTGAATTAAATTAATGATGGATGACTGGAAAATAAAGAATGGATGAAAACACAGATGAAGGATGGATGGATGGAATGAGTGATGAATAAATGGATGAATTAGTAGAGAAAATGATCAGTGGATAGACGTGTGGATGGATATAATGGCTGATATAAGGATGAATGGATTAACTGAGGGATGGATGTATTAATGGACCGATTGGTGGATGGATGAAGGGATGGAGGCGACGTGGTGGTGGAGTAGGTAGCGCTGTCGCCTCACAGCAAGAAGGTGGCTGGTTCGAGCCTCGGCTGGGTCAGTTGCAGTTTCTGTGTGGAGTTTGCATGTTCTCCCTGCGTTGGCGTGGGTTTCCTCCTGGTGCTCCGATTTCCCCCACAGTCCAAAGACATGTGGTACAGGTGAATTGGGTAAGCTAAATTGTCCGTAGTGTATGAGTGTGTATAGATGTTTCCCAGAGATGGGTTGCAGCTGGAAGGGCATCTGTTGATTGGATGAAAGGATAAAACAACAAAACAATATAATGATCAGAAGAACAAACAAAAACAATTAAAAAAGGGAAAAAACAATAAAATGAATGAACGAAAGATAGAACTAACAATTGCCAACAATAACAGAAGAACAGATTAACCAATAATCTAACTTCACATTAACAAATAACATTTTACATTGACTAAATATACAATTCAAACTTCCTTTATTCAGGCAGAACCTCATCGTGTCCAGCTCCAGCCATCTCAGAGGAAACCTCCAGCGGCCTGCATTTACAAGAGATGACCAGAATCCCTATGTGTATCCAGCGTCTGCGTGGGCTCCTCAGCACCTGCCGGGAGGGATGGAGGGCGTACTACAGACAGCCTGTTTTCCTAGCAGGCCTGGGTCTGGCATTTCTATACACCACGGTACTGGGTTTCGACTGCATCACCACGGGTTATGCCTACACACAGGGCATCAGCGGCTCCCTGCTCAGCATTCTGATGGGCGTATCGGCGGCGGCGGGGCTTTTGGGCACTGTCCTGTTCACAAAGCTACGGAAAGCATTCGGCCTGGTCAACACTGGGGTCATTTCCAGCGCTCTGCACATGCTTTGCCTGTTGCTTTGTGTGTGCTCTGTGTTTGCCCCCGGGAGCCCCATAGACCTCAGTGTACTCAATATGGGGAATGTGTCGGATGTGGGTGGGATGACTGGAGGTCATCAGAGGCACGGATACCCATTGCGTGGAGGTATCAATCAGCCTCTGCTGCCCGACCGTTCCTCCATTCACTGGACCAATAACACCGTGCTGTTTGAGAATGCACCGGCAGGGACAGAACCAGAGTCTTATATCTCCATCATCCTGTTGTTTCTTGGAGTTATTACAGCTCGAGTTGGTGAGTAAATATCTGCTTTACCATATGCATTCATATCTATTCCTTAAACATAACATTAAGTGCAATTTATACAGATATATTTAGACATTTTGGTGATGGTAAGATTTTATTTATTTATTAATTTTTTTGCGTTGATTATTTATATATTTGTAAAAATATTTTTGAACATTTTGCTGGAATACATTTTTAAATAAAATATATGCTGATCTGGTGCTAAAGAAACATTTTATAAAGTTGAACAGTTAAACAGTTGCTGCGTAATAGATTTACATTACAATCTTTTTGAAAAAACTGTGATACACATTTTTGGGGAATCATTTTTGATGAATAAAAAGCTTAAGGGGCATCACGGTGGCGCAGTGGGTAGCACGATTGCCTCACAGCAAGAAGGTCGCTGGTTCAAGCCTTGGCTGGGTCAGTTGGCATTTTTGCGTGAAGAAATAGAGTTTGCATGTTCTCACTGTGTTCATGTGGGTTTCCTCTGAGTGCGCAGTTTCGCCAACAAGTCCAAGGACATGTGCTATAGGTGAATTGGGGTTTATATACAGTTGAAGTCAGAAGTATTAGCACCCTTTTGAATTTTTTTTTCTTTTTTAAATATTTCCCAAATTATGTTGTACAGAGCAAAGAAATTTTCACAGTATGTCTGATAATATTTTTTATTCTGGAGAAAGTCTTATTTGTTTTATTTCGGCTAGAATAAAAGCAGTTTTTATTTTTTTAAAAACCATTTTAAGCTATATTTGTTTTCGATAGTCAGATAGTACAGAACAAACCATCATTATACAATAACTTGCCTAATTAGTAAATACCCTAACCTGCCTAGCTAACCTAATTAACCTAGTTAAGCCTTTAAATGTCATCTAAAGCTGTGTAGAAGTGTCTTGAAAAATAACTAGTAAAATATTATTTACTGTCATCATGGCAAAGATAAAATAAATCAGTTATTAGAAATGAGTTATTAAAACTATTATGTTTAGAAATGTGTTGAAAAAATCTTCTCTCTGTTAAACAGAAATTGGGGAAAAAAATAAACAGGGGGCTAATAACTTAGGCGGGCTAATAATTCTGACCTCCACTGTATGTATGTGTGTATGTATATATATATATATATATATATATATATATATATATATATATATATATATATATATATATATATATATATATATATATATATATATATATAGTTGAAGTCAAAATTTCTTCTGGAGAAAGTCTTATTTATTTTATTTCAGCTAGAATATATATACATAGAATATATATATACATACATACAAAGTTATATTTAATAATGTATAAGTAAAGAATATTTAATGGTCAATCAACAAATATAATATAATACAATAGCAAATTAACTAATATTACTCGTAAATTACTAATATTAATTTATTTAAATGAATAAATAAATGTTAAATCATTAGGTAGTCTGGCATAATCTAAAATAAAATCAATATTCATGTAATGTTTTACAAACTTCTCTTTTCCTAACAATTGCCAAGAAATGCAATTGTTTTGATGTATATATTTATTTTCATGTACAATAAAATATGGCATTTGCTGTTTGTTCAAACTACTAATTTAAAATAAGCTGAAACAACACAACTCTTCAGTTTTCTTTGAGACAACGTAATGGTTTGAAGTGCGATTCACTTATATTTGCAAAAACTATTTAGTTAATTTAATTCCTTTAGGTTTTTCCAACACAATTTGGTTGTGTGGAACCCAGCATTTTTTACAGTGTATATTGTAGGGGGGGAAATGTATTTTCAGGTCATCTTTGTTTTATTCACAAATACTTTTCACATTGTTTGGAGCAACCAATATGTAAAAACATGCAGACAAATTTAATATAAAACAGGAAATGAAGGGACCTCTTAATATCTCTTGAATCATCAAATAATTAAAACTTTTTAAGAGAAGGCAAGTTTAATTCTAGTTATATTAGATTCTAAAATTCTAAAAAAGTTAAATTAGATTCTAAGAATGCTATTATTTAATTATTAACTATTATTATTTATATTAAATCAGCATACATTTTTGGTAACCCTTTATTTTGCTGGTCCATTTGGGTATTAGTGGACTGTCTGCTTAATATCTGTCGATACAGCTCCTTCAACAGACATTTAACTGACTAAGAAACTTTACAAGTACATGTCAACTTACACTAACCCCAACTGTAACCCCAACCTAACAGTCTACTTGTAATCTAATGAGAATTAGTTGGCATGTAGATGCAATGTAACTTAAATTCAACAAATGGACCATCAATATAAAGTGTGACCAAATTTTTAACCAACGTAAGATAACACATGTCTACTGTTTTGCAGGTCTGTGGTCATTTGACCTAACAGTGACTCAGCTCCTGCAGGAGAGCATCTGTGAATCAGAGCGAGGGGTGGTGAACGGTGTCCAGAGCTCTATGAACTACCTGATGGACCTGCTGCACTTCCTCATGGTCATCGCTGCGCCTCAGCCACAACACTTCGGCATCCTTGTCATCATCTCCGTCCTGTTCATTTTCACAGGACACACCATGTACTTCCTGTATGCCAGGAAAGCCAAGAGGAAACCACGTACAAACACTTGAGCAACACTGATCTGTTTGTTGCTCACCAGCTTGTGAATGTGTCTCCATTCCTGTGCTGTTTTCAGCTGCACTTACACAAAAGTCACTCTATCCAGATCACTATACTGGAAAACAAAAACAAAGCTGTTGCTGTGATCTCTTATAACTAGGAGGAACAAAAAAGGGTTTGGCAGCAGCACAGTACTCAGGTCAACAAAATCAGGAAACAGCGCCTCCTGCTGACAAGAAAAATCAACTTCATCAGTATCAGAGACCCTGTTTGCAAGTGGATGATTCTAAAAACAGGCATGTAAAATGGCATCTAAAACGAGGTTGTCCACTTTTGAATATGCATTTGTTTGGATTAAAATTGTGATGTAGACACTCATTCGGGAAAATGCATTCAAAAAGCCACTAGCAACAATAAACTCTTGGCCAACTAACTTCATTTTTAAAAGAACACTGCCCTTAGGCTCATTTCACAAGTCTCGTAAAGTTAAACCGTTGAGTTGTATCAGTTTTGAATCCGTTCAGCTGATCTCCCTGCTGAAAAAAAACAGCATATGCTGGTAAGGTATGTTTTGATGCTGGTATGCTAATCTTGCTGGTTTCAATGCTGGTTTTGCTGGTTTCGATGCTGGTTTTGCTGGCCTCGATGCTGGTCTTGCTGGTTTCAGTGCTGGTCTCAATGCTGGTCTTGCTGGTCTGAGTGCTGGTCCTGACCAGCATTGAGACCAGCAAGACCAGCAATAAAACCAGTAAGACCAGCATCAAGACCAGCAAAACCAGCATCGAGACCAGCAAAACCAGCATTGAAACCAGCAAGACCAGCATTGAAACCAGCAAGACCAGCATCAAAACATACCTTACCAGCATATGCTGTTTTTTTCAGCAGGGAGCTCTGGGTCTGGCAAGAGCACTTTTAGCTTAGCTTAGCATAGATCATTGAATCAAATTAGACCAATAGCATCTCACTCAAAAATTGAAAAAAGAATTTTTCTTCTGTAGGTACATCATGTACTAAGACCAACCGAAAATGAAAAGTCATTTTCTAGGCCGATATGGCTAGGGATGGTTATCATTACGTTGTAATGGTCAATAAACTTTGCTGCCATACCATTGGCTGCTGCTGGCGCAATGATATTATGTAGCCCTAAACTTGTAATATCATTACACCTGCTGCAGCCATGGTACAGCAGCAAGGTTCCTTGATTATTTCACTAAAATAAGAATATAGTTCCTAGACATATTGACCTAGAAAACAGCAACATCTCATTTTTCATCTGTCATAATATAATTACAGAAGTCATACTTTAAATAGAAAAATTATCGAAACTCTTTGATCTATGCTAAGCTAAGCTAAACTTGCTAGATTGTTTAACTCTATTGGAGTTGAGCCCATTTTTTAAGTAGTGTTCCTTTGAACACTACAAGATATGTTTGTCGAAATGCGCTAAACAAACTGTGTAAACTTGCCATTAATAATCATAAGTTTTGTTTGAAAGTTTGAAAGTGTCAACATGTCGCATAATGTTTGAATTAGTTTAGTAGGTAGAGAGTAGGTAGTCTTTGGTGGCTGTTTGAATGTGTTCGATATTGTGAATATCTACAATACAGGCTTGTTTACACCTGGTATTACAGTGCAATAGGAGATCTTGGAAAATGCTAACATTAGCCTCGTAGCAATAAAAGGAAGCCTATGTCCCACCCTGCAAATCACCACCCAAAGCCATGCCTCCTGAACAAATAAACGTTCACTATACAACATCACTATAATACATCACTTAACTTTTTTCAAAGATAAAACTTTATGGTACAGTTAGTTATTACAATAGCAAACTTAAAAAAGAAGGTAGGTTGTTGATGTTTACCTGCCATTCTCTGTCTAAACCGCATCTGTGAATGCACTGATGACGTAATCTGTAATTGATCTGCAATTGCAGAGGCAGTAGCCTATCATAATGTTCGGAAACAAATATTTTGATTGGACAAACTTTACTTGGTCCTACATCTTCCACAGAATATTAAAATACATATAAATACTTTTGGACCTCTTAATTGAATGACTGCTATCTGAATGTGAAAAGACTTTTAACCAGCATAACAAAAATTGTTTTTGAAGACAATAACCTATGCTACCCTAAATATATGTATGTTTTTGTAGATCTGATCACAAATGGACAATCCGATCAACCAAAATGCTTAATACCAGCTGTAAACAGGCCCCTAGAAGTTAATAAGTGTCTTAAAATGCACAGTATTACCACAAGAACATGACTAAACACAGCTGACACAACATGTTTTCATTGATCATTACCCAGGCAAACACCTTTTTTGTAAATCTTCTCACATTTGTCAGCTAACCAGCACGATGCCACCAGGTGTTTTTTAATAAAATATCAGTAAATGTCTCTATTTTTTTCAACATTACTTGGTTTCTGAATAAAGCACACAAACTACAAATCTCGTCCAACTGACAAAAGCTGTTTTTTTTACAGCATATAAGGAGACTATCATTTTTTTCTTTTTTTCTTTTTTGTGCTTTTGACTGAATGATTAATCTTTTAGTTTGACCCCTAACTTTTCAAGTGAAAAATTAGTGAGTTTTAACAAGACCGTGGACTTTAATGTATCTGTTGCATGTTTATATAATTATCATGTCAAGGTCTTTTTAACTGACTACTATAACTGAGTGTTCTTTAGAGTTCAAAATGGATGAAGACAGAATCTTATACCTCAGCACTTAACTGTTATGTTTTGAACTCTAGCTTCAACTTATTTGTGGACGGTAACTACAGAAGTAATGGTTAACAGATACGTACAGTATTCAGACTGCATTTCAACTGTTTCATTTGTGTTAATAATATATTATATGGATTACGAGACAGTTCTTTTCACGGATTATTTTTACTGCTGATGTGTAATGTTAAATGTTGTTTGAGGACTCTTTAAGTGTCAGACAGTTCAATGAAAACCAATAAAATTGCTTTCAGAAGGCATGCGGAACAGTAAATTTGGTTTAATGGAGCAGTGTTTTTTGTTGAAATGTATACTCAGTGTATATATATATATATATATATATACATATATATATATATATATATATATATATATATATATATATATATATATATATATATATATATATATATATATATAAACAGTATTATACTTTACATAATGTTTTTATGGCCTGATACTGCATATTATATCACAAAATATAATTTGTTACTAAAGCATTATGAAAAAAATAAAAGGCAATGATGAGCATCGACTAGCAATTCAAATATTTCCATTACACTGTAAAAAAAAATATGATCAATAAGTCCTGACAGCATATATTTTTAGGTCATTGTAACTTAAACTAATTTTATAAGTTAGGCAAGCTGTTTTAAGTCAACTTAACAAAATATAAGGTCAATGGACTCATAAGGTTACTTTGATTCAGCTAAAAAATATAAGACAACCAGGATTTTTTTTACAGTGTAGCCAAAACTAGCCATCTATTCATTTATAAATACATAAATTATTTATGCAGGGAATTACTTCAATACAACTCTACAATAAATAGATAATATGTTTTTAATTTTCACATAACCAAAGGAACCTAATGGACCTGTAATTATGTCTTGTGTCCACCAGATGTCAATAAAAGCTATATATAAAAAGGAAGATGCACAATGACCAAAACTAACATTTAAATCACTTCACAATATTTACTACTAATCTTTTACTTAAAAAAAAAACAAAACTTTATTTTAATTTGCTTATGATTCCCTATCTGCAAAAGTCTGCAGCATCATCACACATACTGTAGGGTACATTTACACAACACTGGTGTATTTTTTTCTTCTTTTCTTTGTGGATAAATGTAAGACTAAAGCACATCATTATACATGCCAGGTCACTACGTGTTGTATGCTTGCAATATACAATTTACAATATGCTTTCATATGACATCCCTATTTTCACAAATACATTTTTGTATTTACTCAGAAAATTAAGGTATCATTTTAATTTAAAAACTTGTGATCTAAAACCAATTTTTCAAACTGCAAATTCAGGCCCCCATATTGTCGCTGTGTAAATATCTATGGCCAAAAACACTTTAAAATTATGTTTTAGTTAAAATCATTATCTAAACATATCCAGATATATTATATTTCAATTGACCTATTCTCATTTATTCAAAACTTGCAAAGGGAAACATACCCAGCAAACTTTTTTGTGCGGGTTTGAAAAACATCTAATTGTCTATAAAGCTGCATGGTGGCTCAGTGGTTAGCACCGTCGCCTCACAGCAAGAATATCGTTGGCTTGAGACCGAGCTGGTGAATTGAATAAGCTAAATTAGCTGTAGTGTATGTGTGCGAATGTGAGTGTAGGTGTTTCCCATGGGTTGCGACTGGAAGGGCATCTGCTGTGTAAATCATATGCTGGATAAGTTGGCAGTTCAAATGAATGAATGAACAATTGTCTATAAATCAAGTCAAGTAGCCTTATAGATTTGCACTGCCTACCCAAATTTTGCCTTCTTTCAGCCAGAAGATGTTTAAAGTCTATTAGACAGCACTTAATCATCAAATTGCTTGGTGGGATGTCTGAAGAACTAATAAATGTGACAGGGAAATGCCTCTTGTTTGACCTAATATGAATTTTTAGAGTGAAATGTGATGTCATTTTACAGTTTAAAATGATATGTTTATTGTCAGCTGTTTTGTTGACGCGTTTATTGTGTCAATATGCAGCCTCAGGTCGTCTTCTTAACTGTAAGAATAGCATGGCACAATAAATGCATTGCATACTTACAGCACATGACATGAACAAGTTTCACAGTACTATGAACTACTTATTACCTCTGTAAATAAGTGCTTAACTAGAATTGTTTTTGTTAAATAATACTCTTCACAAGAGTTCAATTAATGCACATGTTTTATTGTTGGTTTTGAGAGGAGACTAGGGCAGTTGAAGACAGGAAGATGGACTGAAGCATCCCTGGGCATTGCTTTAAAGGCGAAAGAAGACAAGTAGCAACGGTTGGGAGCTGTGCTACAAAAGCACCAAGTCACCTCCTGCCTCAAACAGCCTAAAACATTCCTCTCAAGACAATAACATGTAGGGTGGCTGTTCTTCAGTTCTCCACGTCTGTGTCCTAAAATAAAAAACAGCAATTAGCTTATCAAAAGTGAATCCGAATCTAATATTCTCTAAGCTAACATCCATAGTCTTAGTTTGAATCAACCCTCCCAAAATACTCTGCTCAAGCTTTTTACCTTGAACCATTTGTGGAGAAGAATCTCATTTATTTGAATCCGCTGCTCTGGCTTCTGCTGGAGACAGCAACTAATCAGCCGACAGCATTCTGTGAAAAACGATTGATAGAAGAAACATCTTTTTACCTTGAACTTCACACCTCCTTTGATTTTGTTTGGAAGAGTCATTGAAATAAAGAGCTTACCATCGGACAAGCCAGCTTTGGAGTAGTTGTTCCCATTGATCATGTGCAGGTCGTGAGTGTTGGGAAAGTCCCCACACACCAATGCGAACAAGAGGATGCCAAGAGACCAGACTGTTGCCGGCTTCCCATTGTACTCACCCGTTTCCTCAAACTCTGGAGGGCAGTACTCATTGGTGCCTGAAGGTATAAGATTTTTTGCATCAATTAGCATTTGGTGCTATAAATTCAGAATATAAGTTTTCATGGCTTGAGGGATAATACATACCGGTAAATGTCTTGTAGGGTGATTTCTTGAGAAGGTCGCCACACCCAAAATCTATTAACTTGACTTTATGAGTCTTCTTATTGATCAGAAGATTTTCAAGTTTGATATCGCGGTGTAGAACACCATGGCAGCAGCACATGTATGCAGCTTGAGTTGCCTGCCGCATAACAACACGCGCTAAACCTTCATCAATGGATCCTCCATAGCTTTCTGTGAAACCAAATAGGTCCTCACAGGGTGAAGGGTATTCCAACACCATTATATAATGGTCATCCCGGTCCTGCCAGTCCAGAAGCTGGATTATTTCTGGAACGTTGGATTCTCCATTGGCAAGGATGAGAAGTGCAACTTCAAGAGGAAGGGGCTCTGAATGACCCGACTAGAGGAAATACAATATATATATATGATGTTTAGATGGATATAGCTTTTATAGATCATGAATTAGATCACAATTTCACAAAATTTCGGCAACAGCTTGTCTATTGAGAAATCACTTACGATACTTATGTATTCCACATCTTCTGTCTTTGTGACAAATTTCACTGCCACCTAATAAACAAAATATAAGCAGAGAGTGTATGTAAGAATGATTGTACAGCTAACATACTGTATTTGTTGTTATTTATCTAATCCAGAAAAAAGAAAGACACCTTAAAGCCATCATGTAGACGTTGCCCCTTGTACACAGTTCCAAAGTATCCTTCACCCAGCATGTCACCGATCAGATAGTGGCAAGAATTGATGACTATTAAAACAAAACCAAGGTTAATTAATATGAAATATCAACCAGTGTCAGACAGGATGAAATGTTTTACTTAATCTGAATATAAATATTTTAAAGAATTAAAGAATAATTTGATCCTTGGACCACAAAACCAGTCATAAGTGTACATGTTTCGAAAATGAGATTTATAAATAACCTGAATGTTGAATAAATAAGCTTTAATTTTGCCTATTGCCAAAAATATATCTTGAGCAATTTAAGACTGGTTTTGTGGTCCAGTGTCACAAATGAAAACATTAAAATGGCCTGATATAGTATTGCAGGAGTGTGTGTGGTGTGTTAAAGGGACAGTAAACTTACCCTGAGTTGTCATCTTTCCATTATTCTCTATTTGTCTTGAAACAGAGGCCTGTGTGCAGACTGGAGTTTGACCACCATTGATGCTCCAGTCTGACATGTGTTGTGAAGTCTGAGGGAAATTGACACTCCACTCAGAAGCATCGAGGGCTGGAATCTGAGTGGCATCGATACAACAATCGGAAGTGGACGAGTGAAATGGAGGATGGGTGACATCAATACTCCAGTCGGACACTTTGTGTACCAGAGTCTGGGTGGCATCAGTACTCCAATCCGATGTTGTGCGTGTTGGAGTTTTGATCACATCAATGCTCCAATCTGACATGCTGTGTGCTAAAGTCTTAGTGAAATCATTGCTCCACCTTGACATGGTGGATGCTGGAGTCAGGCCAGAGTCAATGCTCCAGTCAGATAAGGTGTGATCTGGGCTTTTGGTGACATAACTGCTATAGTCTGGACCAACGACTGGAGTCTGGCTGATGTCAAAGCTCCAGTCGACTGAAGTCTGAGCAGTATTGCTGCTCAGAACAGGAGAACGAAGGACATCAGGGTGAACAGTAAGATGTTTTACTGCTGGGAGGACTTCATTTTCATTGGCATAAATGACCTGCTGTATAGAACCATGGCCTGAAGAGGAGGAAGGTTGTACTTCAGGTGGTGCTGCAGTTGCCCCAGTGCCCTGAGCCTCTCCATCAGCCTGAGATGTCCTATTTTTTTCACCAGCTCTCCAACAGGAGAACCACCTCCACAACTTGAACCTCCTTTTCTTTTTACAGTTGGCCTCCTTTCTCCTTTTATTTTTCCCCCCACTCACACTATCCTCTCCTACACCAACAGGATGTTCATGAGCTTCCACCAAATTGGTGAACTGTGGCGGTGCACCATGATGGTAAACGTGCACACGCTCAAAATCATTGTTTGCCTTTTTGCAACGACAGCTACGTTGACCCATCGCTCAATTCGTTCAACCGCAGAATGCGAAAACCAGAGTTGCATTCGCATTCTATGATGTCACCGTTTCGAACATTCACATTCTATTCTAAATGTGACGCGATGCCGTTTCTGTGCAGCGTCAACGGCCATTTCACTGTGCACAAATTGCCATATTATTTTTGCATAAAGTAATGCTTTATAATAAATCAATAATTGATCAAGCATTTATGCACGCGCCAGCCCGTTAACAGGCTAAATTCGTAGAACATGCAGGCCAGCGTAACGCAATTCTGTGTCAGATTTACAACTAACTAAAATCGAAATTAATAAAAATAAACAAATGTAAAAATGAAAAGCATTTAAAATGAGGCCATAGAAATTATGGTTATAATTTCAAATGATAAATTAAATAAATTGTGTAAAAAGAAAAAAAAATAACTTTTTACTGTTTTACTTTCACTATTAGGCTATTTTTCGTCAATGAAATACGTTTTTTTAATTGTCCCCATTTTATATATATATATATATATATATATATATATATATATATATATATATATATATATATATATATATATATATATATATATATATATATATATATTATTATTATTATTATTATTATTATTATTATTATTGTTTATTTATTTATTTATTCATTACAAAATTTAAATGGACCTAAATATAACAAATTATTTAAAACATCTGAATCTCTTTAACAGGCATGTTAAAATATTAGCCACGTCTATTTATTTTGTTATTATTCCTTTTGCACAATATATTTCATTTATTGTATTTTTTAACGCCTACCCCCCACCCCAACCCTAAACCCAACCGTCACAGTACTGTAAAATATTAATTATTGTTATAGAGTGTCATAAAAAAATTCCGCTATATTAATGTGCATATCGCACTTCGGCCGGCTGCATGTCCAATCTAGACTTTACTAGCTTACAATGCATAATCGTTAATGACGTTATCTGTAACGTTATCTATCCGCATCTGCAACATGGGTATTTGCACCACAGAAAAATGGGAAAGTTATTTGATAAAAAAAATAAGCTATATGGAGGACGAAACCTTCAAAAACTATAAATAAATACGCAAATGAATAAATAAACGAGTAATTAAAATCATAAATTCCTGAATCAATAAAACAATATATATATTTTTTAAAATTTTATATAAAATATTATTATATTTAATATATATATATATATATTTTGTACTGCGTGCGTGTGTGTGTGTTTCATTGATAGTGTTGTGGTTGACGTTTTGTATGGTGAAATTCTTGTACTTGAATAAACGATGCATGAATTAACTAATAAACAAATAAATAAATAAATAAATAAATAAATAAATAAATAAATTGACTCGTCCCTATTAAATAATATGTCTGTTATTTTAATCCTCACATATGCTTATAAAATCATTAGTGACTTGCACTTCTATTTTTTGATAGACTATTGGAGTATTGCTAAGTATTTTATCTATACCTAGGCTACTAAATTGTGTACGTCCATTCCCACAGTAACACATTTATATTTTAATAATCTCGTATTTTATCTAGACCAGGGATGTCCAAACTCGGTCCTGGTCTGGAGGGCCGGTGTCCTGCACAGTTTATCTCCAACTTCCTTCAATCACCTCCCTGGAAGTTTCTAGTATACCTAGAAAGAGCTTGATTAGCTGGTTCAGGTGTGTTAAATTGGGGTTGGAACTAAAATATCCAGGACACCGGCCCTCCAGGACCGAGTTTGGACACCCCTGATCTAGACGAACTACTAGAAGTATAGACTCCGCCCACTCAGATCACGTGACATGTTACCTTTACAGCCCCGCACCTTTGTTTACTCACGTGTCTTCCATTGTCACTATGTTTGCTCTCTGTAAACGAGTCCTGCGCTTTTACTGATTATAAACGACTGGATTTCTAGATTAACACTCGACACTGATTTCCTCCTGTAACCTGAGTTGAATTGTCTTGTCCTGGTCATCATGGAGCTGGTGAATGAGAGTCCGTCTTTTAAGGACTTGGTTAGCAAAGTCCTTGAGGTTCACAAGAGCAGAACTGATCCTCCTCGTTTACTAAAGAATGGCTCTCAATTTAAGAAGAACCTGGAAGTTGTAAGTGTATCTTAAAACTAACTACACTGTACTTGCGTTTGCTTTGTGGTTCAAGTGTAGTATTTATGTGTAAAAAATTGCTTTGTAAATGACTGACAAGATTGACTTTGAGAACAGCTGAGCTAATTCATTTCATTGGCCAGACTGTAATATGAGATTGGTTCAAGAGAAACCTGTTGGGTGGGATTTAAAACCTTGAACGAGGTGAATGTTTCTTTAAAACAAAGACAGTGGCAATATATAAAGACATTTTGTAATATTTAATAGGCTATGTAGTTTTATTTCTATAACAATGCTAAAACAATTTATCATAAAGCAATATCTGAAACATTTAGTTGACAGGTGGTATGTATGAGTGTACAGTATAGTTTATGTTACTACTTGACACCTGAATTTATTCTGGTATACTAATATGACGATAAAAAATAACTATATTTCTGCAACTAAATATCTATATAAATAACTATTTGTAAGAGACAAATGAACAAAATGAACAAAAGTAAAAAAAATAACCATTACTTTGAAAGAAATTTATAACAAAAAAGCGTACAACTTTGCAAAAACATTGTGAAAGTCTGAATAACAGAATGTTTTTTTTTTGTACACAAACTTGTACACATAGTAAGACTCTTAAATGCAACTTTTTATTTCAGTGTTTCAGATAACATTCAATGAAACAATATAGACCATTTCAATTTGGTCATGTCATTGGCCCATGAACATTTCCTGCGTGTTATCAAAGCATTTCATAACTGTAACAAGTGGCAAGTCAATCATAACTTAATGTTAAAACAATTATACAATTGAGTCATATGATCTTTATTGGGGTTCTTCATCTATTAAAGGTTTCAATGTAATTGCAGATTTAAAATGAACATACAGTATAATGTCACACTAGAGCACTGGATTTCAGTGACAAAATGCATCAAGTTTCTATGGTTTAGAAAAATATGCAAAAAATGATTGTCATTTACTAAAAAATCCACTTGTAAAAAGAGGTTTGAGATATTTAATAATAGTTAAGCAATTTTCTATTAATATTAGAATGTAAAATTGTATAACATTTTATAAGAGCTGTAATTTATTGAATAATGCTTAATTGAGGCAGTCACACTATAGGAGAGTTTTGAGATTTGACTCAAAAATGTAATAACACAGCAGTTTTTATAAGAGAAGGTCCACAGAAAACAGAAATATGTAATCATTTGCTGCATTTTGATTGATGGCAACACAAATTTTATTCATTTTTGTCATGTCTGTCAGAAAAAATGAAATGTACGGTATGTTTGCCATCGGCCAATTGTTTTAATAAGTAAGCTCAGTGAGCACACTTCACTGTATCCTTTTTTGCTTTTTTATATAAAAAAAAGAAACATTCCAGTGACTCCAGTGGCATTGGTTTGCTTCACAAAAATGAGTCATAATAGAATCATGTTCTGAGAACATACTGTATGTGCACAGTGTAAGGGCTAGTTAACATGTAAACAGGGCACCTAACCCCAAACAGCTAATGACAAAAAAAAAAAGTTACGAATTGCCGTGAGATTGTGTTGGTCCTTTAGACTCAACATTGCATTTCTTGCTATGTGACTATTGCGGATGTTCATATTGCGATATTGATGCTGAAACAATAAATTGTGTTGCCCTAAATAAAATCATTGCTGTGCAAAATATATATATCATCAATCAACTGTTTAAAATAAATTATCTAATTTACTGAATCATACATATTCTCCAGCTAAGCACAATTCTGGACTAATAGATGTTGTTTAGTAATTGATTCAAATGAAAAGTTTACAGAATAGTTTTCTTAAATAAATGCTTCAATAAAGCTTTTATTTAGAACTGAAATGGCTTGCTGGAATACAGCGAAAAATGTATTCATTCAAGATTCTTTCTAAATTGTACAATTAACTATTGTTTATATAAATGGAGATATGAAAATCAGAACCACCAAACTATTGGTAGTGACAGATATCATTCTTAATAAAAAAAAATTGCTGTCTGTATTAGTTGGAAACTTTAGTATCACCACATCTCGTTTGTCCTGATTTTTTTAGAGTTAGATCTGTTCCTCCTGGGTCAGCATATATTGCTAATCCTGGAACATCTTTCCTTTTGGAAAAAAAATAAAATAAATAAAAGCAGTCAGGAAAGCACCAAACCCTGATTGTAAACATAAACTTGACATAAAGTGTAAACATGTTCCTCAAATCTGATTGGTTGATGGGCAAATAAGAAGATAAGCAAAGATGTTGATCCAAGAACATGTCATGTGTTTATTTTTGCTGCACATCGCTGTCTGTCATCAAATTATTATAAGTATTGTAGGTTCAAAATAGTTTTAATGAAAGTATATAGTATGTCACAGTACACAGTATTTTTTAAATTGTGATTTTAGATACCTATACTCTTATTGTAGACTTTTGATGTTGAAAATTTAACTCTACAGTTTAACAAAGTGACTTTTTATTGACATTTTAGTATATAGTCATAAATAAGTCTGTGGGCTCTATTTTATTGATCTAGGCACAAGGTCTAAAGCGCATGGTGCAAAAGCATTAAGGGCATGTCTGAATCCACTGTTGGACGGAAAAAGACTGTTTGCGCATGGTCTAACAGGGTTGAGGTTATTCTCTTAATGAGTTATGGGTGTGTTTTGAGCATAACGTGCATTAAACCAATCAGAGTCTCATCTCACATTCCCTTTAAGAGTCGCGCCATGGCGCAATTGCTGTTTACATGGCAGACTTTGTATGTAAGTGTAACTGAACGCTTCACTAGCGAGAAAACAGTTAAACAGACAATCTGCAGCACAAGGACAAAGAATGAGCCTTCTCAATTTGGCCTCTTTACTTTTTCTTTACTTTACTTTTACTCTTTACTTTACTCTTTACTTTCGTGGATAAGGAAACGGTGTTGTACGCACTCCACTGAAGACATCCATTAGCCTATATATATAGTTTTGGTTGTTAAGCGCGAAGATTTGTTTCAAAACTAATTCTCAATTCAGTTCTCATTTTCAGCAAACGAATAAATGAACAATAATAACTTAAAAACTTATAAAAAAAAAAAAAGTTATATCCAAACACACGTCCTATTCTTATGCCCCATATGGTATGCATACATCTCCAAAACCAGAGAGGTGAACAAATCTAAACTTGTCTTTATTAAAGCAAATATAAATATGCATATAATAAATACTACTACTATTAATAATAACTTTATACAAATGCAAATTGTCATGAATAAACTAAAAAAAGCCCCCGAGATGAAGAAGGCATGGAGGCAGTGGTTTTTATATTTATGTAGAAAATAATAATATTTGTAACATTTTAATCCTTTGATTTTTTCATATGTAAAGAAATTTGTGTATTGCTGTACATCCTGTGTGTATTAAGCAATGTGTAAGTGTTTGGACCATATAGGCACATAACTAACGCGTTCTGCGCTGGACTTTAGACCAGCTTTTAGTTGGTCAATGGTGCAGTCTTTTTCAGTTCCTCAAAATAGCAACGTGCCAACAATGCGCCTTAACATACCTCCATTATAGACCAGCACACCCATGAGTCCACAAAGAGGTGAAAATGGATTTGTTATTTAAACAACGGGTTTAAATTAGGGTTGCACTGGTCTGAAAATAGCAACAAATTGCGCCAAACACGTCTTGTGCCGGGTGTATGATAGGACCCTTTAAAATAAAGAAAATGTACTGACAGTTTAATACAAGGCTTTTGTAACATAAATTCATAAAATGTCACATAAAATGTAACATATATCACTTTAAACTATGAACAATGTTATTAAAAGTCACATTTTCAAACTTTTTAAGGTTAAAAGTTGTTGAAAGAAAGATCAAGGTCCCGGAATGCAATTTAAAACAATTAAACAGGGACAAATAAAAACATAAATCACAGTATACAAAAAAAAACTGCTAATTACAGATATTTTTTTTTACAGTTGATAAAAAAAAAAACAGTGGCAAAATTTGCATTAAGAAGATATAATCATCCAAGATTTTTTTGTCATCAACTCATATTTCAGTTTCTCATCAAATCTTCTGACAAATGAAATGCTCTATAATATCTGACATGTCCCGCCCCCTTAGAGCTGCATCTCATTTGCTTTTCATTTGATGTGCTTGAGCTACGACCACTCTCACTGACAGATGTGTGATAAAAAATGAACTGCTTTTGGCTGTTTTTTAAGAGGGACAGAACTATGTTCGCCTTATCTTCATCTTTCAGTTCAGATTACAATGTCAAGCATCGAATTAAAAACTGCACATTTTAAAGCACTTCATTGGAAATTAACTAAATTGACCTGTGATGTAAATCAAGACTTTGCACAAATGAAAAAAAAAAGCACTTGCTTGCTTTATTACTTTAAAATGAGCCTTTTATTCAATCAATCAAGAAATCTGCTTTCCATTCATGATTTGTTGCTGGTCTGTGCGATATCCAGTATAAATGTCCCCTATCACATTATTGTTGTTGCACAAATTCTCTACATATGTGGGTTAAGAGCTGTTTACATTGACAACAAAAAAATGACCTCACTGTGTTTCCCCAACAACCCACATGAGTCAATTAGTTAAAATACACAATGAGCAATGGACAATAAGGCTTTCACTGTGGTCTGCTATGTTTGACTGTGGTTTCTTTGGAAGCACAATGTTGTCGGTAACCTTTATACTTCACAAATCTGATGCATTTGTTTTGGTAATATAATAGCTTTTAATTCTTAGTACAGTTGGCATTTTGCTATGTAATGTGCATTTACCGCAAAAACAAAACAAAACAAAAAAAAAACTGGTTTAATTGGAAAACCTAGACATGAATGAGTAATTGTTTTATGTAATTGTTATAGCTGATGTTTTAAGATAAGAATCAGCAGATGACGTGTATTGTTCAGTACACAGAGCTGCATTGTTTTTATGTTTAACCTCTTTCTGTCTCTGTTAGATTATATCTCAGAAGCCGCCACCTGACTCCATCCTCTGTTCGAACGCAGGACAGACTAGACATCAGGTATATATCAGGCATTTGCTTCCTGTCATTGCTTTCAGCAACGCAGTAACTTCTGGTTGTTCATGAAAATCTGGTTGTTTCATGAGGTCAGATGGTAAATCGGTTGATGGATAGAATGAAGTTATTGTCAGCACTTATTTTAGGTTATTTAACTTAAGTATGTTAGGATATAGCTTTCTAACTAACTGGGAGATTGCTGATATCATTTAAAATCATTTTCTTTTGGTATCCTTGTATAATTCAATTCTTAATATATTGAGATCTCCATGTGGCTTTATGAGTCAACATTTAGAGTGGTCAAAAACCATTACATAAAGCTGATTTTTTTTTTAACAGGAATGTCTGTAGAGCAATAAATGTTGAGGCAAAAATGTGTTTTATTTCTTTCTATCAAAATAATTGCATATACAGCACAGTAGGGAAAACAAGTATTGAACATGTCACCATTTTTCTCAGAAACGTAGTTCTAAAGGTGCCGTTGACTTGAATTTTCCCTGGGTATTGGTGACAACCAAAAAATCCATATATGCAAAGAAAACAAACCCGATTAGTTTACAAATTAAGTTATGTGTAATAAAATGAAATAACGCATAGGAAAATGTATTGAACACATGAAAAAAGAGAGGTGTAGAAAGACAGTGAAAGCCCAGACAGCAGCTGAAATCTCTCAGTAGTTCAGCAACCCTCTGCCCATTCTCATTGTAAATTAATGTTTGCTGATTTAGTCCAACATCTACATTACCAGAAGATGAAGATCAAACCAGGGTGGACATTTCAGCAAGGCAATGATCCAAAACACAGCCAAAGAAATGCTCAAATGCTTTCAGAGAAAGAAAATAAAGAATGGCACAGCCAATCACCTGACTTGAATCCAATAGAAAATACAAATTAAAAATTAGATTTGATAGACAAGACAAACAGAACCATCAAGATTTTTAGACTGTTGAAGTCTGTGAAAGAATCACACCTGAGCAATGCTCCATTATCCTCATGAGAGGGGTCTTTAAGCTGCCATCACCAAAAAAGCCTAATATGTACAGTATTAAATACGTTTCAGTACACACTAAAAATGCCAGGTTATTTCAACCCAATTCTGGGTAGGGACTAACCCAAGTGCTGTTTTTTTAATTGAATTAATAGGACCAAATTTAACCCAATGCTTGTGTTAGTCCATATTTTACCCAACTTGGGTTTAAATAACCCAGCATTTCTTAGAGTGTAGTTCAGTACTTTCTCCTTGTGTCATTTCATTGTTATTACACATAACTAATTTTTCTATTTATTTTTAATGTTTGCATTGTCTGGGTTTTTAATAATATGTCAACAGCTCCTTTAGAAATATTATTTCCATAAAAAAACAAACAAACATGACATGTTCAATACTTCTTTTACCCACTGTACATAATGTACATGTTTGAAATTCTTATTACTAAGTATTAAAATGATTCAATATGATTTTAGGTTCTGGTTAAAGCAAACATTTGTTTTGGAGCCATCATATCTAAATTGTTGAGATTTACCCATTGTTTTCAGTGGTTGCAAATCAAATGTGGGTCACTTTACATACAGTGGATATTATTGCATTTAAATACTGTTGAAACTTGTAACTTGTTCCCTCTAAAGCATAGAACACACCTGTAAACATACTGAAATTGTTGCAAGTTGCAACACGTTGACTTGCATATTTATAAGACACTATGCTTGAAACATTTTAAGTGGTATTTGGAAGAAGGGAGGATTTAGTACATTTTAACTGCTTTTGAAGCTACCAACAATTTAAACATGCAGCATTAATCATTACATGTTAGAACACTGAGATCTCAGGGTGCAACAAAGATTAAGATTCCAAAAGGAAGGTCTGCCACAATCTGGCATGCACTGCAAATAAAATGCTTTTCTCACTTAGAGTTTTTGTCTTATTTTTAGTCCAAATATCTAGAAATTCTTAAATCAAAAAAAAAAATTCTAAACAAGAAAAAAAAATTAAATAAAACAATATTATTTTGCTTATCCCAATGGCAAATTATTTTGCTTGTTTTAAGGAAAACACACTTAATTTTGACTAATTATTTATAAAAATAAGACAAAATATTTTCTTGTATAGAAAATGCTTCTTGATTTAACTTGGTTAAAAACACATCGAGATTAAAATCTCTTTTACAAGAGTGAACTGTTTAAGAAAGCAACAACAACTTACATAGTGTATACAATTTATATTACACAAAACACAACTCAAATAAAACACACAACTTGTTAAAAGTAACTTAAACTTATGTAATGATGGAAGAACTTGGTAATGTATTCCAAGCCATAGTAGCAAATATATATATATACACACACACACACACACACACACACACACACACACACACACACACACACACACACACACACACACACACACACACACACACACACACACACACACACACACACAGTTGAAGTCAGGATTATTAGCCCCCCTGAATTATTATTAAATTTTTTTTAACACATTTCTTAACATATTAGTTTTAATAACTCATTTCTAATAACTGATTTATTTTATCTTTGCCATGATGACAGTAAATAATATTTTCCTAGATATTTTTCAAGACACTTCTATACAGCTTAAAGTGACATTTAAAGGCTTATCTACACTCTCAGAAATAAAGGTACAAGAGTTGTCACTGGGGTGGTACCTTTTCGAAAGGTATATATTTGTACTTAAAGAGTATATATTGGTACCTCAAAGGTATATATTAGTACCAAAAAAATTCAAGAGGTACACTTTTGTACTTATTAGGTACTAATATGTACCTTTGAGGTATTAATAAGGACCCTTTAAGTACAAATATGTACCTTTCAAAAAGGTACCACCCCAGTGACAGCTCTTGTACCTTTATTTCTGAGAGTGTAGGTTAATTAGGTTAACTAGGCAGGTTAGGGTAATTAGGCAAGTTATTGTATAATGATGGTTTGTTCTGTAGACTACCGAAACAAAATATAGCTTAAAGGGGCTAATAATTTTGACCTTAAAATGTTTTTTAAAAAATTAAAAACTGCTTTTACTCTAGCCGAAATAAAACAAATAAGAAAAACAAATTCAAAAGGGGGCTAATAATTCTGATTTCAACTATATACGCACACACGCACACACGCACACACGCACACACGCACACACACACACACACACACACACACACACACACACACACACACACACACACACACACACACTACCGGTCAAAGGTTTGGGTTCAGTTTTTTTTTTTTTTAAGAAAATGATTCTGTTAATCAAGGCGGCATATATTAAACGTAAAAAAAAAAAAATTGTTAATTTAATTCAATTGTTATTTATTTATTAATATTTATGTATTACTTATTTTATGTAGTTTCAAATTAAACTATTACTCCTGTCATTATTGCTTTTATTACTATTACCATTAATGAGAATAGTTTTAATAATAACAATAAAAATAATTAATATAAGAGTGATTTCTGAAGGATCACGTGACTCTGTAGACTAAAGTAATGAAGCTGAAAATTCATTTTTAAAATCACTTGAATGAATGATTAAATTAAATTGTAAATTACTTTTGAACAGTTATTTTATAGTGCAATAACATTTCACAGTTTTACAATTTGTACTGTTTTTTTTTTTTTTTTTTTTTATTAAATAAATGCAGCCTTGGTGAGCAGGAGAAGCTTTTTTTTTTAACATTTAAAAAATCGTACTGACCAGAACATTTTTACCGGTAGTGTATATTTAAAAAAAAAAAACTGTTCGAAGTTGTTTGACTTCAAAATAATACAGATTGTTTTTTAACATAATTATTTAACAATAATTTAAACCAAATTTTATTTGGATTTATTCACCACAAGTAGACTTAAAATAGTAGAATAAAATCATACCAATTAAAACTTTTTTGGGTATAACAATGGTAAGTCTAACTTTGCAAAGTGAGGCTTGTGCATTTTCGAAAGATACAATTTTGGCACAATCTTTATCTCCTGAAGGAAACAAGATATATTTAGAATACTGTCATTGTTTATTCTTAAGAAATCCCTTTAAAAAAAAAAGGTTTCAGCTGTATGTAGAGTGACTCACTGTTTTGTCCACTGAATATGTGCACACACAGTTCAACAGTTTACTCACAAAGCCACTTTAATATCCCAATATCTGTGTAATAAGGCATATAGGGCTTTAAAGTTTATCTAAACAGAATTTAGTTACCAACAAATATCTGAAAAGATAATAAAATAAGTTTAATAATTTTGAATTTACAAGGCATACAAACCTAAGGAGAAAAATGCTTCTCGTTTTTTTTTTTTTAACCATCTCTATTGGTAATGATAAAGGAACAAAGATCACTGAAGGCAACATCATTTACTAATTGATATAACAATCTCTCAGTAAAAATAAATTAATGATGCCACCATGCAATTTCGGTCATAGTGTAGATGAATGGGTTAATCAGTAAATATACATATAATACATTTAATATTATGACATTGATCACTATTTACTGTTTGCCTGTCTTCATTTACAAAAAACATATTAATAAAATATTTTTTTTTGCCACTTAACAATGTTCTCTATGTTTTTTGAAGGCTTGTGTGAAAAATGTACCATGTGCTGGCCAAGCATTGAGGAATGCCGTCTTATCAAATTGCCAGGATAACTGGAAAACACACGTTAAACTGGCCAAAATTATCAGGTAGGTTTCATTACAGTGATGTGTATTGTATATCTAAAATATAGCCTTAAAGGGGTCATGGCACAGGAAATATGATTTGCCTATTTATTTATTTTTATTATTATTATTATTTTTTTTTTTTTTACATATGTAAGGGGTAGCCTTAAGACATGGTACAAGTTTTGGCTTAAATGGTCATTACATTATTAACAAATATTTATTAAAGCCGCACATTTATTTTTTTCTAACATAACCCCTTTAAAAAGAGGAGTTCATCTTAAAATGCAGTCATCATTTGCACATCCTCAAGTTGTTACTTCTGTCACACACACACACACACACACACACACACACACACACACACACACACACACACACACACACACACACACACACACACACACACACACACACATCTGTTTTTCTATGCAGTTGAAGGCAATATTATTAGCCCTTCTTTGAAATTTTTGAAAGTGCTGTTTAATGGAGAAAACATATTAGTTTATAAATAATAACTACATCTCTTTTGTCTTTGCCATGGTGACAGTACAAAATGGTGTAAAGTGCAATTTAAAGGCCAATTAACTAGGTTAATTAGGTTAACTTGGCAGGTAATTGGAAAACAGTGGTTTGTTCTGTAGCTAATCGGGAGAAACATCTTAAGAGGCTAATAATATTGACCTGAATGTTAAGTGGGAAATATTTGAAAAATAAAACAAGTTTCCCAGGAGGGCTAATAATTTTGCCTTTAACTGTATTTACTAAATTCATTCCTACATTCATTTTCCTTCGGTTTTGTCCCTTTATTAATCTGGGGTCGCTACAGCGGAATGAACCGCCAACTTATTCAGCATATATTTTACACAGTGGATGCCCTTCCAGCTGCAACACATCACTGGGAAACTCCCATACACTCTCATTCACACACATACACTACGATCAATTTTGTTTAATTTAGTATAGAGCATGTCTTTGGACTGTGGGGGAAACCGGAGAACCCAGAGGAAAGCCACGCCACGGCGACAGTGCTAACTACTGAGCCACTGTGTCACCCCGTATTTACTATGGATTATATATTCCACATAAGAATAAGATGGTGAAGAAACAAGGCTGAACGTAATGCTGAACAGTGGAACAAAATGAACTGTAACCAGAATGTGAACTAGAACTTGAAGCCAATTGGATGAAACCACACCCTATTCACCACAGACATGTATTTGAAATTGTGAAATTATTTTAGAAAATATAGTGGTTAGTGGAAAACTTTTGTAAAGCTTCAATATAATTTTGTGCAAATGCTGAATATGAGAGCACTAATTACCTTTAATGAATGTTTTAGTGTGCATGTTTCTAGACTGAGGAGGAACCGTCATTTATCAAATCAATCTGCCATTTATGGGGCTTCTCATTCTTTCCCTTAACACATTGTCTCTGTATCACATTGTGTTGCCTACTTTAGTGTGCATATGTAAGCAAGCTTATTTCGCAGTGTTAGCTTGAATGATCAGACAACAATGCACAAATACACCCACCCAATGAACCGTTCTCGCGAAGAAATCAGGAAAGTGATTAATAGAGGACAAAAGAAACAGACCTGTAAACTATAGTGTTTTGTTCTACTTGTTGTCCAGTTGACCATACATGCATCTTACTGGTGTACAGGTGTAAACAAGGCTTTTCATTTTGACACCATACAAAAAAATGTATTCAGTCAATTGTCAAAAAAAAAAAAAAAAAAAAAAAAAATCGAAATATGTGCTTCAGCCTTAGTTTTTGTGAAACTACAACAACTTACTTTAAACATGTTTGACTGCAGTTTCTTAGAAAATGAATGGTATGGTGCAGTATAACGCAAACAAATTTACTTACAGGGACATTTTATTGATGAATAAAGGATTATTTATGAGTAGTTATTTGCACTATACAAAGTAAATACCATAAAACAACTTATCAGTGTTCATGATTTGCAATCAAATGTTGGCACCACTTATTTATGCCCATATGGACAACTTTTCTAGTGTGGTCAGTTTGCTCTGTAGCTCATTTTGTATAGTGTTGTACTTTGTTTTCGGTAAAGCACAGTTCTACAAAAGAGATAAACAAGCAATGTAAAACCAAGGCCACAGTGCACTTTCTTTTACATTTGCTTTTGAAAACAAATGAAGTAATGTATTTCAGATTTGCAAAAATGTAGACAGTGCCCTCTAGTGCAGGGCTATTCAATTAGCGGCCGCGGGCCGAACTTGCCACCTGAGGCAATTTGTTCCGGCCCTCCAAATAGTGGGACCATGACATCAAAACTAAATTTAGTTCAGTTGAAAAACGGTTGCTATAATTATGAAGTTAGTTCAATACAGAACGAGCTGCAGTTGAAGGCTGCGTAGAGCACGAGTCACCTGACATTAAGCGAGTGGCGCGAGCAGCTGAAAACACTTGGATATGTTTGTAGAAAAGGCCTTTTGTTTAATGCACTGATATCGTTATTAGGGATACAACGATTAGCCGATTTCACTACTAACCGCGCTTTAATTCACCACGGTTAATTAATCATAAAGGCATCTCAATGCTGCGTTTTGTTGCACGGAACGAAACTGCTGCAACTTATGCCAACTGTGTACTAGTTGAAAGTTCTGAGTTTATACACCAAGGCTAATACACACGCACACTGGATTAACTATAACAGCGGCCCGGTGTGCCATTCACATATCGCAAGTTTCTTATTTCCAATATAAGAATATATGCCGATATGTGTTCTACCGAGTAAGCGGAGCGCACCCATTAGAAAACATCACGCGCTGTAACAGTGAGAGTTGTGCGTGGCTTTCAGTGCAATGTAAACAAAACATATGTTGGACGAATTATTACAAATTATCAAAATTATTATGTATGTATGAACGCAGATGATAACAACAGTTCATTTAAATACTTACCTAATATAAAGCTTAAATTTACATTAGAGGTGATAGTGAAACCATGATTATTCTTCAGATTATATAATCGTACAACCAAAATCTATAATTGTTGCATCCCTAATTGTTATGCAGTTCAAAACATAACCTATGAAGGTAACACTTTATAATAACTACACACTATGAACCATTTGTTAATGATTAGCATATAGTGAATTCATTATGTGTTAAGCATTAACTCTACATTAACAGACGTTAGTAAGCAGTTTATAACTGCAGCTACAAATGCTCTATTCTTGACTTACAACCACATTTATAATGTGCTTAATACTTGTACTTTCATACTTTGTTAATGATTTATTTTTCATTACTAAATTAAGTATTGCATTATTTACAAACCAGTTATTTAACCATAGTTGGTGTTTTTTTAATTTCATTCAGAATGAGTTAGTAAATGATTAATAAACTATTAAAATTAGCATTTATAAATCTTATTATTTAGGCATTTATTAATAGTTAATTTGTATGTTAATAAATGCTTTATTAACTCAATTTCATCCAGTTCTGTGACCTAATCTAAAGTGAGGACTAGTTATGCTTTATAAATCCCTTATAAATGACAATTAAAGGCTCAGTTAAATTCTAAACAGGAAAAAAGAACACAAATGACTTTATTCATTTCTATTCGTTTTAAGATACACAAATAAAACTGTATTTAAAAAAAATATATATATTCTTTGCAACCTTATCTAAAATAAAATTACTGTACAGTTTAAACATTGCATCTTAATTTATTGTTATATTGTTGTTGTTTTATCAAATTTTATGTAGTATTTTGACACTCCTGTTATTCAGCAATGTTTAAACTTTAAGATTGAAGATTGCAATGATTATTGTTCATACTGAGCCTTTAATTGCCATTTATAAGGGATTTATAAAGCATAAATAGTCCTCACTTTAGTTTAGGTCACAGAACTGCATGAAGTTGAGTTAATAAAGCATTTATTAACATACAAATTAACTATTAATATATGCCTGAATAGGGCAACGCAGTGGCGCAGTAGGTAGTGCTGTTGCCTCACAGCAAGAATGTCGCTGAGTCGCAGGGTCAGGCTGGGTCAGTTGGCGTTTCTGTGTGGAGTTTGCATGTTCTTCCTGCGTTCGCGTGGGTTTCCTCCGGGTGCTCCGGTTTCCCCCACAGTCCAAAGACATGCAGTACAGGTGAATTGGGTACGCTAAAATTGTCCATAGTGTATGAGTGTGAATGTGTGTGTGGAAGTTCCCAGAGATGGGTTGCGGCTGGAAGGGCATCCGCTGCGTAAAATCGTGCTGGATAAGTTGGCGGTTTATTCCGCTGTGGCGACCCCGCAAGGGACAAAGCCGACAAGAAAAGGAATGAATGAATATGCCTGAATAATAAGATATATAAACGTTAATTTCAATAGTTTATTAATCATTTACTTACTCATTCTGAATTATCTTAAAAACCATCGACTACTCTTAAATACAACTGGTTTGTTAATAATGCAATTCTTAATTTAGTAATGAAAAGTAAGTCATTAACAAAGTATGAAAGTGCAATTATTAAGCACATTATAAATGTGGTTGTAAGTCAAGAATAGATGATTTGTAGCTGCAGTTATAAACTGCTTACTAACGCTTATTAATGTAGAGTTAATGATTAACAGATAAAGAATTCACTAGATGCTAATGCTTAGTAAATGATTGATAGTGTGTAGTTATTATAAAGTGTTACCCATATGAATGTGTCTTAATGTAGAAGAAGCCTACTTAAGCAATGCACTGCTTTTGTTATGCTTTGAAATACAATTTGAATGTTTGTAAAAAAGCCTATTGCACTGATATTATGTAGTTTCTGATACAACATATTAACTTTTTAATGTAGAAAAATCCAACATGTTTGTCTCAGGGAGCAAAAATACAACATATGGGCTCTTATATGCTGTTGTGTTATCACTCATTGCAAGCCATATCTCTCCGGCCCCTCATTTGTGATGCTTTTCATAAACTGGCCTCCATGACAAACTAATTGAATAGCCCTGCTCTAGTGGATTTGTCATCTGAAACGTGGAACAAAACGTACCCAGAGCAACCTAGGTTATGTTTTGCAAAAAAGAAGGCTGAGGCTTGTATTTCTAATAAGCCTGATTTTAAATAAACAGGTTTCGTCATCATTTGAAAAAAAAAAATTGTGGAATAAAGTCAAATTTATATTTCAAATTGAGAACTTTTATTTAGTTAAATAATTAATAATTATGCAGTACATTTGTAATGTATCAAATCACATTAACACCACATTTTTCATTCACATTTAAAAAAAAAAAAAAACTATTTTATTCAATTAAATTAAATTCAAATCCAAGTTTTTATAAATAGTAAATTTTCTAAAAGCATTTTCATTTTAGTTTTATTTTAGTTAATACTTTATATTGCTTTATATTTGCTTTATATTATCAGGAGGACGTATATTGGTTTGGAGCTTGTGGAATGGCTGATGGACCATTGCGAATTCATCCAAAACAGGGAAATAGCTTCCAAAATCTGGAATGTTCTCCTAGATTTGGGCATTCTGCTTTCAGGTACACCACCAATATTTTTATTATTATTGTATTATAAGGCACTATATGCATTTTCAGTTTGCAAAACAGCCTTGCGCCCAATGTGGTGGCTGAACAGAACATACATTTACATAAGCTTTGTCTAGACAGCTCTGTGTTGGATGTTTAACCCCGTTGTGCTCCTATTGTGTCCAGTGGAGCAGAACAGTATATTTGAGGACTCCAGGTCTTTATACCAGTTCACCTTTAAGGAGTGTGAGGCCCAGAGCTGTGATTTCAGAAATCAGGTCAACTGGCGGAGTGCGGTGCATCTGCTCCTTCAGCTGGTCCCACACGAGCAGCTCCGTGGTGAAACCCAGAGGCGGTGAGCACATGGTTACACATAAAGCTTAATGATGGTGTTTTTTCCAAGGTCCAAGGTCTTTAAACATCTTGTCCTACAGCAGTGTAAAACTTAATAGCTTTTAATTTACCATCCATTGCTAACAGAACGTGCCCATACGCATCAACAGCCATTACTGATTACCTAAGTAGAGCTAAACATATAACAAACAGCTATTTAATTACCATGTAAGTTGTTAGCATTTACTACATGAAGTTTTTTCTGGCTTGGGTTCCAAACGAGGCTAAAGTTTTACTTTCATTCTAGAATCAGTGTTGATCCAGTTGATCCAGAATGTTTTATTATTTATTTATTTATTTATTTTTTTTTACATTTTACTGAGTTTCCTGTGTTCTCAAACTGTGTCTGTGAAGTTTCCACATTGGTTAGTTATAGTGCTGGGATTAATATACGATTAATGCTATAACACTTTAAACAACCGAGGTGTGTTTTATAGCAGTATTTAGTGATAATTAAGTACTAATTACATGAGTAGTTCTTATTTCTTCTCTTTACACCACACTCCTCTCAGATAACCAGCTCAACGAGCTTAGTGCATGAACTGTGTTCACAGGAAATTGAAAAAATAAATAAATAAATAAATAAATAAATAAAAGTAGTGCAATGCCAGCGTATGTACGTATTATAATATTCATCAAAAGCACAATTTAGTATTTGGGTGAGTAGGTTACAGACAAAGTCAATGCAAATGCACAAATAGTCACAAATTTTCACCGGGTGGAAGGAATAAAGCACAATGCAGCATGCGTTTGCTGTGAACGTGCAGAATTCGCCTCAATCGCTTCTGTCTTGTAATCGGTGTTGGGGAGTAACTAGTTACATGTAATGGCATTACGTAATTTAAATACAAAATAAATGTAACAGTAATTCGTTACAGTTGCTGAGAAAAAACAATGTGTGATTAAATTACAGTTACTTATGATAATGTTAAAGATTACAAATGGGGTTACATCGAAAAATTTTCTTTAAAAATCTGGGATATGTTGAATAATATTAATCTGTTGCTTTGCCTGTTTTTGATATGCACGATGCCTTCTGCTAAGGCCATTTATTAAAGCGGTGCTATTCTGATGCTTTTGGTTTTACAGTTTTAATTTGCGGCACACCACCTCTACCAATTTGTTAATCCTCTTTGCTGCTGAGAGCTGCCACCATGGCGAGTGATAAAAATGCATTTCAAATTTAAAAATGATTTCACCCTAATATCCGAGAAGGGCACAAATATAACAGTTCAGTGCATTTGTGTGCCAGCTGTTAAAATACTTTCGACATCAAAGGTTTCAATGTCGAACCTGAGGAAGCATCTGCAAATGGTAAAAGCAAAAGGTTTTTGTCGTTATCATGAGTGTACAGAAAAAAAAGACCCTTTCATTTGGAATGATATATTATGACTCACAAAGTTATTGATTTGTGAAATTCAGGGCACCAACAGACTCCGCTGGGCAAAGTGATTTTATCACATTGACAGTGTTGGGCAGTAGCATCGCTACAAGTTGTGACGCTACTAGCTTAACTACATTTCTCAGTAGCGTGGTGGTAGCATCGCTACTTTATAAATCAAATAACTTTTCAGTAGCTAATAGCTTTTTTCAAGCTTTAGTCAAGTAGCGCAGTAGCATCCACACAAGCTGCATTTACCGAACGCGGATCAGTAAGTGACGGCACCAACATTGACAGAGCTGTGAGGCCAGTGTCTAGCTGAAGAAAGGAAATCCATATAATGGCGAGAATGACAATTTCTTCTTCTTTCTGGTTTACGGTGGTTGACAACAACGTTTTGGTGCGTGACTGCCACCTCTCACTCTGGTCAGTGACGTCGCCAATTAATTAGGCTAACATGAGAAATTTACTTGATGGAAAGATGACTGAGGAAGAGGAGTATATATATATATATATATATATATATATATATATATATATATATATATATATATATATATATATATATATATATATATATATATATATATATAGTTTACTGTTGTAAAGGCTAAAGTATACTATGGTAATTACTATGAGTTCATGATATTTACTAATGATACTACATTATGTAGTGCAATTCATTAATGAAGAGTTATAAATACATATGCAATATGTAAAATTTAGATTTTGTAACAGTAAACACTTTTTTGTTATAAAGTCTGGTTTTGTGGTGGCTGTACTTTAAAATTAAATTAATATCATCTTAATTCAAGTGATGAGAGATTTTGAAATCCTAACAGTAAACAGGGCTATTGTAAGGTCACACCTGCGTGGTATAAATGTTTGAAAATGATTTAGTTAAAAATGTCCATTGGAAACTTAAAAGTAATCAAAAAGTAAACAGATGTAATTAGTTACTTTACTTTTATAAAGTAATTGAAAAGGTACACTACTTATTACATTTTAAATAGGGTAATTTATAATCTGTAATCTATTACATTTCCAAAGTAACCTCACCAACACTGCTTGAAATGAAAAACATTCGGCAAGTAAAGGGGCAAGGTTTTCCGCATTAGGTGTGAACCAAAACCATCAAGTTTCCCACTCTTGATGAGTAAACTGCATTTTTTTAAGTGAACTATTTCTTTAAGCCTTCTGTTGTCTGTGCGGCCTTCAGCTCAAAATTGACCTGCCTTGACTAAACCTCTAATATAAAGCAGTTACATTTAATTTCAATCTTCAAATCTATTTTGTATGAAGAAACAGTCATCTTCATTTACAAACTGTTTTTCCCTTATCAGTGTGGAGTTTTCCATCAGTGTTTAATCACTGGGTAACACTTGATTTTAATTAAAGTAAATTATATATTTTGCAATGCTAAAAGTAACTGCATAACGTTTTTACAGTGTTTATTAAAGTTAAAGCAGGTGATTCTTATTGTGTGCATGTGTGTGCCAGTAGTTTTTCTGGTGTAATAATAGTTTTATTATTTAAAAGGACAACCATTGTATCCTAAATGTGTCCAGCCTTCATGAAATCTTAGGATCATTTTAGAAAAAGCCACCAATTTTTAAAATGAAACGCTGTTTATGGTTTTATTTCAGCTGTTAAAATGGTGCCCGGGTCATTTTTTGACCTGTAAGTCAACAGTATTAAACATGCCAATAGGAAGAATGTAGCTTACCATTATCTATGTTTTACTAAAATCGGTGACAGGGGATCTAGATGGTTGTGCACTAAGCAATAGTTGAAAAATATTTTCGACCATAGTGTTGAAACATCTACTTCAACTAAATATCAATCTTTAAGACCAATCATTTCGGATAATGTGCGTGTGTATTTCCAGGCTTCTCCAGCAGATGTCTCTGTGACAGTGCGAGTCTGAAAACAGGACAGACAGATGGTTTTGCTGCAGGCTCTGTCTCACTTTCAGATTTTCAGACAAACACGACCTGTTCAGAGCTCTTCTTTTGACCTTGCACTGACTGTCAGAGCACATCTCATCTCTTCACAGACGTGTCAGAAGAAGACACAACCTATTCGTTTCTTCTCACTGCCTCTGCGCTTTGTGTTTGGGCTTTTATGATTGATTGTCATCTCCAAGCATTTGAGTTTTGAAACATCATTGACAGCTCCACAAGGAGGTTGAAAAGTTTACGGTGTCATTTATAGCATGTGCCTAGGATTAAAACTCATTAAGCACCAAATGCTATTAAAATTGGTGTTGGCAACACTGTAATAACAGATAAGACAAAAGTCACAACAACAAATGTTTTATGTTACTTTAAAGTCTGTAAAATCAAAATACATTTTTTATTTGTTTATTTTGTTAGCACATACTGTTATTTTTTAGGTAAACATTTAATTAGTGCAAGTGAATCCACAAAAAAAAAACAAACAAAAAAAAACATTTGTTTAGGTAATCTTTGTATAGCATGCCAAATATCTCACGGGCAACATTTGTTTAGGTTCATCAGTCTGACCATTTGCTTCCACGTTTGGAGTGACAGTCTCAGCCACAATATCCTTAACCACACCCCTCTTACTGTTAGTTTGCTATCAGAGAATGATGTGCAAAGGCATGGCCCGCCCCTTACTAAATATTCCATTTCAGCTGGGAGTACATTAACATACTGATATAAAAGTCTGAGCAACTTCTGGTTCACACAGACTTTAACTAATTTTATTCTAATTCTAACTAAACAGGTTAAATAAAATAAACTGTCTTAATGGTTTAGCCAGTTTGACTTATTGAGATGACTAAAAAATTGTAGTCAGCAATTTTTTAAATAATATTTTTTTACAGGATATTCTTACAATAATCTGCAGTTGACCAGTTGTTTATCATTTGTAACAATGATGAAGGACACAATATGGTTAATGGGATTATCAAATTACACATTTTGAGGTGTAAAAATGTAATATGATGCGCAACAATAATCTTTTAATTTGAGCTGTTTTCGGTAAATGATCGGCATGAACTCAGTCTCTGTAAGTAATGTGAGTTAGAGTTGCTTATAACATGGATTTACAAATGCCACATACACCAAACGCCTTCTGAAGTTTGTATTGAGTATGATTTATCAATGTCTTGCCACTAAAACAGACACATTATACAAACAGACTTATAATTGTGTATTGGTTGGATTTTTTTTTTTTTGGTTTATCAGTTGTGTTTTAGTCGTATAAATCAAATTTATTATTATTATTTTTCTTTTTTAATTGAAAAATTATTTTGAATACTACTACTAATAATAATTATAATATTACATTTTGCATTTGATTTTTCTCATATTTGTTCCACCTTTTTAATTATGAAACCGTGTGTGCATTGATGAATAGCTGGTTAAAAAAAAATATTTTTTAAATTGAGATTAGTTTTAACCTCTGTTTATAGCTTTTCGTTATAAATAAAGCATAATGTTTTATTAAAATACACAATAAATTCACAAAATGTAAATACTGTATATTTACAAATCAAAATTGTAATACAAAAATATATTTCATTTTAATTAGTACAAAAAAAAACTACTGTAAAATTCTCTACTTTACAAGTTGTAAATTTAAAAGTATGCATGCAGAAATAAATTAATATATTTAAATTCATATATATATATGATACATTGCTGGTAAAAAAGCATATAAATTGAAATTACTAAGACAATAAGTATTAACAATGCTGTCCTCACCGGACCTCTCTTCACCAAATCAATGACATTTTGTACTTTGGTAAACAATACGTAAGCAGGGGGTCAGTGAACGTAAATGGAGGCCGAGCTATAGGTCGTGTTTCTCTGCATCATATCCTGTCTGCTGGGAAAGTCGGTCAGTTGTGTGCAAATGGTTTTGTCTGGGCAGGATGTTCATCTTTAGTGCGATTGCAGCTGTTTTTAGGTCTCTCTGTCTGCACTTCTCTATGGCCTGATTGAGCTTCTGAGACTCAAAATTATTTGTATTGCATGTATTGAGTTTTTGAGACCTTTTGGGAGTTTTGTGAATATTATAGACAGTTCAAATAGTTTCTTCAGAATCTTTTGTTTGTACATAAGTTAATGTGTATGTATTTATAGGTTCAAGAAACCCTCAAGTACTGTTTTGAAATTTTTACAGATTTGTGTGTGTTGAGCATCAATTAAGAAAATGTTAGCTGTCAGCTTTAATTGTGGGGAAAACTGGATAACTTTGAGCTTTTGTCTGCTAATTTCATCTTCCGGGTTTAAAATCATTTTTGTTGCATAATTTTCCCTGCAATGCTGTTAGAGCCACCGATTCAACAAAGCTGTTGGTTTGCAGCAAGCATTTTTGTTGGGAGAGCTGTACGAGAATTGGAGAATGGCGGACTTTTTTCAGTTGAGTTTGTTACCATTCAGACACATCGCCTGTCCGTGTTGCTATGTTTGCCTTTGTTTAAAATTCTCCAGATTACCTGCAGGGCTAATTGTTGAAATAGATTGGGCATGAGACCTGATGCACTGCTCCATTGTGTCTGCATTCAGACCCGGAGATTGAGGAGTAGAGAAGTTCTCCTTATTTATAAAGTTTATACAAACATGAAATATGTGTATATGAAATTATGAATAACAAATGTAGCAGGGCATTAAATTACATACTGTTTATTTCTTTGAAATTTAACTTTGTTACAACTCTCTTCGCTCCCCTCTTTTTCCCCTGTTCTGCTAGCCACGCCCACTGCTCCCTCTGCTCACAGCGCTCCACACCCGTCATGAAGCATTTTCTGAAAAAATTAGGTAGACTTGAACCGAAAGAGGGGGGTTTCATGGCCCTTTAATAATTCGCTAACTAGGTGTGACACTAGTACTGTTTTAGGACTTTCAGAGTCAGACTTTTTTTCAGACCATAGCCTTTTTTTTTTTTTTACATGGTGGACATTTCATGTGATATTTGAAAACATTAAGTTACCATTAAGTAAAAAGTAATAGCATTTTTCCAAGCTTGAGGTATTTTTTTTATCATTCTTTATTGCTGAACAAGGCTGCATTTATTTGAAAAAAAAAAAAAAAATACTGTAAAAACAGCTATATAAAGTAATAAACAGCTGAATTTTCACATTCATTACTTATTACTCTAGTATTCAGTGCCACATAATTATTCAGAAATCCTTCTGATATACATAAATAGAGCAACATTTATTAATATTGTCAATGTTGAAAACATTGTGTGGAATTTTTTGTAAATCACAATTTATTGTGTGCGTGAGCGTGCATCAAAAAGCAACAACATAAAAGTCTTTACTGCCACTTTGCTGAATTACTTTCTTTTAGAAAACGTGGGTTTAGGGTCACAATTTTTGAATGTAAGAAAGCATTTATTACCAGTTTGTATTTGAAGTTTACTATATTATATTTTACAACCTTCACCAACCTTGCCATGACAAAAGTTCAAATGATCTGAAAATGTATGACGTAACTCTGACAAACAGTTATAAGGGTCTCTAGGGGTCCTCTTTATGATGTTTTTTTTTTTCTCCCTGCTTGTTGTTTTCATCAATTAACTTTGATTTTGAACCTTAATATGATTTACCCTCCGTCTTTTAAGCTCAGGACAGTATTGATATTTCTAAATTTATGTCTCCCAAAAATATCAAAATACATTTAAAAACAAGCTTATCATATTGTGTTTTTCCATTTATAAATATATAGATAATGTAAATGTAAATGTAGTAAACAAAACCAAACATGGTAACATGACTGAATTTTTATTTTTTGCTTTGTAGGTGTAAGGAAGATGAACAGAAAACACCTGATGCTTGTAATCCAATTCTTCAAATGAGAGCATTGGAGCATTTTACCTCAACAGTAAGTCAATTATTTTGCATTTTTTCGCATCTTTTACCATTTCTCCCAATATTAAATGGATTCACACACAAAATTTAATCTTGTCAGTAACTGAGCCTCCACTTCCTCCAAACACTAAAGAAGATATTTTGAAGTATGTTGGCAACCAGTAATCATTGAGGTTCATAGTATTTGTTTTTTCCTGCTATGGATGTCAGTGGGTACAAGTAATCAACACAAAATAAATTATATTTGTATTTTAGTTTATTTTAGGATTCCTTCACACCTGTAGGTCGATTGTTTTGTTCTTGGTGCGGTTCGCTTTCAGACGGCAAAGTTTCTAAACGGAACAAGTCATGTGCGAGTAAACTCTCGTCACATTGGTCACAGTTCCACAGTTTATTTTTTAAAATCCCGCTCAACTGTCATGCTTCCTTATTTTAATTTATGACAATGAGCAATAGGACATTATAAGCGAAAAGGTGCGCTTTCATTTAGAATGGTGACACCCACAGACATCATCCCCAAATATAAATCAGAGGTAAGACTTTCTCATACATAGCCGCTAAAATTATACATTATAGGCTTTACATTATAGAGCGAAATAACAGATAAACTAAGACTGCAGTTCAGTCAATTTTCCTTTAATAAACAGCTCTCGTTAATAGTTCAGCATGCTTTCACTTTCATATTTGACATGAAACGCACGTTTACCGGTAGGAATGACATCCCGCCCTACTCATAATTCTCTCTTCGAATAGCCATATATATGCCTATTACATATCCATAATACACTGTGATATAGCCTGGTTCATTGGATCGTATTGCTTTCTCACTACAGTCGATCCGCTCCAGAGTTCTTTCAATCGAGCCGAGATCACCTCTTTCAAGCGATCTTGGACCGATTGTTTTTGTGTGGATCACTGAATTCAGCGCGATTGCTAAATTCACATACTGTATGACAAACGAACCGCGCTAACTGCAGAAACGCGCCAGGTTCCGAAACAAAAGTCTAGGTGTGAAAGCAGGCTTAAGATTAAATCTGAGAGCTTCCTCATATCCCATAGGCAGCAATTGTCCGCAATAATTTTTGGTTCAGTTTCTAATCCTCAGTGTCAGTATAGGGTGCATGTTCACAAGAGCACAGTGCTTTTTATGCGTGTTGCACTCGGTTGAGCTGCTGATGTATATACTGAATTAGCCTGTGCTTTGTTTCAAACATAGAAAATCATGCATGGGCATCCGTAGTATACATCAGTGCATAGTAATCATGAATGTGCACCCATAGTAAGTAAGTAAAGGTTTATTTATATAGCACCTTTCCCAGACATTGAGTCACAAAGTGCTTTACAATAATCGAAAACAAGTAAAATAACTCATAACAATAAAAGAAAACATGTTAAAACATATTAAAACGAATAAAAAATCCAAATACAGAAACACTAATACTGTTAATTAAAAGCTTGACCAAAAAGATGGGTCTTTAAATGCTTTTTAAAAAGATCAACTGATCCCAGAGATCTCAGTGCTATGGGAAGAGAGTTCCAGAGCCGTGGAGCCACCACATAGAAGGCACGGTCACCTTTTGTCTTAAGACGAGTTCTGGGAATAACTAAAAGGTCTTTGCCAGAAGACCTCAGGGACCAGCTACATGAATGACTGTGTAAAAGTTCTCGAATATATAGAGGTGCTTGACCATGCAGAGCTCTATATGTAATGACCAGAATCTTAAAATTTACTCTGAAATTAATAGGAAGCCAGTGAAGTGCCTTAAGCACAGGAGTAATGTGTGACCTCCTATTAGTGTTGGTCAAAAGCCTCGCCGCTGCATTCTGCACAACTTGCAATCGATCCATAGTAGATTTGTTCAGACAAGTGAACAGAACATTACAATAATCCAATCGTGAAGAGATGAAGGCATGAACAAGCATCTTCATCTCTTCCTTTGACACAATATCTCTGATTTTTGCGATGTTCCTCGGATGAAAAAAGCATGTACGAACAACAGACTTAACATGGCTATTAAAACACCGAGCTCGATCAAAGATGACACCAAGATTTCTAACATCACTGCAACTTGAAGGTGACACACCCCCAAAAACTTGCCTGATCATAGGAGTGATGCTATCTGGAGCAAAAATCAACATTTCTGTTTTATCAGGGTTTTTTATGCAGAAAATTGTCTGCCATCCATTTGTTAATGGAGACTAAACAATCCTGCAAGAGAGATAATTTGTCTAGCCTGTCAGGGCTAAAAGAAAAATATAATTGTACATCATCTGCATAGCAATGGTAAGATATACCTTTAAAACTACTAATAATCTTGGTGAGGGGGAGCATAAATAAATTAAAAAGAAGAGGGCCTAGGACAGAACCTTGAGGCACACCACAGGACAGAGGAACAGAGTCTGACATATGAGTTCCTATGGACACAGAAAAACTCCTGTCAGCCAGATTGGAGGTTAACCAACCCAGAGCTGACCCAGTAATGCCCACATGAGAATGCAGCCTTTTAATTAAAGTGTAGTGATCGACAGTATCAAAAGCTGCACTAAGATCCAGCAAAACCAGCACAGAACATTCACCTGCATCGGCAGCCATTAAAATATCATTTGAAACCCTGAGAAGGGCAGTTTCTGTAGAGTGATGCTTACGGAAACCAGAATGAAATTTATCAAGGATATTATGAGCCTCCAAAACAGTATTCAGCTTCATGGCGACAATCCTTTCTAAAACTTTTGAAATAAAAGGCAATTTAGATTTAGGCCTGTAGTTATTAAGTGAAGCATGATCAAGATTACTCTTTTTCAAGAGTGGCTGAATAACAGCATGTTTAAAACACTTTGAAACCTGGCCAAGCCTAAGTGAAAGATTTATAATTGAAACTAAACAAGGGCCAATGAAAATGACTGATTTTAAAATCAGCGATGCAGGTAAAATATCTGCAGGGCTTTGGATCCATACTGACACTGAAGAGAAGAAACTGTTGTATAAAGTGGTTATATAAGTTTCATGTATGAACAAACGTATTCTCATAGCTTGATAATATTCCGATTGAACAATTGAAGGCATGTGGTCTGTTTTTAGGAGGTTTTCTGGACTTCTGAACAAGCTGCTATTGTTGTCTATGGAGGATAAAAGAATTTGCAGAATGAATCTAAAATATCTTAATTTTTTATTCTAAACACAAACAAAGGTCTCAGGGGTTTGAACCACGTGAGAGTAAATAATAACATCATAACACAATTAACATAACAACAACGTAATTTTCTTTTTTGGTACTAAACTAACTAACACTAACACTTTGTGGCTGGTAGAGACTACATTGAGCTGCTTCCTGGGTTCAACCACAAAATTTGCATAAACGCCACCCCTTGGCATTTCCTGGCAATGTGTATTAAGTGGTTAGCCAATCAGAATGCACTATGCAGCTGGCCAATCAGAGACTATTGCATATATCGGTGGAAGGGGAGACACGGAGACACTCAAAATTCTTTTGTAGGAGGAACTACTTTCTTCCGGCATTCATTCACATCTGCAGCTGACGTCAGAACAGCAGAAACTGTTGCTACTTCACTAACATCACTTTAGAGCTAGTATTTGAATGATTCTCTAGCGTAATATCTAAAGAGATGACAAAACAGGTGATTTTGCTGACATTTTAAGATAAGTCTCAATGGCATGATTGTACCTTTGTACCTTTTGATGTACAGCACTCTCATCACAAACTGATCAACCAGAGCCAATGAAGACTCAAAAGGAATCACACACATGTTTAGAAAGAAAGTGAAGCTTCATTTGTCATTGATTACGTGATACTGATACATGCAACCTTCACTAAAAAGTCAAATGTGTGATGCGCACGTCAAAGTCTGCGTCCTCAGTAACATCAAACAAGCTTTCAAAAATGGCTAAATGACCACGTCTTTGACCACAATAGAGCAAAGGTTTAGTGGAGAGCGTTTTCACCACCTGCTCTGTGTGTCTGAGCCACCAGCAGCTATGGCGTAATGACTGAATCAGTGCATTTCTGTGGCCATGGGGCGTGGGCTTGGCCTCCAGCTATTAAGTTAATGTAGCAGAACCTCTCTTGAAGGTGGCCTGTGCACCTGCAGTCACCTTGGCATCAGATATAAGGCCACTGTGATTCAGATCACAGTGTCAGCATCTGCATCAGCCTCCCTGGAGACCTGATGATGCTCAGCTTTGCATTGCTGCGTTCAGATGCTCAGTTTGATGCCTTAATCAATGAACTATGTCTTTTGCATGTAGCTTCTGGTTGTGTTAAAGCTACACATGAAAAGGTTTAGAGCAAGAACTGAAAATAAAAGCAGTAGAAAAGATATTTGCAGGAATTCACCGGATGCTTGCTTACTGTATTCATATAAAGTTAAAGACTTCTTATCTGTTATGGCGATGCATTTGTCAGCTGTGATTTATAAAAGGGTCCAGTTATAAGGGATTGTCATGCTGTCTCAGTGAGCTTGCAGTACATCTTAAATGCAATATAATCGCTTTTTCTAGGCAACTATAATATTGAAATATTATAATATTAGTATTCAAATTATGAATTTTATTGCATTTAATTTGCATCCCTTATGAATTATTTGTATTTGCATTTGTAAGTAATAGTAATAATCAGTGTGTGTATAATGCTATTTATTTTATACAAAATGAGTATACAATTTTGATAAGAAATTATTTAAAAAATTAAATATATAACCCTTAAACATTTTATTTTTATATAATTTATTTATATAATATATTGTTTAATATGGTATTTGATAATAGTTTTGAATAATAATAATAATTATAATAATAATAATAATAATAATAATAATAATAATAAAACATTTTATTTAAATATTTGTAGTTTTAGTTTTGCTGCTGCTGCTGCTGCTGCTACTACTACTACTACTACTACTACTACTACTACTACTACTACTACACATATTTAATATTATAAATTATTATTTGATATTTTTTTATGAAATTTAAATTAATTTAAAACTAAAAAATGTTTTGAAATAATTTACAAAAATATAATATTTGGCCAAATTTTATTAATAAATTATAATTCTTTTTATTATAATTTTTATAAATTTGCCCAAATCTAGGTATAATAATAATAATAATAATAATAATAATAATAATAATAATAATAATAATAAAAATAATAATGTAGTTATAAGGGGTTGTCATGCTAATGTCTCAGTGAGCTTGCAGTACGTTTTAAATACAGTATAATCGCTTTTCTAGGCAACTATATTATTGAAATATTATAATATTAATATTGAATATTATTATATTTATATTAAAATATATGCCCTGTTTTTTATTTAATTTGCATGCCTAATTAATTTTTTTGTATAATTTTTTATATGACTAAACCATTGTAAATTATTTGCTGTTTTACTTGTCAAAATAATAATAATAAAAATAATAGTAATAATGCAGTGTGCGTATAATTCTATTTATTTTAGACAAAACGAGTATACAATTTTGATAAGAAATTATTTAAAAAATAAACGTATAATCTAATGAAAATGCTATTTTATATAAATTATTTATATGATACATTGTTTAATATGGTATATGATACTAGTTTTAAAATATAATAATAATAATAATAATAATAATAATAATAATAATAATAATAATAATAATAATAATAATAATAATAATAAAACATTTTAAATAAATATGTAGTATTAGTTTTGCTGCTATTACTACTACTAATACTACACATATTTAATAATATTATTATTATTATTATAGATTTTTTAATGAAATTGAAATAATTTTAAAACTAAATATTTTTTAAAATAATTTACAAAATGATAATATTTGGCATTTTTTTAAATTAATAAATTATTATTCTTTTTATTATTCTTTTTTAATTTGGCCAAATTTAGGTACAAAAAAATCTAATAATAATAATAATAAAAAAATATTAATAATAATAGTAGTAATAGTAGTAGTAGTAGTTAACAACACATCCTATTCCCACAATAACTGAACATTCACACCATTCATTTCAATTTACTTTTCATTTAATTTCAGTTTTTTTCAGTGTAATCATTTATAGTTTCCCTATGTGAGTAACAGTTGCCCAGATCTCCGTCCAGCTCTATTTATCTTTGCCCCGAGCCTGTGACTGTCACATCAGAGCTCCCCACAAGACATGTCATTTTTTATGGGCCACTAAGCACAGTTAAACACCTCCATTACACACCTGCTTTACCAGTACACAGACCTACCATGCTCAGACCACAGATGGACTTCCCTTCATACATGAGGGATAGTTCCTTGCAGATGCTTGATGGATTGGACACATCTGTATTCATAATGCGCTGTGTGCTGTGGGATTTCAGTGTGGAGTCACTATAGTCAGATCACGGACAGATCACTTGAAAGTTTGGAGTGAAGTTTTTTTTTTGTATCCTCAAAGGGGTAATATCACAGTTGGGAAATCAAAGGCAGTCGTGCTAAAGAATAAGTAATGCAGTCTTTTTTATACCCCTGCTAAAAAAAAAATTCCAAGTATGAATCAGTCTCGAGAAGTGAAACTTTTTTCCTTTTTAATAGAGATGAAGTTTAGTGCTGAAGTTGTGGATTCACAGCTTCAAAGTGTTGTAGATCTCTTCAGAGAAGGATCAAGCACAAACTCGCAGAACAGCTTCCCAAGCAGTAGCGGCTTGTGAACAATATAACATGCTCACTTTACATGGTTTTTGTGCATTGTGAGACCACTGAGCCTGAATATTTGAAAGAACCATTCAAACCATGATCTGTTTCTTTTATTTAATAGGTGCAGAATGAACTGTTGGCAGCTCTGGCTCGCAAGGCGCAGACAAAATCAAGTAAGGGTTCACCTGAGAGTGTTTTATTGCTTCATAAACGTGCAGTTTTGTTTGCTGGAGCAAATTTATGATCACATTCTTCAAATTGAACTTTTTTTTTTAATTTTAATCAAGTACTGCACATGTTCTATTGTGAATGTCATGACAATGAAGTAGAAAAATTCAATATAACTTTACACAAGATTTTTATTTACCACATTTTAAATGAAAGGATAGTTTTGTTCAAGCATCTGTGAATTGACTTCTCCATTTTTATATTTTAAATTTAACTGTAGATGAACATATCTGATCATCAAAATGAGGTTGACTGTAAGTGACGTCCCTTTCCAATATAAGTACACCCAATGGGGTATATGCACACAGACTTTTAATTTCAGTCAGCCAGCCTCAGGGCTTCCGGTTAATTGTCATCCCATACAAAATCGATGTGTTTAAGATCTGATTACTTTAAAAAACAGCAATCTTCACTGCCTGGCTAAGATACGATATGAAGGGGGTATCAGACCAAACAAGAAGCACTGCATTAAATTATATTTTTCCATGCCATGTCTTTAAAATATGGAAATTCATTTTACCCCAGTATTTTCAATGGAATTTCTGCGCTAGCCTGCTGCTAATTATTATAATGATTATATTTGAATTACGGGTGACGCAGTGGCGCAGTAGGTAGTGTTGTCGCCTCACAGCAAGAAGGTCGCTGGTTTGAGCCTCGGCTGGGTCAGTTGGCGTTTCTGTGTGGAGTTTGCATGTTCTCCCTGCGTTCACGTGGGTTTCCTCCGGGTGCTCTGGTTTCCCCCACAGTCCAAAGACATGTGGTACAGGTGAATTGGGTAAGCTAAATTGTCTGTAGTGTATGAGTGTGAGTGAGTGTGTATGGATGTTTCGCAGAGATGGGTTGCGGCTGGAAGGGCATCCACTGCGTAAAATGAGCTGGATGAGTTGGCGGTTCATTCCGCTGTGGCGACCCCGGATTAATAAATGGACTAAGTCGAAAAGAAAATGAATGAATGAATATTTGAATTACATTACAGCATCGATGTTGTAGAAGGAACCTTAGGAATTTGAAAACAGTCACATAAAGCTTTTACCGGAAGTTCTAGCTGTGCATATAGTCCATTAAGCTTATTCTACAATAAGGAAGCGCACTCGTTTTTGCGATTGCTTTAGAACTTCTGATTGCGTTTCCTATAGGAGAAATTACTAGGAATGATAAATGGCAGAAAACTGTCAAACTAATTGCTCTACAAACAAGTGTGTTGATGACTATACATAAAAAGAAGTACAATATAATAAATTAAAATGTCCATTTGCAAGATCAAGCAGCATAACAAGCTGTTTTTAACATCTAAAAATCAATGAACATGAATGAGTGGAAGTCTTGAGCCAATAAGATTCCAATGGCTGCACCCGCTCGTACATGAAGAATAAGGTTAATAAAATAGTCCCACCCCATTATTTGATTGACAGGTTTTCATGTAGATGTCTGAAATTCAAATGCAAGTTTTGGCAGGATACAAGCATGACGCAGAGAAAAAAGAAACCACAATTGTGGCAATTAATAATGCTATTTGTATATGTCAGGCTCATGGCTTGTAAGACATGGGAAATGCATTTGGAAATCGATTTAGCTTTTTTACTTGAAATACGGCAGTCACTGTACATTCCCAAAAGTGAAAATGCAAACAGTAATGCAGGATTTGCAATTGCATTTGGATTATGTCACAATTCATGCATCCACATATTGAAAATGCAACTGAGTTTGAAAATTGTCTGAAAAATCCTTCCATATAAAGCAGTTTATTTAACGTTTATGGATTGATTCACTTTTTAAGTACCATATTCCAGATTTAGTCTAAATGCAGTTTACAGTACAGCAGTATACAGTATAAAATGCTGCAATGCAGTAATAAATAGTGTTTGGTTATAATATGCATTATGAACTCAAATTCATTCATTCATTCATTTTCATCTCTGGGAAACATTCACACACACTCATTCACATTCATTCACTACAGTCAATTATAGCCTACCCAATTCACCTGTACCGCATGTTTTTGGACTGTTGGGGAAACCGGAGCACCCGGAGGAAACCCACACGAATGCAGGGAGAACATGCAAACTCCACACAGAAACGCCAACTGACCCAGCCGAGGCTCGAACCAGCGACCTTCTTGCTGTGAGGCGACAGCACTACCTACTTTGCCACTGCGTCGCCATTGAACTCAAATGAATGTTAATTAATCCAAAAGTTTAATCTTAAAGTTGTAGTAATTACTGAAGTTAACAGTCCCTAAATTAGCAAGGTGCTGTAAGTGTTATGCATTATAACCTGTTAGCGAATTTTGCTTTATTTTATTTATAGAATGGATATTGTAGTTCATATTGGAGTATATTTTAGTCTATATTTCATTTGAGTCAGTAAGTTGTTAACTATAGACTCACGCTGATGGAAAATAATACAATCTGTGAATTTGCTTGCTCTGCTCGAATCATCTGAATCAGGGAATCGTTAACTGGAGACTCGCTTTGTCTGGATCATTTAAATCAGTTGCTTGCTGACTGGAGATTCTGATCATTCATTCGTTCATTAATTTTCCTTCTGCTTAGTCCCTTTATTTATCAGGGGTCACCACAGCAGAATGAACCGCCAACCGCCAGCATATGTTTTATGCAGCGGATGCCCTTCCAGTCGCAACCCAGAAAGGGGAAACACCCATACACTACAGCCAATTTAGTAAATACAATTCACCTATAGCGCATGTATTTGGACTGTTGGGGGACACTGGAGTACCCAGAGGAAACCCACCCGAACAAGGGGAGAACATGCAAAAACCACACAAAAACACCAACTGACCCAGCCGGGGCTCGAACCAGCGACCTTGTTTCTGTGAAGCCACCGTGCCACCAGATTCTGATCAGATCATTTAAATCAATGAGTTGTTAACTGGACACTCACTCTGACTGGGTCATTTGAATCAGTAAATGTTAATTAGAGACAGGATCATTTCAATGAGTTAATTGTTAACAGGTGACTCACTTAGTGAGTTATTAAACTGAGCCTTAAGCTGCGGTCACACTGCACTTTTTGCCCCTTAGACTTCTGGTCATACGCATGCAGCAGACTGGAAGCGCAAGCTCGTGTGACAAGTTTCGCATCTCGATGCATTGTAAATTTCAAGACTGTCGAACTCTGACCTGCAAAATTACATCATGTGATTGCGTGAGACCAATAGAAGATCAAAACATGACCTCTCTGTACAGAGATTTAAAATATGGAGCAACAGCTGGCTTTCTTAATGTCTAATCATTTTGTTTAATCCCACCCCTTTCCGTAGCGCCATACGGCAGAGTTTCGCATGCTGAAACTTTAGTGTGACCGCAGCTGCAATCTGATCGAATAATTTAAACCGATATATTCTTAACTGGAAACTCATTGGACCTGTTTACACCTGGTCACTTCATGATTACGTTCATTAACTTCATTTACGTTGACTAAAATGTCAGATACATCACATTTTATTTAATTAATATAAAATAGATATTTGGCATTTGAATTATTTTATACGCAGGCTTTAAAACATTATTACAAGCATAATTCATGATTACTTTCATTATACAGTAGGTTACAAGAAACATCTATTTTTGTCATACAGATACGTCCAAGACATCATTCAAAACTTTAAAGGTTTTAAATTATTTTGTGTATAACCCACTCTCCCCAAAAACAAAACAACATGCTTTTGTAAACTAACAAAACATTATATTTTGATTAATCCACTCACAGAGATTACATGTGTGTGCTGCAACTGTTGTTAATGCTGCCATCTGATATTCATTTTCCAATTTAATTTCATCATGTCACGGTCAAAAATAAAACAAAACAAACATCTTCCACTGCTTTGCGTTTGTATATCTGGCGATCATATAGCCCACGACACATGCGCTCTCAAGATAATTTATTTTTTTTAGTTTCCATATGTGGCTTCAAAAACCAGATGCATTTATAACTGTCCAGTTTCGTCTGGAAACCACCTCCTGAAGTGGCCTGAGCGATTGGATTTTGAATTAATTTCAGAGGGCATCTACACCTGTCCTTTTCACGATCGGATAGCTATCTGATAAGTGAAAACGCATGAAGTGACCAGGTGTAAACAGGCCCATTCTGACCAGATTATTTAAATCAATGAGTTGTTAACTCAGGAGGAGATGGCATTGAATCAGTCCAGTTCACTAAGAAATCATTAATTGTGATTAGCAAATTGATTTAACATGTTAACTGAACAGAATCAGCTTGTTCACAAAGAAGATACCAACAATGGTATCACATCAGAGCAGCTCAAAATTTGTCCAGTAAAGCAACAACAACAACAACAAAAAACATGTTTTTAAGAAAAGTATATAATAGTGGAGTAAAAAGTATAATACTATGCTTTGAAAGTAAAGAACTAATAGTTTCTCAAAATAAAAATATGATGTAGTACAGACAATATATTACAGTTGAAAAATGTTTGTTTGTTTGTTTGTTTGTTTGCTTACTTTATGTTCATATATATACGGTATTGTATACTTTATTGTCCCTCAAGGGGAACTTTTCTGTGGACTCACAGAGCACTTCAGTAAGTTCTGACACAATAAAAAGGATAAAAACAAACAAACATGCAAATAATACAGGAAGAAAAACATATGCACACTATTGATCAGTGTTCAACAGTCTGATTGACACTGGGATAAAAGAGTTCTTTAGTCTATTCTGCTTCCAGCAGCAGGATCTGTATCTTCTACCAGAAGGTAAGAGATCATAACATGGGAAGAGTACATGAGATGGATTGTTTAGAATTCTTCTCGCTTCATTCACGGTGCATTGCTTATAGAGTATGTATTTAAGTATAAAGTATTTATTGTTTATAAACATACCACACAATTGTTGCAATGCTTTTTCTTTTGCATTTGTGCAAAATCATTCATTCATTTATTTTCTTTTCGGCTTAGTCCCTTTATTAATCAGGGGTCTCCACTGCAGAATGAACCTCCAACTTATCCAGCATATGTTTTACGCAGCGGATACCCTTCCAACTGCAACCTAATACTGGGAAACACGCATACACACTGGCATTCACACTACGGCCAAATTAGCTTATTCAATTCACCTGTACCACATGTCTTTGGACTGTGGGGGAAACATGAGCACCACGCAAACACAGGGAGAACATGCAAACTCCACACAGAAATGCCAACTGACCCAGCTGGGGCTCGAACCAGCGACCTTCTTGCTGTGAGGCGATCGTGCTACTCACTGCACTACCGTGACACCCCTTTGGGCAAATTTTGCTATATTTTTAAAAATAGTGTCCTTAATATGAACATGTTCTGAATATGAAAGTTCTGTTTTTGCTAGTTTTTGTAAGTTTGCCGTCTGAACACACACACAATATATATACTGTATATATATATTATTATTAATATTCTCCCATAGGAAATGAATAAGAAATTCCAAAATTTGAAGCATTAAATCTATTGTTATTTGCCCAACAAATCCAACATAACACGGATAAAACATACACCTGATTGAACATACACTCAAAATTGAAAACTATTACCATTTACTTTCATTTTTTTTTTATATAATCATAAGCCACCAATTTATTAGCTTTTAAATATCCGAAAAAAATTTTTTTTTTGAAGGTTAATATTTGCTTGAAGGTTAATTATGTAAGGTCAATAATGTTCCACTTGTACTGGAACACGAATCAGTATTGCTCTAAAAACACACACACACAAAAAGCCAGAGAATCTACACACTCGACTGGTTCTCAGGTGTGAATTTCTTGTTTTCCAGTGATGGAGGACAGCAGTCCACAGCACAATACTGACACCCCGGCATCCTCTCCTACTCCTGCTATGCACAAGGTAATGAGAAAACACATTCCCGGGCAACGATTTCACAGTGTGTGTATGTGAGTTGTGCATGTATGTTTTGCTGAGCTCCACAGCTGTTTAGGTTGCTCAGGGCTGTCCATACAGTACATCCCCTGATTGAGCACCGCTTCCCCGCCGCTCAGTCATCAGTAGAAAGCCCTTGAACTGGCAGAAAGAGAAAGAGCCTGTGATTGGAGATAGATGGATTCTCTATACTGTGTGTCAGGACAGAGCCGTCCGCCTGCCTCTGAGACTCTGGGCTTTTTCCAGTGTGGTTTAATAGCTGATGGCTCACCGCAGCACATCTGACAGCGATGCGATCAAGACAACAAAATAGCAGAGCTTCACAAGGACAAATGATGTTTCAAAGGCAGCGCTGTATAGATTCTACATTCCAAACACACACTGTCTTACCTGAATGCTACAACAGAGATAGTTAGTTCAAAGTTCCACTTATTCCAAACCTGTTTGAGTTTCTTTCTTCTGATTAAAAGTGCAGTAGGTGATCTGCCAGAATGCTAATTTTAGCATAATAGCTTTGAAAATTTATGTCCCTCTCCTGCTGCCCAAAGCCACACCTCCTTAAATCATGAAGCGCGAATGCGTACTGAATAGATGACGATCTGATGATGGTCGATAACCTTATATAACACTTATAACGTCTCCGACATCATTTGGTAACTATGGAGGCGTTTTGACAGGAGCAGTGATGTTTTACGATGCGTCCAAGCATTTATATCTGAGAATTTATTTGTCTTACAAATGCCACAAACAAAACAGTCAAACAGTTTCCCTGATGCCAGCTGTCCACCCATCACTTGTGTGCCCTAAACCGTAAGCAGGTGAACTGATGTGAAATGTAGGTGGAGCTAATCCATATCATCAAGCCACTCAATCCGTGACACAGAATAATACAGCATAACATTATTATTCCTAATTACTCAATAATCATACAACAAATAAAGTACAAAATTATATAAATATCACAAATGGCTCTAACATCCCGGCCCCTAATTGTCTACAATAAGGACAATTACAAGAATAAGAGGAGGCATTAAATATAGTTTTCCTATAGATGTTAAGAGTCCATATCTTGTGAAAAAAAAGGTATTTAGATGATTTTCTTCTTCAAAAGGCAAAAATAAAAATTATCCACCTCAAAAAGGGAAACCTTTTAAAGTACAAAAGAAAAAAGGGGAAATAGAAGATCTGTTTAGAGATCAACCGAAGTTATGTCAGGCCTCCAAAAGAAGGCACAGTTTAGTCATGGGTCTCCCCAGAATGTTGCTTCTGGTTCGTATTTTCACCCGCCGAACGTGTTCTCTGCTGTCAGGGTTGGTTTCAATTATTCTTCTCATTAACCATGAATTATGTGGTGAGGTTTCATCCATGATAACATTATATCATTTGGCTTGAGGTCATGTAATTCACCAGTTAGAAAACTCTATGAAGGTACACACTTTATCCAGCGTAGTTGTTGACAGGTGCAGGAATTATATTTCCACAAAACTGGCATTGGGCTAAAGTTGGTTTTATATTCGCACATTTCAGAACAGTATTGTTTGCAAATTCTAAATAGTGAAATCATATAATAAGCCAATGACCTTATTCTTCAATGCGGAAGTGCGCTCATTTTTGCGATTGTTTTAGAACTTCCGATTTGGTTGCCTATGGGAGAAATTACTAGGAATAATAAACGGCAGAAAATGGTCAAACTACTTGCTCTACAAACAAGCGTTTGCATGATTATACTGACAAAGTAGAGTAATATAATAAGATAATATCAGTTTGCAACATCAAGCAGCAAAACGAGCTGTTTTTAGAGTCTATAGAATGAATGGAAGCCAAAATGATTCCAATGGCTGTGCCCGCTCGTACGCGGAGAAAAAGGTGAATAAAATACAACATTATTCACAGTCAATGAAACAGTGCTAATGTTGTTTCTACACGCTATTTCAGACCCAATATTCAAAGTAATGTTAGAGTAGGAGCATGTCACAGGTTGTCACTGTTTAAAATTGAATGAATGTGTGAATATAAATCAAACTTCCCCTCAGTAAAGCTGGTTAGGTGGAAGAGCACTATGTACGTATGCTTTGCTATTCAACTAAATATAAATCAGATAAAAAAGGAGTGCTAAAAAATTAAATATCCTGTCATCTTTTTACATTACACTTATGTTTACGTTACCAAGACAGGGATTTTTCAATTTTCAGTTGTACCCACTGATCCTCGAACATTGCTTGTTTTCATCTCCTTTTACACTTGAATAACTAAATGAATGCTGAGGTCTATTTAACCGACTATATTATCGATGCTGTAAAAGATACCCCGTGAAATTGAAATAGGGCTGAGTAGATGCTGAAGAAAAGTTCAACTTTCTTTAACTGGTTCATTTGAAACGGTGGAAACCAAATACTTTTATCTTTACAAAAATAAACAAAATGCATTTATAAGTCAACAATAAACTTCATTAGTATTACAATTAACTGCTTTGATACAAAAATATGCTTTTACCGTATAATTGATTTATCAACAGTGTTAGTTGAAAGTCTAACTTTTTTGGCTATTACAAAAAATGTAAGATCTAAATCTTTTATTGCTTTATATAGATAGCCAAACATAGAACATTAAAGTGCCCCGTGCGCTTTACATGTACTGTAGTGTGAAGTGTAGCAATCTAAAATGTATGCAAGTAAGTTTTAATAGAATAAAGTATAAAAAAATAAAAATAAATTCTGAACCACTGAAACTACAGTTGTTCGAAATTAATTTCTGTATAGCCGATCAGTGTATATCGATATAACTTAACTTTTGCTACGATGTGCTGGTACTATAACCTTAATCTGACAAGCAAAAACAGACGAGCAAGAATTGTTCAGATATCTCAAAAGGCCATTGGCACTAACCTTAATAATGTTGGGTATGTGTATGAGGTCATGCAGAGGGCTATGGCCATTTTAACTGATGATATCCATCCACTTCATCCAGAGTTTTGCCTCCTGTTATCAGACGGGCTAGGTTGAACAGATACTTGCCATTATTTGTTCCGATAGCAGTTGGGTTCCTTAAGCTGTAAATAATTGTGATTCCATATACAGTATGTGCACTCTTAATTCCTTTCAGTTTGATTATATTTTGACAGGTAGTGTCTTTCGTTTACTTAATTTTTTTGTTTTTTATCTTGTGTCATTTTATGGTTGAGTGTGTGTTGTGATGTGTCGGCTATTGTTGTGAAGCCTAATTGCCCCTTGGGGACAATAAAGAGATTCCAATCTGTAATGCATCTGCATAAAACCAACCCATTTTTTTCATTAGCTGCAGCATCTATATTGACCCTTAAAAACTGTAGCTGGTTTGTGTTGTTGAGAAGCTTTTATTGCAGATATAAAACATTTATTCTAGCTCAACTTATTTACAAACATTCTAATTCTTGCATTATACTGTATTTGCAGTTTTACTACTGAATGCTCAGACATTTACATACTGCACTAGCTTACACACATCTGTGAATCCCTCTCATATACCTACAAACTCTTGCATAAAAATATTAAATTACCTCACACACACATACAAACATTTGCATCTGTGAAATGATTGTGTGTTTGAACGCTTCGCTTACACACATCTATGAATTAATCGCATGTCCATACATATCCTTGTATGCATGCTTGTGCATACAAACAGTTATTACACAGATTTAGTTATTTTTTGTGTGTTTCGTTTCTGTAAGGAATGACAGATTGGCTTATTTGACCAAGAGCAAAGCAGGCTCTCAGAAAGGAGGAGTTCAGTAAGGGCAAATCCTCACTCTTTTAGAAATTAGATGACTAAAATATGTATTATGAGAAAATTAAAGTGTTTTTGACATTAGATGCATGTAAACCTATTGTAGGAAACCTCTAACAACCTTTTAATTAGCATAATAGAGACAGTTTAATAATAATAGTAATAAAAACAACAACAATAATAATTATAATAATTATTATTATTTTTGTCATTATTATCATTATCATTATCATCATTATTATTGTATTAATAATTACATTTATATAGGGCTTTTCTGGGCACTCAAAACACTTTACAGATTTTGGGGGGAATATTCTCAAACCACCACCATTGTGCAGCATCCACCTGGATTACACAATGGCAGCCATCCTGCACCTCACCACACACCATGCACCAGCTTATTGGAGGAGAGAAGACAGAGTGAATCCAATTATGATATGGGGATGGTTAGGAGACCATGATGGACAGATGCCATTATATAATTCATTAAAGCAGGGGTTACTGGAGGGCCATGCTGCGTCCCAATTCTCATACTACGAAGTCCTAAAAGTATGTACTTTTTTGGTGAAGAAAAAGTACACACTTTGAGTGTGTAACAGAAGAGTATGCAAACTTTGGGACATACTACCTCCTCATTAACAGGCTATTATCTCGACACATTTCTGTCATGTCTGATTACTTAATTTCTTATTGGAGATTCAGCTGTATGTTAACCTGCCATTCACCGAGTCTTTTATGCAGAGAAATCTCCTCAGGTCTTTGGATATTTATGCATTCAGAAGTTAATGTCCAAGCACGTATTTTTATAAGTTAACCTTGATGTTGCAAATTAAATATAATGCGGAAAACGTGAATTTAAATATTTCGAGTTGTCTAGCTAGATATTAGTAAATAGTCATTCAAACAACTTTACCAAAGGTTCTCTACACTGTAAAAAACCAAACTATTATTTTATGATTTTTTGCCATTTTATATAAAGCTTTTTTCACGTTATTCTGAAATACAGTTAAAAATCATAAGATAACAGGAAATATGAGAGTTGGTCTCATGCATCCGCCATGTATGTAGTTTGCTTACATTAGTTCTAGTACACAAATTCTTGTCCAAAGTGCAATGTGGGCAATATTAGTGGTTAGAGTACAGACGGTTCTACACTTCAAACTTCCACCAGTAATATTAGACCATCCAGGAACATTTGGCATACTCTGTTCAACATACTACGATTTGGGACACAATAATTCTATTTTCGAATACTATTTTGGATGGATAGTACATGTGTATTTAGATGCAGCGCCAGTGTCCCTGCAGAGTTTAGCGCTTACTTTCCTCAACACACCTGGAAGTATCAAGTATACCTATTAAGACCTTGATTAGCTGGTTCAGTTGTGTTTGGTTATTGTTAGAGCTAAACTCTGTAGGACACCGGCCCTCCAGAAATAAGTTTGGTGATATCTGACCTGTCAATCATGCCTGTAGACCATAGCTGTATGTGAAATCACCTCCTACTGTATGTCAATGGTCTCAAAATCAATTCCTGGAGAGCCACAGCTCTGCAGAGGTTAGCTATAACCACCTCCAACTCACACCTGCTTAATAGTCTCTAGTAGTCTTGAACACCTTTATTAGTTGGATCAGCTGTGTTTTGATTAGAGCAAAACTGTGCAGAGCTGCGGTCCTCCAGGAATCCATTTTGAGGCTTATGCCCTATACTGTACCTTGAAATAGTGCACTATTTGAGGGAGCGGCCATTTTTAGTGGTGTCCTAAACTCCTATTTAAAATGTTTATTTTGTCCAGTATATATATATATATATATATATATATATATATATATATATATATATATATATATATATATATATATATATATATATATATATATATGTATATATGTATATGTATGTATATATATATACTGGACAAAATAAAAATTTTAAATAGGAGTATATATATATACATGCTGCGTTAACGCGTGACTCTTATCGCGTGATAAAAAATATATCGCCATTAATCTATTCTCAAGGTTGGGTTGGGAGCTGGGTCTATTTTACACAAGCTATGATGACTTTCACCTTAATATATATGCGTGGATGTATACCTGACCGGTGAGCCGTCTGACAAAAGAGTGCCCTTCTGAATCAAATCAACAGGATGCCTGACTCTAACTGCAGTTCGGCAGTTTCACTTTAACTCACGAACAATTTATTCATGCCCTCGTGACAAACCGGGGTATTAGACGCAAATAAGGCGTAAGGACTTGTAAGAGTTTTATAATTTAATAATGCACACCAAATTGAAAGAAAAAACTTTCGCATTTCGCAACGTGTGTGTGTATGTGTGTGCACTGTCCTTTACTGACAGCCGCATGCGGATCTTGTCGGAAAATATGGTGAAAGGTCCTAAAGACTGCGGTCTTTACTTCAATAATGCCACTAATATATGCATACTCCACATGTCTTAATTCCATTTCTGTTTAGTTCAGTTATGACTATGATAATGACAATTATCATAGTAGAACAGTTTCTCAAGCAGTTTGTGATGCGTTTTGGAAACCGGAGATGAGCCCCTGGTCTAATGCGCCACCTGGCTTGAGAAACCTGCACTCAAAGACTTATTATTTGGGTAGCACACATATTCTAAATGCCTTCGGCAGAATTAAAATGAGCCATTTTAATCTAGATTAATCTAGTTTAAAAAAAAATATATATATATATGTGCACCTATAATATATATATATATATATATATATATATATATATATATATATATATATATATATATATATATATATATATATATATATATATATATATACATATATATATATATATATATATATATATATATATATATATATATATATATATATACATATATATATATATATATATATATATATATATATATATATATATATATATATATATATATATATATATATATATATATATATACATACATATATATATATATATATATATATATATATATATACATATATATATATATATACATATATATATATACATATATATATATACATATATATATATATATATATATATATATATATATATATATATATATATATATATATATATATATATACATATATACATATATATATATATATATATACATATATATATATATACATACATATATATATATACATACATATATATATATATATATATATATATATATATATATATATATATATATATATATATATATATATATATATATATATATATATATATATATATACATATATATCATCATATTGCACAGCTCTATATACATTACCTGACAAAAGTCTTGTCGCCTATCCAAGTTTTAGGACAACAAATAATAACTTGACTTCTAGTTGATCATTTGGTATCAGAAGTGGCTTATATGAAAGGCAAAGGCCTCTAGATTACTTATTTTACCAAAATAAAATATGATCATGCCTTGATTTTGAATTATTTAATTAGGACAGTAAGGTCTGACTTTGCTTAAACAAAAGTCTTGTCACATAACAGAAACAATGTACAGTATAGAATATAAAGTCATGGTGCAGTGGAAAAAAATTATATTGTAAAATGTAATAAAAATAAATATACATCTCTGCAATGACTCAAATATCTTATTAATAAAGTCATCTGGAATGGCAAAGAAAGTGTTCTTGCAGGACTCCCAAAGATCAAGATCCTTTGGATTCATCTTCAATGCCTCCTCTTTCATCTTACCCCAGACATGCTCAATAATGTTCATGTCTGGTGACTGGGCCAATTCTGCAGCACCTTGACCTTGCAGCACAAATGTTTTGATACCCCATGCTATTTATGTTGCCATCCACTCTGCAGATCTCTCACATGCCCCCATACTGAATGTAACCTCAAACCATGATTTTTCCTTCACCAAACTTGACTAATTTCTGCGAGAATCTTGGGTCCATGCGGGTTACAGTAGGTCTTCTGCAGTATTTGTGATGATTGTTATGCAGTTCAACAGATGATTCATCAGAAAAATCTGATGCCATTTTTCCAAATGATCAACTAGAAGTCAAGTTATTATTTGTAGCTTTTACAACTGGGATTGATGACAAGACTTTCTCAGGTAGTGTATGGACAAAATTTAAAAAGTCTGTCGTTTCATATTATGCTCTTTAGTTTATTTCATGGTGTCCCCAAATACATTATTTACAGTAATACTTTGTCAGACCACTAACTATATTACATGAAGTGCAAGTATTTTTTTTTTTGTTTTAGATGTGTGATTGATTTGAAGTGATTGCCTTCATCATCATTGTTTCTCCATTATCATTTTTTGAGAGCACAATGGACATTAGTTTTGATATATTTGTAAATGCTGTCTCAATACCTTATCACGAGACTCTTTTCTGGTTATCAGGTTTATGCTATTAGTATTGTTCCATCTAGCCGTCTATTGTTTTCTATATTCATCTGCACACTGAAGGACTGAAGAATGTCAGGGACTCTGCTTGTGTTGGATTTGTCTAGCGTGAGGTTTGATACCTTATATAGCCTGCTGAGTTGATATGGAAATACTTGAGTGTGTTCAGGACAAATTCCTCTCTCCTTCCCTTACTTCAGAAAATGAGGTCACAGGTTTCTCTTCTTTGCCATTGTGTTTAAATGGAGCAGGAAATCTAAATGGGATACATCCTCGATTACTTGCTTTTAGCCTATAATCATAGCTTTAGTTAGCTTTGGTGGATATTCTTTTCAGATGTGCTAATGTGCTATTGGTTGGACAGTGTTTTATTATGTCATTTTTTTGTGAGAAATGGCCTTTATATCATTGTTAAATCGTTCAAAATAAATAGAAATAAAAAATCAAAGAGAGTAAAATTAGATAAATTAGTAAAATGAGGAACAACTTTTGTCCATAACACATATATGGTGCATTAATACAAAAAAAGACACAAGATTCAACCAACATGCAGGAAATTATGTCATACATGAATTGTATGCTTCCAGGTTTTCATGACAAGGTCAGGAAGTTTCTTAAAATATCTGATGATTTAACCTTTTTATTAGTACAGGGTGTGAAATGTCATGCGAAATGTCACATTTTATTTGTTTTTCATATTTTTTATGATAAAATCAAATAATTTTTTTAGTCTTGAAATGTTTAAGCCTTTTATTTTATGTTCATTTTTTTATTTACATAATATGAAATCATCAAGAATGCAAAGAGTATATTTCTAAGAAATGGTTCTATTTTCATGTTCACATCAACCTACATTTTTGAAAGCAAATTTTTATTTACACATGCAAGTGTCTAATTTACAGTTTTTGTTTATCAGATAACTTTTGTGAAAATGTTTTTTTTTTTAATAATTTCTGATAATAGATGCAAAAATAAAGCAATATACTTTTTCATACTTAAAAATACATTTAAGATTTAATGATACTAAAGGTAATTTGTTTTAAATTATAAAATAAAACTTAGTGGCCTGGATGAGAGTTGTAAAATATAAAGATTTAGGGCTCTATTTTAACGATCGAAGCGCAAAGTCTAAAGCGCAGGGCATGTCAGAGTCCACTTTTGCTATTTTAAGGATGGAAACGTGCATTAAACCAATCAGAGTCTCACCTCCCATTCCCTTTAAGAGTCAGTTGTGTCGCGCCATGGCGCATTTGCTATTTACATGGTGGACTTTGTAAATAGAAAAACGCTTCTCACTTCACTAGCGAGAAAACAGTTAAACAGACCATCTGCAGTGCCAGGATGAAGAATAAACCTCCTCCATTCGGCCTCTTTACTTTCTCTTTACTTTACTTTTACTCTTTACTTTACTCCTTTACTTTCGTGGAGTAAGGAAATGGTGGAAACTCACTCCACTGAAGACAATCATTAGCCTACATATTTAATTTTGTTTGTTAAGTGCAAAGAATTGCTTCAAAACTATTTCTAAATTCAGTTTTAATTTCCAGCAAACAAATAAATGAACAATAATAACGAAGTGTGGTAAAAAAAAAAAAAAAAATTCTGTTCTTATGCCCCATAGGGTGATGTGTGATGCTTGTCTAAATCCCGACAGGTGGACAAATCTAAAATAGTTTTTATTAAAACAAATATAAATATGCATATAATAATTACTACTACTACTACTAATAACATTATACAAATGCAAATTGTCGGAGTTTGCATGTTCTTCCCGTATTGGTGTGGGTTTCCTCCCGGTGCTCCGGTTTCCCCCACAGTCAAAGACATGTGCTATAGGTGAATTGGGTAAACAAAATTGGCCATAGTGTATGGTATATTGGCCGGGTGTATGATAGGGCCCTTAAAATGACAATTTATTTTTTTTTTTTTTCAGGCTGTACTGTGATCCTTAGAGTCTTGTCATTTGTCTTCAAATGATTCTTGCTCTAAATATGGAAAAAATCTTTTTGGTATATAAACTATTATGTTTTAGTGGGTGTTAAATCACTCTATTTGTTCAAGTTTTGATGAAGGTCCGCCATGAGAGCAATGAAATGTATTGTTATTAGTTAGCTGTTCCAGTGTGTTGTGATTTGCAAACAGATAGATGGTGTTTCAGTACTGCCATGCTCTATGCACAAGCAACAGGTTCTGCCTGTTTGCAGAAGCTGGTGCTGAGCCAGAGAAAGGACAAACACATTACTTGTCAAAGATCAAAACTTACTAGTGTTTTCAATTAAGTAATGTTTGCAGGCATTTAAATGCATAGCAAAACATTTATAGTTTGTAAAATAGATGCTGCTGATGACAACGTGCGCTATTCACGTCCCATACACACTGGTTCGGTAACTAGAATGTTTACTCTAATCTTCTCTCAGTTAAACAAAAACTTGCTTTCATGTGTCTTGTGCGAACTTGATGAATTTACATGTTGTTTATCCAGCAGCTCTAATCTCTCCACTGCAGTGCAAATTGAAATGGCATCACCCATCATAGATCAACAATGAAATATACATTTTCATGTTGAGAATCAAAAAATGTTTTACAATATAACTAATTTGAGCCAAGAATATTAATCAGGGCCTTTGTACACAAGGATGTAGCAAGACATCAGAGAGGCAACATTATTGTTGTTTTGTCATTCTTCATTGCCCAACCATTTAAATTTCCATAGATGCTTTTGTGCCAATTTGTGACATCATAAACCCCGGAAAACAATGCTTGTGGTAAAAATGAGCCATGTGTTTTCATTTTTGAAAGATTTTAAAAACCAAAATATTTCCATTTGTTGTAGACTTTGACATTTTTAACATTGTACATGTTTTTATGCCCAAACACACACACTACACACCAGCTATGTTTCCATCCACCTATTTTTATGCGGGTTTTGGAATAAAATACTTAATGGAAATGCCAAGGTGTGCATAAATTTTGAAAATGCACATATGTTTTTAACTGAGAACAATCAGCTTTTTATCTTATAAGAAAACTACGAGCGTGACATGGTGGCACAGTGGGTAGAGCTGTTGCGTCACAGCAAGAAGGTTGCTGGTTCAAGTCCGGGCTGGGTCAGTTGGCATTTCTGTGTGGAGTTTGCTTGTTCTCCCTGTGTTGGCGTGGGTTTCCTCCGGGTACTCCACAGTCCAAAGACATGCACTATAGGTGAATTAGATGAAGTAAATTGGCAGTAGTGTATTTGTGTGAATGTGAGACTGTATGGGTGTTTTCCAGTACTGTGTTATGGCTGGAAGGGCATACACTGTGTAAAACATATGCTGGATAAGTCGGTGGTTCATTCCACTGTGGTGACACCTGATGAATAAAGGGACTAAGCCGAAGGTAAATGAATGAATAAACAAATGAAATCTACGATGGAAACACATTTAATAAATAAATTCCAACATGCACATCAAAAAGTCATGTGATTTTGTTTAAACATATCTTCTGATTGCAACATAGGTGCGAATGGACAGCATTAATTTACACACCAGTTGACGGACCACATTGTAAAATATCTGCATTGTTGTTTTAGTAATTTTAAAACGCCTCAGCCAAAGTCTGTCATCAAATTGGCTCAGTATTATTAACTCCCACAACTTGAGTTTTAAGTGGCTGCACTCATTGCATTGTATCTTCATCTTCTGAAGCTCAAGTAACTTATTATATAAGAAAGATCCACAGTGGCCATTTTTATATATACAGTTGAAATAAGAATTATTATCCCCCCCGTTTATTTTTTTCCCCAATTTCTGTTTAACGGAGAGAAGATTTTTTCAACACATTTCTAAACATAATAGTTTTGATTACTAATTTCTAATAACTGAATTATTTTATAATATTTTCCTAGATATTTTTCAAGACACTTCTATACAGCTTAAAGTGACATTTAAAGGCTTAACTAGGTTAATTAGGTTAACTAGACAGGTTAGGGTAATTAGGCAAGTTATTGTATAACGATGGTTTGTTCTGTAGACTATCGTAAAAACGTATAGCTTAAAGGGGCTAATAATTTTAACCTTAAAATGTTTTTAAAAAAAATTATAAACTGCTTTTATTCTAGCCAAAGTAAAACAAATAAGACTTTCTCCAGAAGAAAAAATATTATCAGACATACTGTGAAAATTTCCTTTGGGAAATATTTAAAAAAGAAAATAAAAAATTTTAGCAGGAAGTGACAATTTTGTTCTCTATTGCTCACTGAATAGAAATGGTGCTTTATTTGCAAATGTTTTAAGCGATATTCCAGTTTTGTGCATAGATTTAACTTGCGTCTTCAAATGGAAACATAGCTACTGGCTAACATTCAAAAATGAAATGGCATAATAAGCCTATTTTACGAAAAGTAATTCTTAATTTGTCACCCTTTTCTTATCATGTGATCGTGTGTATCACTTGTGCACTGTCTCTATCATCATTTTATCATTTTAGTACACATGCTCATTAAACCCATCAGTTTAACCTGCCCTCTCAGACCCCATGTCGACCTTAGTTTCTCCCATTTTCAGGAGATTGCGATACTTCCTATTCAGGATTGGAGGGACTGCCAGATGTTTCCTGCTCGCCCCCTCCCTGACTATATGTGCATAACAGAGAGAGAGAGAGAGAGAGAGAGAAAAAAGTCATGTTCACTCTTTCTCCCTCAGGCAACACTGTCTCTGAGTCTTCACTTTTTAAAGCTTTCCTCAGGACTGCCGTGACCGACTCACAGTCAGGGGCTTTCAGTCTCACCTGAGCGAAGACAGGCTGTCAAACTGATGGCGTGGGATTGTGGCCTGAGATTTGTGTTTTCTGTCTCTCCTGCACTGCAGCAGGTCCCTGGAGCGGGGACACGAGACCGAGAGGAGATAAGCCGTTTAGAGATGGTCCAGAGACTGGCCAAGGACGGATGCCGACTTCTGCACAGCCCACTGAGAGCCAATGAAAGGCCTGCTGAGGTGAGATGCACACTGGTGTTTATGGTATTTGTGTGTTTGTGTGTCTTGAAATGTACTTTTCTGGGTGTTTCTTTAATTTTGGGCACTTTTGGAATTTTTGAAGTGATGGTAAATGTAATTTATGAAACAACATGTTTTGGCTTTTCATATGCGACCTTGTCCCACAAAACTAGTCTTATATTGCATGTGTATATTTTGGTAATAACCAAAAACATTGTATCAGTCAAAATGAGGTAATTTAATGTGAAATTATTTGGATATTAAGCAAATATCATTCATTCATTCATTTTCTTTTCGGCTTAATCCCTTTATTAATCCGGGGTCACCACAGTAGAATGAACCGCCAACTTATCCAGCCCATGTTCCACGCAGCGGATGCCCTTCCAGCCGCAACCCATCTCTGGGAAACAATCATACACACTCATTCACACTCATACACTACGGACAATTTAGCCTACCAAATTCACCTGTACCGCATGTCTTTGGACTCTGGGGGAAACCGGAGCACCCGGAGGAAACCCACGCGAACACAGGGAGAACATGCAAACTCCACACAGAAACACCAACTTACCCAGCCGAGGCTCGAAACAGCGACCTTCTTGCTGTGAGGCGACAGCACTACCTACTGCACCACTGCGTCGCCCAGCAAATATCATGCTCCATGAAAATATTTAGTAAATGTCTTACTGTACAAATAATAAAATGTATGATTTGGTAATATACTGTACATTGCTAAGAATTTAATTTGAACAAATGTAAAGACAATTTTCTCAGTATTTTTTTGGCATCCTTAGATTACAATAGTAAAAGTTGTATTTCTAAATATTGTCATTCCTATTTATGTCTTATTATACTCCTAATATATGTCATATTGTTCTATTTTCAAATATTATCCTATAACTAACAAAACATACATCAAAGGAAAGCTTATTTCAAATATCAAATCTCAATCTTATGACTGGTTTGTGGTCCAGGATCAGTTATCCTACAGTAATTTGAGAGTATTTGAGAATTATTTTTATTTATTTAGAATAAACTCTTTTAGAATAGATCGTTTTCAAAGAATTAAATGAGAATTTCATATGTGGATAAAAATTAAGAAAAAGTCTTGTATAACTGACTTTTACACAAGGGGATTTATTTACATCAAAACATGCTCAATTCAAGTAAGTTGTATTTGAAGAGTTCAGATGCAAAAATAACCAAATAACAAATGTAACCAAGTAACTTTTTGGTGAATAAATATTTTAAACGATTTAAAAAATGTTGAAATTACAATGGTTTTTTGTGATATATCCCTATGTCGTCAAACGAATATTGTTATACATGTGGTTTAGTTTTAATGTGACAACATTTCAGTAACTTCAAAGTGCATATAAAAACATTATATTTATGAAAACAATATCATTTACAGTTGAAGTCAGAATTATTAGCCCCCCCCTGAATTATTAGACCCCCTGTTTATTTTTTTCCCCAGTTTCTGTTTAACGGAGAGAAGATTTTTTCAACACATTTCTAAACATAATAGTTTTAATAACTCATTTCTAATAACTGATTTATTTTATCTTTGTCATGATGACAGTAAATAATATTTTACTAGATATTTTTCAAGACACTTCTATACAGCTTAAAGTGACATTTAAAGGCTTAACTAGGTTAACTAGGCAGGTTAGGGTAATTAGGCAAGTTATTGTATAACGATGGTTTGTTCTGTAGACTATCAAACGAGAAAAAAAAAGCTTAAAGGGGCTAATAATTTTGTCAACATTATCAGACATACTGTGAAAATTTCCCTAATCTGTTAAACATCATTTGGGAAATATTTAAAAAAGAAAAAACAAATTCAAAAGGGGGCTAATAATTCTGACTTCAACTGTATATATTGGGCTGCATTTGAATCTTGTAAGTTTTGTTGTGTGTGTTTGTGTGTTTTTGTTTATAAAATACATTCATTTATATCATAGAAACTCGTATGTTGCGACTTGTGAAGTAACACCAGTCCAAATTGATTTTATCATTATTTAACTGAAAAGTCATTGTTGCCGCTTATTATCAGTGTATCTTCAAGCTCACACACCAGAAGCTTTCTAAAACCGAAAAGGCCACCAATTTAATTCTGCTTTCTGATTGGCTAATACCACAATAGTCTCAGTTTGCCTCTTCCTGATAACGGTCAGCCACTCACAATGACAGGAAGAGTTGACGTGAGTTTCAATACACAACCAATCACTAGGTGTCAGCTGTCCATTCACTGGGAGATATTTTCTTTGACCTTTCTCAGACAAAAGCAGAATTGTCCTTAACCATGAGAAGGAACTTTAAAGTTAATTTTTAAGCCAGTTTCACATATTTGAGATGTAAAACTGCATACTTTTTTTGTTTAAGCAAAACTTAATGACTACATTTTCTTTTCATGATTTGAAACAAATATAATTAAGTTTAATAATAGTTTATATATAATACAATTTAGAAATAATAATCCATTAATAACATAGTAAAAGTCTATTTTAGGAATACAATGCAGCCCCAAACTGCTAGTTTTAGATATTTAGTTGTCGTTTTAAATCTTTATATTTTGCTACTTTTGCTAATTTTTACTCTATTGTCAGTGAGAACTTTTAAATCATTTTAAAAATAAATGATATTATATTAGTATGATCACATCATCTTTTATCATTTTTCTTTTTATACCTACAAGTCAGAATAAATATGTTACATTTTTTCTTAAATATAATTGTTAGGCTAAATTGCACAAATGTCATTTGAAATAATAAAGTAGGCAGTTTATTTGCATTTAAGATGCTCTTCATGATATAAAATCAGATTTGTACATTTAATTTGATTTTATTTGATATTCTGACTTCACTTGTTTTTAGTTTTTCAGTTTAAAGGTAAATATTGAATGCTCAATTATGAATGTTTGACACTTAAAACTGAGTGATGAAAACCAGCATTTGTTTTTAGATTGTGCAATAAAACTATCTAACATTCTTTATTTATTTGTTCATTCATTCATTTTCTTTTTGGATTAGTCCCTTTATTAATCAGGGGTCACTTAGTCAGAAGGTCGCTGGGTCGAGCCTCGAGTGGGTCAGTTGGCATTTCTGTGTGGAGTTTGCATGTTCTCCCTGTGTTTGCGTGGGTTTCCTCGGGGTGCTCTGGTTTCCCCTACAAGTCCAAGACATGCGCTATAGGTGAATTAGATAGGCTGAATTGTCTGTAGTGTATGTGTGTGAATGAGAGTGTATGGGTGTTTCCCAGTGATGGGTTGCAGCTTGAAGGGCATCCACTGCATAAAACATATGCTGGATAAGTTGGCGGTTTATTCTGCTGTGGAACTAAGCTGAAAAGAAAATGAATGAATGAATGAATGAATGAGTACTTAAACTTTCACATTCCAATAAAATATGTATCTAACATCCTTAAAACTAGATTTGTTGTAAGACAGCCATAGAACACTTTAATTGTGCACAATCTAATTAGTATTCATTAGATGTGTACATCTGTATATTAATAATAACTGTGCAGTTTTGGTATGATAAACAGTTTCTGACTATTTTATGCAAGTTGTTTATTGGCTTTGGACTTAGCAGACAGTAGGATGAGAGTAAAGACTGTGCACAGAGCATTAAAAACATTTTAACAAGTGCAAAACACACATTTTGCTTGCTCTCTGTTTTCGCCAACAGTCTTTTGCCTTTAACAGTTTGTTGAGTGTATTTGCAAGGGCAAGAATTGGGACAATGTAAGATATGAAATAGAAGTATATTTTTGTGGTCTGTTGCTGCTTCATTTAAGCTTAATATTATTATTCTGTCTTTATGGTTTGTTTCCTATGGTCCTGCTTCCTTGGTACATGTGTAATGCATTCATTTAGTTATTTTGAAATAGAGGAAAACTTGTGTTTTTTTTTTACACAGTCTCATTATTTAACTTATCTGTTTGGTTGTAGAAATGCATCCTACTCTATATCCACAAAGCCCTAAGGAGCTATAAATGAGAGATATGAAAAAAGTCTATTTGTTTGTTCCAGTAGGAGTTATGGAAGGCTTTGTGCAAAGTAATGTCAACAAACCAGCAAATGATTTAAAATATCATTGTCTTTTTGTCACTTACATAAACGCAGGGCTGTTGGAGAGGCTTCTGTTCCATGTTTCAGTGACTGAAGCATTTGCGATTTATATAACTGTGCTCCTGAAAGTTTGTTTCATTCCTTTTTTTAATTTTGAAGAAGTGTGCAGACCTAGATATTTGAAAAAAAATAACAACAGAAAGTTAAGAAATAGGAAGAAGGAAAACAAAATCAAAGTAGTTAGGTCTTTTTTTATACTGTTAGATTGCAGGTGGGTTTAGCATTACATTGTGCTGAAAAAAAGATTGATTTTAGGACTGGGATAGATGGATGGATGGATGGATGGATGGATGGATGGATGGATGGATGGAAGACCGATTGGATGGCATGATGGATGGATGGATGGATGGATGGATGGCCAGATTGTTAAATAAAAATAATCATAAATTGATGAGCAGATTGACATTGTTGAATGAATGAATGAATGAATGAATGAATGAATGAATGAATGAATGAATGAATGAATGAATGAATGAATGAATGAATGAATGAATGAATGAATGAATGAATGAATGATTTAATAATTGAATGAACAGATGGATGTCCAGATTGCTGAATACAAAAATGGATGGATAGACATAAGAATTAATGCATATATGGATCAACAATTAGTTCAACAGTGGATGTATGAATGAATGAGTGAATGACCAGACTGGAGTTTTTAGATAGATAGATAGATAGATAGATAGATAGATAGATAGATAGATAGATAGATAGATAGATAGATAGATGGATAGATGGATAGATGGATGGATGGATGGATGGATGGATGGATGGATCATTTGGATGGATGGATGGATGGATGGAAGACCGATTGGATGGCATGATGGATGGATGGATGGCCAGATTGTTAAATAAAAATAATCATAAATTGATGAGCAGATTGACATTGTTGAATGAATGAATGAATGAATGAATGAATGAATGAATGAATGAATGAATGAATGAATGAATGATTGATTTAATAATTGAATGAACAGATGGATGTCCAGATTGCTGAATACAAAAATGGATGGATAGACATAAGAATTAATGCATATATGGATCAACAATTAGTTCAACAGTGGATGTATGAATGAATGAATGAGTGAATGACCAGACTGGAGTTTTTAGATAGATAGATAGATAGATAGATAGATAGATAGATAGATAGATAGATAGATAGATAGATAGATAGATAGATAGATAGATAGATAGATAGATAGATAGATAGATAGATAGATAGATAGATAGATAGATAGATAGATAGATAGATAGATGGATGGATGGATGGATGGATGGATCATTTGGATGGATGGATGGATGGATGGATGGATGACCAACAGCTTAACAAATGGATGTATTGACAAATCGACACATGGATGGATGGATCAACAAATAGATGGGTTGATGGACAGATGAATATATATAAGACATGGATACCATGTAATATGGCGTGGGAGGAGGTAGAGTTTTTATATTTATGTAGACACTAGTAATATTTAACATTTTAATCCCTTTATTTTTCATATTTAAAAATATTTCTGTGCTGCTGTGCATCCCTATGTGTGTAATAAGCAATGTATATGTGCGTTTTGGACCTTTGGGCCTTTGACTTCAGGCCAGCTTTTAGTGTGGTCTATTTCTGTTGCTTTAAAATAGCAACATGCCAACAATGCATCTTAACACACCTCCTTTTCACACCAGCATGCCCATGGGCACATAAATGGGCACTAAACCATTTGCTATTTAAACAACATAGCACAGGACCTGATACCTGCGCAAGGCTGAAAGTAGAAAAAATTAGCTCCTGGTACCAGATTGCACCAGGTGTATGACAAGGCCCATAGTTTTTAATCTTTGTGAATAGTGGCAGCGATAAATACATTGCAACCCTCTCATAAGCAATGTACACAATATATAGTGACTGACTTTATTAAAAGAGTGATGCCAGCCCTGGTATAATCACAGAACTGTTCATCAAGATCCAGTCGTGATGTATACTGTCACTTTAAAGTAGAATGAGGGAAGCAGGAGATCTTTTAGTGTGACTGGAGTGTTCTCTCTAATCAAAAATACCTTTTTATGGGATATGCCTCTCACTTTACCTAGCATTTCTCAATTATGGTCCTTGATTCCCACCGCTCTGCACATTTTGTATGTGCCTCTTATTACTTCAAATGTTTGTTCTAATTGGACCATCAGTGCCATGTGAAGTGGACTCCACAGGATATTCCAGCATGATTCCAGTTCAACTGGAGCACATGTGCTTCATTTAAATGGTATATTAGTCTGCAATATGTGAATTTGGGTTTTTCTCAGGTATAAATATACAGACATCCCTCCTGCAAAACAAATAATTTCAGAGAGGTGCACCCAACACTGGTTTCCAAAATTCTTTAAAATATATTATTTTGTGTGGTAACACTTTATTTTGATGGTCCATTTGAGTATTAGTAGACTGTCTGCTTAATATCTGTTGACACTGACATTTAACAGTCCTTCAACAGACATTTAACTGACTATAAGAAACTTTGCAATTACATGTCAACTTACACTAACCCCAACCCTAACCCCAACCTAACAGTCTACTTATAATCTAATGATAATTAGTTGCAATGTAACTTAAAATCAACAAACGGACCGTCAAAATAAAGTGTGACCTTTTGTGTTTTGTGTTCACAAAAGTTTATAACCACTTGAGTTTGAGCAAATTGTGAGGGATTTTTCATGAAATTGTCATAGGAAAATCAGTGGTGTAAAGTAACTAATTACAAATACTCAAATTACTGTAATTGAGTAGTTTTTCTCAGAAATTGTAATTTACTGAGTAGTTTTAAAAATGTAGTTTTAAAAATGTGTACTTTTACTTTTCCTTGAGTACATTTTGAGTGCAGTATCTGTACTTTTACTCCACTACTTTTCTTCAACCTGCAGTAACTACTTTATTTTTCTTGTCCATGTATATCCAATCGCATCATAATGAACTACCTCAAGGCGTGTGCACTTTATAATTGAAGCAAACTGGAAGTATTAAAAGTGTCCATGAAGATGTTCAAAACCTTTACACTCATTGACCCAGAAACTGTTTAGATGCAGGTCACTGATGAGAAGATGACGGATGTTTACTGTATGATGACCAAATTGGCCTAAAAAACCCAGCAGGCACAGGACGTCAACAATGACGTCAGATTGACATTGAACCCTAACGTCATGGGGACTTTGCATTTTGTTTGGAAATGAAAATCGGGTTGATGTCAGAACTCAACGTCAAGCCAATGTCAGTGTGCAATGTCCAACCTAAAACCAACCAAATATCAACGTCTAATAATGTTACAGCTTGAAGTTGTGTGAACGTTACCCCTATCTATCAGACGTTGGATTTTGGTTGCCGTACCTAATCAAATATGACATTGGTTTAAGATGTTGGCTCGACGCTGGATTTTGATCACTTTCTAACAACCTAAAAACAACCAAATACCAACGTCATTTGATGTCATTATTACATCAAAATAACGTTGTCCTTAGCTGCTGGCTTGACTATTAATTTTGGTCACCTGACATTACAACCTAAATCTAACCTAATATTAATGTCTCATGATGTTGTGTGTTTTCTGGGCAATAACTAAATGCACTACAGAATGTTACGTTTACACACACATGCAAAAATTACGTGTAAACATATCAGCTTTTGACAGCATAATACTCACTACTCACTACTCTTGAGTACTTTTAAAAGGGCTACTTTTTACTCATACTTTGAGTAATATTTACAACAGATACTAGATATTTACTCTACTTGCACTACATTTTTAGGCAAGTAATGGTACTTTTACTTGAGTATGATTTTTCAGTACTCTTTCCACCACTGAGGAAAATAACTTAACTATGGTATCCAATGTTGGAAGGAGAACTGAAATAAGTACTTTTTTTATCTGCAATTTGATTGGATGAGAATCACAGGATTGATTATTCGGCCTACTTATTCTACTTAGCCAGTCACGGTATACAAAAAAAATAATTAAAATAAAGATGTAAAGTTGTTACTGAAGTTTGAAGGACAAAATTAAGAGTACTTTTTTTTTAACTACTTCGTAAATTACAATTCCTGAGACAAAACAAAACTACTCTGTTACAGTAATTTGAGCATTTTTAAGTCATTACACCACAAACACACTATTTTGGAACATATAATGTGTGTAGTTATTGAAGTGTTTTGTGTACAGATGACAGTATTGTTGAAACAATCCCTATTGACGTGGTTTTACGTCCCTGTTGACGTGTCCTGTTCTGCTGTCCACTATGGGTTTTTTGGTTCACGTGCATTAAAGGTGCAGTATGTAAGTTTGACACCCAGTGGTTGAACTAGGTATTGCATTCCTGGTTTAAAACACACGCAAGCGCAGGTTGCCAGATTGAGGACACCAAAAGCAAAATGCCTGACTATCGAGCCTAAGGGCTGATTTAAATTGTGTCCTAAATAAAAGCAATAGACGTTTTTGTCCTAACCTACACCTGAAATTTATATTTTAGAAGCCGCTTCTATTTTTCGCAGCTGAACCACAGAAAACTGACAATGATCACCTCAGGTACACCTCATGTGCTTTATTCAGTGTTAAATGCTAATAATGCGAGTTTGAATGACATTGTACATGACATTTATTGCCATACTACTGAAGGTAGCAACAAATAGTTTACATTTTCCATCTTGAAAATAAAATAAACCGTTTGAAATTGAACTTTAGATCTGTGACTCAGTGCAAGCCAACACATATCATTCATTTCATGTACATTTAATAATGTTAAAGCGATTTAATATGTATTAATTAGATTACAAACCTTACCATTTTGTTGGAGTGTAATAAGTGCACACATATTCTGTGCTTCTGAATGGCTGTATTTAAATTTTTGTCGTGTTTTGTCGGGTGCAAACAGCCAAATTGCTTATCACTGCAAAGCTCGTCACGTAGCATGTTGTTATGACACAGGGTTACTATGTAACCTGCTCACATAATGTTTACGCTCGTAATATTTATATTATTTGCTAATTACTAACCACCTCATGTGGAATTCTGAATCTGCGTCTCATTTCAGAGTCTGCTACTGTCCACCAGATGTCGCATTTCGGTGACGGACGCACACTTTGAGAGCCTTTATGACTGAATGAATGAAATACACTGTTTTCCACCAAGGCAACACGGAGTGCTGAAATATAATTGGCTAAACTGCCATTGGATGGGTTAAAGGGACCAAAACAAAGACAGATGTTCTGGCACGGAAAAGCACATTTTCAAAGCAGAATAACTAACTGATGATCTGACATTGTTTTTTCGGATAAATAAGAATGTTCACTTAGCATGTTTTCTGATTATCTGCAAACATATATATGGTATTTTATGCACCTTTAAATCATTAGTTTCACAAAATTGCATTTTTTGCTATTTGCAAAATGCTATTGTCCTGTAAAAAAACAACAACATTTTTCAGTCATTTAATTTGGTCATCTCTCACTGACATTAAACATGCTCTGTGTTACAAGAAAAGATGCTAATTGTATAAAACAGGCGCTGCTCATTTGAGTTTTGCATCCAGCCTGGGCAGATGACATTATAGCTAAAGAAGATGGCATTATAACGGTCTAAACTTTTCACTTTAGCTACTAATGCCACTAAATGCCACATTTCGATCCCACATAATTTTCTTCTGTCACTACTTAAGCGTAACTTTCTCCCTCTAGAGTCGGAATATACGGGCAGCACTCTTCTACAGTCCACTGCCATTAATGGAAGCCAAAGCCAAGCAGAAACTTCTGCATGGCGAGACAAGTCTGAGATTGAGGCTTTAAATGCAGTTTGTGCTGATCATCATGAGTGTGTATGTGTGTGTGGAGGTTGTAGTAAGTGCATGCATCCATATATCTCTGTGTGTGTGTGTGTGTGTGTGTGTGTGTGTGTGTGTGTTTGTGTGTGTGGTGTGTGTGTGTGTGTGTGTGTGTGTGTGTGTGTGTGTGTGTGTGTGTGTGTGTGTGTGTCTGTGTGTTTGTGTGCACGAGATCATTGAAGGTCTCTCAATGCTTCAGTGCAATGGGCAATTAGAGCAGAAAAGTGCTGGTCTTTCCAGGCTGTCTGTCTGCCTAATTACGGCCAAACACACACGCACACACACGCACCAAACTGACTGATGTGCTGTTTGCTTTGGTCTGGGATGAAAATCAGCTCATTAAAATGTGCGCACACACACACACACACACACACACACACACACACACACACACACACACACACACACACCACAACACACACACACAACACACACACACACACACACACACACACACACACCACACACACACTCACACAAACCCTGCATATGATCTATCCATTAATTACACCGCTAACTTGAATTGCTCCTCTGTTAGTGTCTTGTTCTAATGAGGATGTTTTGCAGGAGTGACTGTAAGATCCCGGTCCGTCCGTTGTTGGCACAGGCATTATGGAAGGCGTGAGATGCTCACACCCATATTTACACACACTAGTGAGTCACGCCAGCTCACATAGAGTTCACAGTCCAGATATGTATTATGTTTTCATATCTTATCATAGTTAGATACAAACTTTCCATTTCAGATAGCATATGTGGGTCTTCCATAGCTGGTTGGCTTGGTGTTCTAGACTAAATGAGTCATTTTGTGGTCCAGAATATATAGAATTATCACTGACATAGTGAAATGTAAATATAGGTTGAGTTTTAAGGATGTATGAATATTGGAGATGGGCTGCATTCAGGGCTTTGTTCTTAGTGTGTGCGTGTGTGTATGTTTTGAATGTTCAGGCAGCTGTGTAAGATTGATAGCACACACAGGACAAAATGACAGGGCTTTTGCAGGACAATATCAGCGTTAGATTCAACATTTTCCATCATATATGAACAGAAATGTCTTAAGTTGCACAAGTATATCTTTGGCAATAGCAAAAAATATATTGTATGGATCAAAATTACACTATTTAATGCAAATTACAGTTAATTACAGCCAAAAAATCACTAGAATATTAAGTAAAAATCTTGTTCCATGAAGATATTTAAAACATTTCCTTCTGTGAATATATACATTTTTAATTTTGGATTAGTAATATGCTTAATTTGGATGTTGTCGTTCAATGAAAAGCTTAATTATTCTAAAAGCTTTTTAACTATTAGATCATTTATAAATCTCATAAAATTGACAATTATGACTAGTTTTGTGGTCCATTGTCACATTTTTTATACATATTCAATGACAAAAATGTCACTAAAGCCAAAGTTAAAATGCATTAACTGTAATTCTAGCCAGAATGTCTTTGAATGTTTTTTTTTTTTTTTTTTGCAATCTTTACTCATGCCAAATATTTATAAAAAGAAAATTCGATATTTCAGCCATTTACATGCTGCATGTACTGTATTACAGTGTCCATATACAGCCTAAATATTTTTATCCTTAATATGTACAGTATATTTATTCATTCATTCATTTTCTTTTCGGCTTAGTCCCTTTATTAATCTGGGGTCACCACAGTGGAATGAACAGCCAACTTATCCAGCATATGTTTTACGCAGTGGATGCCCTTCTAGCTACAACCCATCACTCGGAAATAACCATACACACTCATTCAAACACATACACTACGGACAATTTAGCTTACCCTATTCACCTATACCACATGTCTTTGGACTTGTGGAGGAAACCGGAGCACCCGGAGGAAACCTACGCGAACACGGGGAGAACATGCATACTCCACACAGAATTGCCAACTGACCCACCCGGGGCTCGATCCAGCAACCTTCTTGCTGTGAGGCAATTGTGCTATCCACTGCGCCACCGTGCTGTCCTATGTATATTTATTTTCAGCAAAATAATTAATAATTCTATCATTTTTACACACCCTCACATGGTTCCAAACAATATGCATGTCTTTGTTCTGCTGAACAGAAAAGATCTTGTGAAGAATGCTGATAACCAGTTTTGCTTCCCATTGACTTCCAATGTATCTCTGTCCTTACAATGGAGATCTGTTTATTTACTCTTAATATTTACTCTTAAATATCTTCTTTCATGTTGTATATAAAAGTTAAAGTCATATAGATGATCATGCATGTTGAAATATGTTTTCAATATTTACATACAGTTAAAGTCAGAATTATTAGCCCCCCTGAATTATTAGCCCCCCTGTTTATTTTTTCTATCTATCGAACTATCGAACAAAAATATAGGCTAAAAAGGCTAATAATTTTGACCTTAAAATGGTTTTTAAAAAATTAAAACTGCTTTTATTCTAGTCGGAATTAAACAAATAAGACTTTCTCCAGAAGAAAAAACATTGTCAGACATAATGTGAAAATTTCCTTTCTTTGTTAAACATTATTTGGGAAATATTTGAAAAAGAAGAAAAAATTCAGAGGCTGGCTAATAATTCTGACTTCAACTGTATGCACACACTGTATACATATATACTCAGCAGCACGGATATCAGTTCACCATCGGCTGATTACAATTCATAATTATGAAATCTAAAAAAAAATTAATTATTCAAATAAATTCACCTTTCCAACAAGCGAATCATTCAAATCTAAATATGTCCTTGCGCCGAGCAGAGCTACAGTAGCATTGTGTTGGGTCACGATAAAACCGTCCCATTGAGCACTGCCGTTTGATGTGGCCTGTTTAATTTAACACAGTATTGTGATGTAAATCAGGGGAGGGGAGGGAGACAGACATCGACGGGAAGACAGGGAATCTCCTTGGTGATAATGTAATCCGTGGTCCCCCCCTCCCATCCGCAGCCCCTCGGTGACGCAGCAGTCCGTGTGTGCGAGCGGAGCCACGAGGTGCTGCTTCCTAAGAGGACGACGTCACTCAAATCTCCCTCCTCTTCCTCCTCCTCCTGGAGCCGGAGGTAAGCAGCAGCTGCACACACACACACATGCAAACCGCGCTTGACAGCACACACACCCATTCTCTCTCCCTCTCTCTCTCTCATTTCTCACTCTTGTCATTCGGTCTTGGATGTAATCTGTCCAGTCTTGGCTCTTTGTCACTTTATTTTTATCTCTCATCTCCCTGAAGTCAATTTCTCACTCACACACACACACACACACACACACACTCATCCGAGGATGTGCTGCATTGCCGTGCGCTCTTTCCTATGGAGCTGTTTGGTTTCCGAGGGCTCATAAGTCAGAAGCTCCAGAGTGGTTCCTCCTGGTAAGCTGGCACTGATGCCAACATGGGCAGCAGGCGTGCAGTGGACCCGCACCTGGACGGCAGGTTGATGCCGGCCGCTCTGGTGGAACAGGAGGAAGACGAGGATGAGGATGAGACCTCCGATACCAGCAGCACCGACCGAGGCACCATGCCTACATTTGATGTGCCGTATTTCCGATACATCGATGAGGAGGGCACCGAGGAAGAGGGCGAGGAGGAAGGCTGGTGCAGCAGTCACTCGCTGTCCTCCATTGACGAGGAAGACTCCAGTGACTCTTCTGTCTCCCACAGGTACGCCGCCGTGCCCGCCAGCCCTGAAAAGGTTCTGGAGCATGTGCTGGGTCAGCTGAGGCTGGACGAGGATCAGAAGAGTCTCCAGAGCAGAGAGACAGGTGAGGATGTCACACTTTTCTACTCAGCCTTTTGGGGTGTCAGATGTGATCTGCAGACTTGATGCACTGATGAAGTCTTACAGGTGTTTTTTGATTCAGTGAAGTTCTGCATGTGGAGTTTCAGGCTGGTTTGGTTTTTCTTTCATGGATCGTTTTTAGTTTAGACTTGGCTTGACTGTTAGTTTTTTCTGCATAGACATGCTGTATAAAACATTTGGAAATTACCTAAAATTACTAAAATAGTTACTGTATATTAGATGTAACATTGATACATTTCATATAGTAAATATTACATTATAGTGATTAGATTAAAAACTTAAGAGTATGAAGTACACTTACAGTTGAAGTCAAAATTATTAGCCCCCCTTTTAATTTTTTTTCTTTTTTAAATATTTCCAAAATTGATGTTTAACAGAGCAAGGACATTTTCACAGTATGTCTGATAATATTTTTCCTTCTGGAGAAAATCTTATTTGTTTCAAATTTCGCTAGAATAAAAGCATTTTTTTATATTTTAAATCCATTTTAAGGTTAAAATTATTAGCCCCTTTAAGCTATATTTTTTTCGATAGTCTACAGAACAAACCATCATTATACAATAACTTGCCTAATTACCCTAACCTGCCTAGTTAACCTAATTAACCTAGTTAAGCCTTCAAATGTCACTTTAAGCTGTATAGAATTGTCTTGAAAAATTTCTAGTCAAATATTATTTACTGTCATCATGGAAGATAAAATAAATCAGTTATTAGAAATGAGTTATTAAAACTATTATGTTTAGAAATGTGTTGAAAAAAATCTTCTCTCCGTAAAACAGAAATTGGGAAAAAAAATAAACAGGGGGCCTAATAATTCTGACTTAAACTGTATATATAATGTGACTGTGGACAACAAATCCAGTCAGTTTTTTTTTTTGAAAATAAGATTCAAATGTTATCTGAGCTTTCCCTTGATGTATGGTTTGTTAGGACAGGGCAATGTTTTTCTGAGATGCCACTATTAAAATCACCTTTAAAGTTGTCCAAATCTCTTAGCAATGTATATTACACAAAACTTTTAGTGGTGCATATTACTCATCAGAAATTAAGTTGTGATGTATTTACAGTGGGAAATGTTCTAAATATATTGATGGAACATGGTCTTTACTTAATATTCTAGTTGTTTTTGTCAGAAAATGTAACAAATTTGATGCATACAGTGGATTGTT